>JAJEJO010001252.1:31510-268208 GCA_020662805.1 Glaucomys volans
GGGTCTGTGATGGGAGGGGGCCTGGGGGAGCCCTCTGGGGTCTGTGACCGGGAGGACGACGCAGAGGGTGCTAGCCCGTGTCCAGCCTGTGCATGGTGAGCAGGCTTGCGGTGGGTGGACATGTCCCTGGCACCCTTGGAGCCCCAGGGAGGGCAGGGAGAGGGAGGTGGGATTGGGGAGGAGCACCAGCATGCCAGGGCCACGCTCTCCTGTCAGGTGTGGGGACAGCTGACCACCTCTTGGGATCGTGAGCACTGGATGGTCACAGATGGGGAAGGAGAGTGGAAGCTGGCGTTGTGTTTAATATGATTTAAAAAAAACAATTGGGCCCTTATTTGCACCCTGGTTGGAATTGTGCGATCCACGGCTCTCACAGGATCAGAGGGCTCCCAGGAGTCTTTGGTAAGATTTAAAAACAAAACAAGTGCAACCTCCAGTGTTGCCGTGAGTGGGGCGCACCCCGTGGGGCTGCAGGGCTCACCTGCTCGTCCGTGAGGACCTGCACGTGCCGAGTGCAGATGGCCCGGAACTCGTCCCGAGAGACCGTGCTGGTCTTCATGGTGTCGAAGTTCTCCAGCTCCTGGGTGATGGCATGGTAGTGCGAGGCCACTGCTCTGTGGAGCCGCTCCAGAATGTCCTTGTTGGCCATGTCCCCAGGAGAGGAGGAGGTCGGGACTTGGGGCATTTTCTCAGCCCACTCATCAGCAGTCTGCACAGACAGAGGGAGAGGGACTCCTGAGTAGACAGTAGCGACTTTGGCCCTGGACCCAGCACCCAGGGCAGGTCCCAGGGACCCAGCTTGGTGGGGAAGAGGCCAGGACACCAACACCCCACTGAGGCAGGTCCACATGGGCTCCTGATGGAAGGTTGGTCCCAGCTGGGAGGAGGACTGGCTGCCCTGCTGCAGGGCCGTGTCCCACGCTGGGCCAGCCCTCCCCTGTTCGCCCCCTCTGCCTGTCTTTTGGGTCACGTAACAGGCACGAGGTGCGTGCTCACTTCACGTGGCCAGGGAAGCGACTGGATTGCTGTCTTTTGTTCCAGGATACGTGTTCAGTTGATTGCCTCCCAGCACTTGGAATTCAGAAAGCACTGTGATGGCCACCATGACTGGTGTGGGAGCACCAACTGCCGGCCAATGTTCCCTGAGGCTGGAGACCTTTGGAGACCCCCAGGGATTTCTCTCTGGTGTGTGTGGAGGGGTCTGCTGGGGCAGTGGGGCCTAGGCTCATGGCCTGGGTTAGGGCTCTGCCCAGTCCTGGGCCTGGAAGCCTGGGGGGCAGGCAGTGCCGTCCACAGGGCTCAGGGGTGTCCTGAAGTGAGGAGGACTGGACCCCAGGGAGCAGAGGCAGCAGAAGGACATTTAGGCGCATGTGCTGGTGGGAGAGGCTGGCGAGGTGAGCCAGAGGGGCCTGTGAAGGACTGCATGCCCTCATGTCTGCCACTGATCACCTTGGGGACAGACGGGACAGACAGCAAAAGAGCTAGCGGGGAAGCCATCAGTGAGCATCAGCAGAGGGACCATGACAGTGGCAAGGGCCTCCTGGCTTACCCTGAGGCCAGTCAGGAGGGGACGCTGAGGACACTGGGCATGGGAGACAGGGGACCGAGGGTTGAAGACTAGGGGTGCAGCTGAGTCCTCAGCCTCCTGCAAGAGGCCAGGGGCCAGGGAGGCAGCCCTGACATCATCCACCTGCTGAGTCAGAAAACGCTCCCAAAGCCAGGCTGAGGTGGCACCCAGAGGCCAGCAGGCAGCGCCTGCCGAGAGGGGGCTCCGGCTGCTGGGAGACCTGACTCTGGGAGCCCAGGGCTGATGGTGGGAAAGCTGCCCTGGACTGGATATTGTTTGATCTCCTGGGTTTCCCCGTCCTGCTCTGGTGTCGATGACAGCCCTCTCCATGTTCCATACCGGATGAAACTGCAGCAACCCCGGGTGCTGCTGGGAACATCCTCAGAACCGTGAGCACAGTTTCTACTCAAGCCAAAGCCCACACATCCTCAGTCACCCGCAGGGTGACAGAAGCTTTTCAATATGTCCATTTGGAGCCATTTTGGAAGTAAATGAATGCTTTTCTTCTCTCATTTTAGAAAAGTGATATTACTGATGCATTTTAAGCATTTTTAGAATTCAAAGTTGAAAACGCACTTCCCAGAGCTAACCCAGGCATTTCCATGGAAGGAGATTTCTTGGAAGGCTACCTTCCATGAATGTCAGCACCCAGGGAACCGAGGACGGCCACAGGGTCGGCTTCCAGGGTGTGGTCTCCACTGTCAACCTTCGGGGACTGAGGAGGGACCTCAGGGTAGAACACTGGGAGAACAGGTCGATGGCCCAGGGGAGGCACAGCTCTGGAGCTGGGTCCAGAGTGTCCCCGCTGGGCGTGTGGCCCTGCACTAAGCACATGCCCACCTCTGCCTCAGTTTCCTCATCTATCTGGGAGAAACAGAGGTGCACCTGAGACGATGTATGTGGATGTTCGTTGAAAGTGTTAAAACACAATTGAAATACCATTAAGTTAAAGCAAAGTGAAAACACCATTATTCCATATCTAACAACAGATGTGGAAGGATTCTAACAAAGTATTGTATGCAACCTTAGGTTAATATGCTTTAAACTCCAGAGGAAATGGAATAGATTTCTAGCAAAATGTAGATTACTAAATTTAACTGAGGTATTAGAAAAGCCTGAATAGAGAGGTAACCACAGAAGAAATGGAAAGCTGTTAGAAGAGCTCCCATCTATCATTAAGAAAGTGTCAGGCCTTGAAGACTCTAAAGGCAAGCTGTGTGGAACCCTCAGGAAATAGATGATTTTTACATTAGTCAAATTATTCCAGCACACAGAAAGGGGCACGTAGGTTTTAAATCATTGTATATTACCCTAATACCAAAATATGATAAGGAAAATTATAAACCAATCTAATTTATGGCTATGAATGCAAAAATTCAAAAATAAAATGTTAGGAATATTCAACACCACATTTAAAAAAGATTCACCAGCCGGGCACGGTGGTACCTGTAATGCCAGTGACTTGGGAGGCAGGAGGATCACAAGTTTGAGGTCAGTCTGGGCAGCTTAGTAAGAGCCTAGTACCCCTGGGTTCCATCCCTGGTTCTCAATAGAACCTATTCACCAACACCAGCGAGGTTCACTCTAAGAGCCATCAGGAATCAGCAGATCTCAGTCCATCACATTAGTGAAGCCCCACGTCAGCAGATGGCAAAAAGACACCCGAAGCATTCAGCAGCCATTCCTGGTAAGACTGGCAGGGGACAGCAGAGGACGGGCTGGGTGAGCTACGATGTGAGGACCAAGTCAGCACCCGCAGCACGGGGCTGGGCACAGCCTGTCCTGTGACATCCTGCCAAGCGGCTTCAATGCCAGCACTGACGGAGAGCCTGGCAGGCGCGCTCGTGCCACTTGTGCACCACAAGTGCAGAAGACCCACCTGCCGAAATCATGCAAGAAAAGAAAAGAGTAAAAATGCTGAAAACAACATTTATCTTTGTTTGTGGAGGTGACTTTACAACTAAAAAATATTGATAAGACAATTTAGGAAAGTGGTCAGATTCAAGCTAAGGATTCAGAAAAGCAATACCAGTTTTTTTTTTTACAGTAACTATGAAAGAAGTTGAATTGTGAAAAAAATCTACAGTCAAATTAACGACAAAGCTACTGAATACCCTGGCTGCAAGGCCCAGACCCACATAAGGAAATCCATACATACCCTGTCAAGGTTATAAAACGAGAGTGGAATGAGGAGAGACGGGCTCTGTTCCTGGATATAGACTCAATTCCAAAAGATAAAAACTTTAGCAAGTTGTAAATAAGCTTAGTAAAACTCTAATAAAAACCTCCGTGGGTATTTGGGGGGCTCGTTAGACACGGTATTAATGTTGACATTAAGAAATACACAAAGTTGCCATGACGTTTTTAGAAAAGGTTAGCAACAAAGCTTTCCACCCGTAAGATGTTAAAACTTGCCATGAACTTGATGAAACCAGAGTGGCAGAGCCGGGCTGGGATGCAGCAGGTGTGCCATGAGCAGCGGCCCCGATGGTGGCCAGGGAGGCGCAAGTGCCCTGTGGCAGAGCCGTGACATCAGAAGGCCTGTTTGTTACAGAGGGCTAGAGAGGAGCCAGGGTGAGGGCCTGGGTGAGGGTGGCCCCGCCTAGGCAAGACGGAGCGTCCAGTTCACTTCCTTTTTCTCCCCGAGCCACCAGCTTCCAACGGCCCTCCTGTGGTCCCCAGCTCAGCAAATGGAGACTGCCTTCCAGTTGCTTGGGCCTGGGATCACCTGTGACATCATTGTCTCCACGCACACCCACCCTGTCCACAGCTCCCAGGGTCCCAGGGGCCCTGACATTGCGCTCTGTCCCCACCTCCTGGTCCGAGCCATCGTTGCCCCTGGCTGCAGCAGCCGCCCCCTTCCACTCCACCATCTTCCTCTAAAGGTGCAGATCAGTTCAAGTGGCTTCAGGAATCAGTCCAAGTAACCCCGACCTGCCCTCTCTGACTGCCCACTGTGCCAGGGCCCTGCCCTCGTGTGCCACACTTCCGTAGGCTTGGTGGCATTTCTGAGTGGGGCTCCCGTCCCGCTGCTTGTCACACTTGGTGCTCTAGGATCCACCATCTTTGTCATCTTTCCCACCTAGAGAAAATAAACTCTGAAAGCAAGGGCTCTGGTCTGTCATTGGCAGCTGTCCCCAAGGGCTGGGGACAGGAGCTGGCACAGTGGGGTCTTAGAGCTTGTGAGGGAATGAGTAAAAATACATATACCAGCAGACGCAACACAGCGGTGAGGGGGAGGACGGGCTGGTCTTTGCTTGGGGCAGTGGCCCAGGTCTACGGTAAAAGCTCTATTTTTCTTAGGATTTTTAAAAAAGGAAATTAAAACAAGAATCCACTTTTCCTTCTAACATAGTGGCAAACTGCAGGGACAGTCTCTGGAGGGCGGAAGGGGCTCCTGCAGCCATGGACGCTTCCTCCTTTGGCTCTGGGCCTCTTCTTTCAGGGTTCTCCTTAGACCTTACTGGGTTATTAGAAAGTCACAAACCCAAACAACCGCCAACGACCCGGGCGTCTTCCACTGAGGCAGCAGGTGAACAGAGTCGGGACCCCTCCTAGAGGGCCAGAGGCAGCCGTCCAGGTTTCAAGCAGCGAGTTAACAACAGGGGCAGACGCTTGTGATACGCTGAGGAGAAAGGCCCCAGCACGTCACGTCTTGTCACCAAGTGACCCCAGGCACATGCTCACGTGAGCCTGAGGGTAGGAGCCCTGGAAGCCCCCTGGGTGGGGACCAGCTGGTCCAGGAGCGCCAGCTAGTGGACTCCCAGAGTACTGAGCCCCTGTGCTCACCTGCAAGGCCTCACCCAGAAGCGTGGTCAGAGCGGGTCCCAGGGCCCCCAGCGTGGGCCACACACCTGCCCAAGACCTGCTCACAGGACAAGCACACCGTCACCACCGAGGCTGTCAAAGTTGGCCAGTCCTGACACCCAGGCACCCCTGCTCCATCCTGGGGATCCAGGTAAGAAAGAATCCTTCAAGCCTCTACCCAGGTGGAGCTGAGGGTCCCCGGGGAGGAGAGGCGGGTAATCCCCAGGGGCGTGGGGATGAGGACCGCCATGTGTGTTCTGAGGGGCGCCTCAGCCCTCTGGTGACTGGGAGGCGTAGCCAGAGCCAGGCCACTGTGACACTGATGCCTCCCACCCTGCCTGGCCAGGGCGGGGAGGAGAGGCAAGCAGACCGCCACAGGCCTGTCAGGGACGCAGGGGCGGCAGCTCGAGGGCACTCCGGCCGGCTCAGTGCACCGGGGCTGGCCGCAGGGATGCGCTTCTCCCTCTGCAGGAGCAACCCCTGCAAGTTCACGGCTGGCGACTTACAAGCTACAAAAAGGTGCAAAGAAAGCTCACTGAGTGCCCCTCCTCCAAGGTCACCACTGTCATCACCTCTGGGCATAAGGGACCAACCACTGCCCCACAGGTCCCAGGCCCCAGTGGGCCTGGCTGCAACCCCTGCTCCACACTGTCCCTGAGCCCGCTGGTCCTGGGGCAGAGCTCCGGTGCCCGCGGGGCATCTTGCTCGGAGCCTGCTCCACCGCGCACTCTGGGCCCCGATCCACGCTGGGCAGTGCTGCTCAGCCACCGCCAGCCTCGCTCCAGCGGGAGGTGCCAGGGAGGAACAGATGGCTCCTGGTCTGGCGCTTCTGCGTCCCTGGCACTGCTCACGTGATCACTGCATCTGAATGGGAAATACGGCGTTTTCTGTAACCAGAAGAAATGTCCCTTCTAATCAGAAAAGACATCAGCATCTTCAGATGCAAACGACACCTTCCAAGGTCAGTGCGCTTCACGGGAAGGAACCCCCTGTGGAGGGGGCCGGGAGCGGGGAGGCAGCAGGCAGTGACTTCTGTCTCCATCCAAGGGTCGCTGGGAAAAGGACCTCTGCCCCCACACCTCCTGCTTCCCGCAGCCTCCATCTGACACAGATAAGCACTTTGGTGACTTTAAAAATGCAAAACAAAACCATTTTCCGCACTCCAGGTCTGACCCAATTGGAGAACAATTTGGGTGTTGTGAAGGGATGTCCCTCACAGGGGCGCCCACGGGGCCTTGATGTAGCAAACAAGTGCCATTCTGGAGGTGGCAGAGAAGTAGAGGCCACCACTGCAGAGAGGACAATTCTCAACCCCTTTGTGACTACACCACAATGCTGGCAAAACAGGCAAAAGAAACAATGTCTGCGATGACACAGGGCCACCAACAGGCCTCGCCCTCGCGGGTGCCGGGGATGAGACCTGAGGACAGCAGATCGCAGAGCCTCACCACGGGAGCCTGTGGTGCTGAAAGCTGCCATTACATCAGAACCCCTGGAGGCTGCTGACCAGTCCCCAGGGGCCGGGGACAGAGGCCTGCGTAATCAGAGTTCATCTGGGCCCCTCGCCAGCCCCTGCTCGCTGCTGCTGCTCCTCCTCCACAGCCTGACGCCTCTCTGTCCCCGACTGACCCTGACAGCCCTTCCTGGTCAGCTCAGCTGCCTGCTCACACCTGGGGCAGAGCCCTCTGCAA
The DNA here is from genome assembly GCA_020662805.1 of Glaucomys volans. Classification (NCBI taxonomy): domain Eukaryota; kingdom Metazoa; phylum Chordata; class Mammalia; order Rodentia; family Sciuridae; genus Glaucomys; species Glaucomys volans. The sequence goes on from JAJEJO010001252.1 coordinate 38,576, forward strand.
CTTGGCCACAACGTTGTCACCAGTGTCACCCAGGGCTTCACCCGATGGGTGAGGAGGTGGCAGGCCAGACTCTGGAGAGAGCAGCATCGGTCACCGTGCAGATGTGAGCTCAGCCAAGGGCCAGTCTGGTCCAGAGGAGGGTGTTTGGCCTGGAGGTCGACGGGAGCCCACCTTCGCCCAGGGCTCATCCCTGCTCTTTCTCGTGACCTCCAGGAGAATATGCCCCAGCCCACCTCCCTTTCCCCATGAGGTGGGCGTAAGCAGGAGCCGGGCCCACCAGCAGGACGCCTGTGCAGCGGGGGCCGCAGCTGCTGAGCTGGGGCGGCTGCCAAGGTTTCCCGAGTCAGGAGCCTGGGCAGACCTGGGTTTGAGACCTTGGCTGGGCAAATGACCCAGCCAAGGAAATGTAGGCGTGTCTCCAGCAGAGATCAGGTCCGAGACTTGGTCACGCTGCGGGAGCGGGGCCGGTACACAGCGGCATCCCGTTGAACAGGGTGCCTGGACTGGCTGCGGTGGGCAGGGGCGGCAGGCTGGGACTAAGTCAGGGCTGTGCTCTGCTGTCTCCTGGCTTGCTTCTCTGCCTAGGTCCTCCATCTGTAAAACGGGGAGTCACACGGCCAGAGAGGACAGCCTGCTGGATCCTTGCAGAAACAGGCAGTGCAGGCCCTGGTCACCCTGGAGGGCACTGTGCTCCCCAGCGGCCGTGATGGCGAGGGAGGAATGGGGCGGTGCTGTTTTTGAGGTGGAGAAGCTCCGAGAAGCTGTCCTGTGCAACCCAAGCCTTGGGCAGAGTCAGCTCCCGGCCAGGTTGGCCAAGGACCAGAGCCAGCGGGCTGCACCGTGCAGGTCGCCTTTGCACTGCGCTGTGCTCGCTCCGCAGCTCCATGAGCGGGTGCTGGCTCCGGAGAAGGTTCTCCTAGTGGAGGAACCAGGCCTGCCTCGCTCTGGGTCGACTTGTAAAGTCAGTTTCCTGCCTGACTGTGCCCTAAAACCGCTGTGGATGACGGGGTGGGGTGGGGGATTGAATTGTCAAATCCCACAGCAGAGCTGGAGGAGGGGATGTGCGGTCTGTCTGCCTCCTTGGCCTCCTTTCTTCAGCCCTCCCTGTGTCTACATGTGACATTGTGGCTTCTCCCTCTAAGAGGCAAGAAGACTGCCTTCCCCTTGGCCTTGGATTTAGCCACAAGCCTTGCTTTGGTTAATGCGTGTCAGGGAGTACGGGGCTCCCCAGCCGACAGTGGGCTACGTCCTGGTCACCCCTGTAGGTGAAGACACGCTCAGCTGAAAATGCACCTACCGAGCTTGACCGCGTGAGCCCCTCGCTTAGCCACCAGCACACTGTGGAGCTCAGTGGTTTCCTCTGCGGTCGCAGGCCTGACGGGGCTGTGGTCACTGCCACTGCCCAGCATGGAGAGAGAGGATCAGACCACGTGCTGCCAGCCTGGGGAAGATTCAAATTCAAATTCCAAAGTACAGCTTGTACTGAACATGTGTTGCTCTTGTGACCCTTGTAAAGTTGAAAAATCTTAAGTTGGGGACTGTCTACATCAAGTGACCAAAGAATTAAACAGCACGTGAGTTACTGGGAGAGGCTTGCATGGATGCCACCGCCCTGGAGACTGAGCTGATCTGAGGAGGAGGACGAGACAGACTCGAGCAGAGATGCCCCAGGCCGGCCCCCAGATCTGGGCCCTTCCTGGCACAGCCACCCTACAGGTGTGAAGGCCGAGCACAGGCTAAATGCTTCGCATCCCTGGTTTGCAGGGGCTGGTTCCTTGGCAAGAGCTGCCTGGTATGGTTCTGGATTTCTAATTAGCAAGCAAGGAAAGGGGAGGGGCTTGGACTGTGGGGGAGAGCAGCCACTTGACCAGGGCCCTTCCAAGGGCATCTTGTGGAACCCTTGTGGGTTTCTAAGACAGTATTGCCTGCCTGAGAGCCGCAGGGTAGGACAAAGTGGCCTTGCAAGGCCCAATCCCGCTGTCAGATTTTATGTCTCTGTGTGCGCGCACACACACACACACACACACACACTAATGCAATTATTTGGAGGTGATTAGTAGCTCATTGGGCTGCACGCTTCATGTAATAAGTTTTGTTCTCAATACTTAGGGAGACAATCATATAGTTTCTTTCCATGATTTCTTACAGGTGGAAAAACAATCCTGAAACTTCATAGATAACAAGAACTCAGCAGGTAGCAAAAAATACTAATTAGAAATATTCAGTAAAGAATTCCTGAACTTCCTCCTCAAGAATGGTATAATTACTTCTAAGAATTGAAAAACTGCTTCATTTCATCAAATATTTTGATTAGCAAAGAAATTAATTGTACTGTATCTTCATTTGTATTTACAGTGAATAAACTGAATGCTAAAAATAACAGCAGCAATACACCCCGTGAAAAGAAAAAATAAAGATAAAACATTTAGAACTCCAGATGGAAATACAGCGGGCGCCTGTGTGGAAGCTGATGGCCGGGGACCGGATCTGCCAGACCGGGAAGTGGACCGCAGCAGCCCGGGCCCACGCGTGCACGCCAGGCGGGTGTCGTCACCCGGGACATGGTCTACACCAGGGAGGCCCTGACCCAGAATTCCAGCTGCCCTTCCAGGCTTCCTGGGGCACGGCCGCAGCCTAGCCTGGGCCCTCCTCCTGTACGATGAATGGCAGGACATTCAGAGATTCCAGAACTTCTTTGGAAAGACCCTGTCAAGTCAATCCAATCCATGCTTCCTGGGCACTGACTCTTCTCTAATCCTCAATCAGTCCCAAGGCAGCTGTGGCTATAGACAGTCGGTGGGACTGGCTTCCAGAGCAGAAGTGCTGATGGTCCCCAGAACAGCCCTGCTGGCTGGTGGAGCTTGGGGCGTCCTGCTTCAGAGTCGAGCTCTCCTGCCTCTCTGGACGGACGCTGCCCACCACGCATGAGAACATGGGAACCTGCCTAGAACAGGAACCCAGTAACTCAGGGACACCCACAGGGCCCCTGGTGCCAGGTGGCACCCCAGGCAGTAACAGGAGTACAGGAAGTGGCCGACCACAGCCTCTGCCCTGGACAGGATGACGCGCAGGGATGCCCCGCTCCAGCCAGGGGAGCCGGAACAAGCAGACCAGCCCCCGGCCCTGGGCCTCCCTCACACCCCCGCCTGGCCACACCGCAGTGCACTGCCCACCCTCCCGGGCACTGCCTGCTGCTGCTCCACCCAGGGTCCCGATACCCTTGGGGCTGCTCCTCAGCTCGCCTGCCCTTCCAGCCTCCAAAGCTCCTCAGAAAGCTGTCCCTGCAGACGGGGCACCGTGCTCCTCCTCCTCCTCTCCGGCTCGCTCTGACCTTCTGCTTGGCGCTCACAAAGGGTCTGTGCCAAGCCCTTTGCAAACCCCACTTCACAAATCCTCTGGCAGCAGGAAATTGCCATAAAACGCCGAGAGCTGAGAGGGAAACCCCGAGGCCACCCCGCGACCCTTTAATGATCCAATAACCTCATGGGGGAAGCCGTTTTTAAAACTGTCAAAATAAGTTCCTCCACCCAAATAAATTCTACGCCATTTAATCACATCATTGCTAAGCATTAAAGGTGCCTCTCTGGAGCCAGGAGAAGGAGGAAATAAAAGACTGCGAACACCGGCGGTTGGCAACCTGGGGACCCTGCAAAGCCCTCTGTGCAGGAGCCAAACTGAAAGAGCGCCAGCAGGAAACGCTGAGAAAGCAGCTCTGTCCTACAGGAAGGGGGCCAGGGCCTCGGCCACAGCTAGGGGGTTCTAATCCCAGCTCTGGCATTCCGAGCAGGGCGACAGGGAGCAATGCCTGTGCCTCTCTGAACCTCAGTTTCCTCCTCTGTGAAGCAGGGTTAGTGATGCAGCCTAGCCGTACAGGACCAGGACCAGGACGAGGACCGGCTGGGTGGGCTTGTGGAGAACGCCTGGAGCGGCACCTGCTCGCAGCACCCGCCCAAGCCTATCAGCTGTCACTGTGATGATGACATCTGACCGTGGTCACAAGAGGACCGCAGCAGTCGGCCAGGTGCCATCCAGTGCTCTAGCTCCTCCTTCCTGTTACTCTCTCAGCTCCAGTCATGTGCACTCAGGCTTCGAGGACAGGTCTAGAGATGGGACTTTCTGGAGCACTGGCCGCCCCACGGGAGCTGGGAGCGTGGCCCCCCGTCTGGCAGCCTGGGCCCGGCCTGGCCTGCTGCCGGGCTCTGCTTCTCTCTCCTGTTTTCCCAATGTTAAGCCAGAAACTGAGCAGCCACCCGGGGGACATCCCAAGCTGCAGTGACAGCACGAGGCAGTGCCAAGAGGAGCTGGCTGTGCTGACGACCACTTGGGACAAGGATCTTGAGCACTGGCTGCTGCTTCTGACAGGGTCACGACCTGGCAGAATGGCTGGTGCAGCTCAGGCTGCTGCTAATCGATCCAGAAGTTGCTGCTGCGGCTCTGGAGGGACCGAACCAGGGGAGCCTGCCAGCGCTGCTGGTGCCACGGTCCATTTACTCAGAGCACAGCGTCCCACTGGGGTGGGAATCGAGAAGTCCCAACACAATCCCAGGCTGGTGACGGTGTGTCCAGAGTCCTGGGCCGGGTGGCTTTGTGTGTGTGTATGTGTGGGGGGGACTGCAGGAACCACGGATGCGTCCCACAGTGCCCGGGAGCCTGGCCGAGCACCTATGGCAGGTGGGGCCACAAAGGTGTGCAGACCCCATCTCCGCCCTCCAGGAAGGCAGGGGGTGGGAAAATCTGACCATCTGAATTGACTGCCTGGCAAGAATCCAGGCCTGCGTGTGTCCTCTGCACCTCGCAGACAGGACTCCTGCAGCTGGCTCTGCCTACGACAGCTGTGTTCGCAAGGGGCCTCTCCAGGAGGGCCAGGGACTGTGACCAGCCTCCGTGGGGTCAAGCAGAGCGAGCCTGGAGTGTCCACCTTTGCCTTTCCACAGAGGCATCAGAAAACAAGCCACTGTCCCTTCAGTGGCCACCCCGCCCTGCTTCCAGCAGAGTTCCATAGGATAGCCATGGGCTGAGCAGATGCCCAGTTCCTTGACTGTCCACTCTGCTGGGAAGTGAGGTCAGAAAGGGCATGTCCCCCTCCCAGAAAGAGGCTTCTGATCCGGGCGGGGCTCGGGAGGCAGGCACAGAGCTGCTGTGGAGCTGAACCCACTCCACACTGTGCTGAGAAGGTCACTTCAGCAGGCGGGCCGCCCGGCTGCAGCTTCCTGAGTTGATGTCATTTTGATCACTCCAGCTGGTTCTGAGCAGGCGATCCGGGTGGGATCTGGGCAGCACCAGGCCAGTGTGGACGCTAGGGCTTAGAGGAAGCAGACACCTCCTGGGCTGGGGTGCCCCTCCCAGCTGGGGGCTCAGGGCCTGAGGGGGAGAGGACACACTGTACCGTGGCTTCTGCTGGGTGGCCACAAGATGCCAGAGGGTGGGCCACAGACGACATGCAGGGCTGAGGTGGTGCATCTGTCACCTCTGCTTAGGCACAGTGCCAGCAGCGCAGCCTTACACCACCCTCAAGGCCACACCAGCGTCCGGGCTGGCCTGAGTCACCCCTCACCAGCTGCCTCAGCTTGGAGAGTCTGCAGGACAGCGGGCGGGGATGCCCTGAGCAGGTGGAGAGGAGCCGAAGTCGGGGGAAACACTTAGCAAGGTCACTAAAGCGACACCAAGAGCACCCCTTGGGAGCACCCTCAAACCCTCAAAGGGTAGTGACGACGACGCCTTTGGAGTTTCCTCTATCTATTTCCAATGATCTTGGAGTCCCTTTCTGTCACAGCCATTGAGAATACATGGACACCACTGTATTTACAAGAAAAGCAGCACTGACCCAGCTTGGCGAGCAGAGGGACGGCATCTAGAAGGAGCACGATGTCCGTGGAAGACCACCAAGGTTTCACGTGCTTTCAGTCTCTTCGAACTACGCTCTCACATTCTCTCGGAAAGAAAATCACCTTGAGTTATTTAGCACGGAAGTGAACGACTCTAGGATCACATATACATTACAAACACCAGGCGAGGGGAGGGCTCGCCGGCTCTCCGCTTGCTAAAATGTGACAAAATAATTACTCTGTATTGAATAAGCATGTGTTTTGTTAAAAAATTCCATTATTTCCATGGTAATAAAGTAGCAAGATTTCATATGGGTTTCTACTATGTCTTTTAAAATTTCTATTTCTGCTCTGAGCATTATTTTTATATTCATGGAAGATACCGAAATTGCACTTTAAGGTTTGAAAGAAATGTTAAACAGGAACGATTTTCTAGAAACAAGGGCTGCTCTATATTCTGCACAAAGCATTTGGAATGTAAAGTGCTTCTCCGGAGTGCGGGGAGCCCTGCGTGCTGGCCGGCGAGCTGGCTGCTCGGTCTGCGAGCATCTCGTGAAGAGGCTCCACGCCGTCAGCCAGCCTGGCCTTTTTCTTTCTGACCAGGCCACTGGGGACACGTCAGGATTGACATTCGCCCTCCTCCTTCAGGCCGCAGGCCAGTTTTCTCATCCTGAATCAAGGCGTGACGGGTTCCAGGTGGTGAAGGGCCAGGGCTGGCTCCTCTCTGAAGGGACCGATGCCACCTCTCCCTCCCATCCTCACAGGCCTGTGCCCATGGGGCTGGTCTCTGAAGTGCTGGGCACAGGGGTCTGTCCACAGACGGATCCTGAGCCCCAGGGTGGGCTGGTCCACGCTGGGCAGCGATGAGGACCCGCACTGTGAGCAGCACCATCTGCCTTGAGAGGCCTCCAGGAAGTGCAGAAGGCGCAGGCGAGGCAGGAGGCAGGCCGCGACCAGGGAAGGCCTGCCCCTGCCGGGAGGGGCATGGCCCTGCCACGTGGTTTTGAGGACAGATTTAGAGCTACTATCAGTATTAGAAATTGATTGTGAGTAGGTGGAAATCTGCCCCCGTTTCTCTCCACCTGCTTTCAATTGACTCAAGGTCTCACCCGAAGTCTTAAGCACCATTCCACTTCTCTTCCAGGAACGGAGTCGGTCTGGCTAGGGATTACTCTCAGTGAACTCCTTTGCATGGGGGGCACTGGCTGTCTTAATTACATTTTGGTAATCTCTTTTTAATTACTTGCCTCCTATGTATCCCCTCGAGGGGAAGGAAGCCTGGTATCATATTTAATGAGTTCAGAGACGATGCATTAAGGATTCCTGTTGTGACTTCTCTTCCCTTCCTTTAAACACGACTGGGATGAAACTTTCCAAGCCTTTGGGATGGAGTGCGGCTTCTCCCAAGCCTCGCTCCCAGCAGCCACCTGCAGCCGGCTGACGCTCTCCCAGCGCAGGCCCACAGACCGGCAGCGACTCTGCAGGAGGGGCTGCAGGCCCTGGGGTCTGCCCCACCGCGGCCTCCTGTTCCTAGTGCGGATTAATGGGACAAAGGAACGTCCCGTGCTCTGGTCTCTGCTATGACCACAACTGCCTGTGGTCACCCTCTGTGGGGTCTCACTGTCTAGCCCAGGCGTCCCCCACCAGGCGGCCCTCTCCTGGTGACTGCACACTCCTCCGATCCTCCTGGGCTGGTTGACCAGAGCCTGAGCGCAGCCTGCGGGACACGCAGCAGGAGGTGGGTGCGCTGTGGCTCCTCAGTGGCTCCTCAGGGGCGCTGCAGGCCACGAGGACGAGGCTGACTCCGCAGCTGCTCTGCCTCCAGCACAGGTCCCATCTCCAGTTTGTAAGCAGCCCTGTTTCCTGGCACAGGGTGCTGGGCAAAGTACTCCCCCAGGTGAAGGTGAGGGAAATCGGTGGGACCAGCCGGGTGGGGCGCGGTGGCCACAGGCAGGTTAAGTGATGCTCACACCAGGGACTCCTGGGCCAGGGCGGTCTGGCACCCCAGGCCAGTGTGAGCAGGCCTGCACGTCCAGCTCCGCCACAGGCAGTCCGAGCAGACAAGACATGCCTGCGTGACTTGGCTATAGTCAAGGACCCCAAGCCACCCACTGCCTGCCCACTCTTCTGACGGTGTCCCTGCTGACCTTTCCTTCAGCACCTCATGCGGTCTGGGCAGGGATCAGTCTTCCTCTGCACGTCATCCAGGGCGCCCTGGGCTCCCACCCCGCCCTCTCTCCTCCCTCCAACTGCTCTGCTTCTCACGGTGCCCGCAGAACCTTCCCTGGGGTCTACCCTCCTGGTCAGCTTTCCTGGCTAGGATGGAGGCCCCGCGAGGCAGGGACCGCCGCTGTGTTCGCTGCTAAATCTGCTGACTGCTCAGTGCCCGGGAGACACAGGCCAGGTGACAGTGAAGCGGTGGGCACAGTGGAAGGACACAGGCCCGCACCAGCCACTCCGGAGGACAGGGAATGGTGTCCGTATGGAAAGGGGTGGGATGGGCGTGTGCCAATGCACGGCAGCTGTCCCAGCTCTTTCGATTCTTTGCTTCCGAATTATCAGTATGTCCCAATAGTGTGACAGGCCTCGACACCGCCCACAGTGCTGGCCTGGGCCACAGTCAGTCAGCGTCCAACCAACCACGACTTTTAAAATGGTGCTTGTATGACTCCACCCGAAGGAATAAACTATTTACAAACACACACACGGGGCCGCCTCCGAGAGAACATCCCCACCCTTTAACCCCCGCTATTTTTACTTCTTGGAGTCTAAGAAAGAACAGTTCAGCTCGCACACGGACTTCCCTGCAGAGGAAGCGGCAGGGGCGCAGCGTGCGGAAAGCCAAATGCGTAGAGCAGGGGAGGCCGAGCTGCAGGCCTCTACCTGACGTTTGGAAAATCTTTACGCGGCGTGGCACAGTTCAACGTAAAGTGCAGAAAAAAACAAAATACCCAAGTGTATCAGAAGTGTCATCTCCATTCCAGAAGAAAAAAGCGTATTAAAAACAAACGTGATCTCTAAGGTCACGAGTCACAGAGAACAGCCCTCAGCTCCGCAGCTGAGCCCTGCCTTGCCCCTGCCTGAGGCCTGTGGTGGTGGCTTTGCTCAACCTCCATTGCACACAGACTTCCCTGCAGAGGAAGCAGCCCTGGGGGAACCCTGAAGGCGGCTCACCCAGGGCTGAGGTGCTGTCAGCCGGCAGCACTGCGGGCTCTGGGGGTCGCTTTCTCTTGTTTATTTCCTCAAATTTCCACAATGAATGTCTTTCTTTTCAATCACAACAGTGTGATCATTAAAAAGTGAGGCTCGCTGGGCTCAGTAGCGCACGCCTGTAATCCCAGCGCTTGGGAGGCTGAGTCAGGAGGATCGCGAGTTCAAAGCCAGCCTCAGCAACTTAGCGAGGCCCTAAGCAACTCAGTGAGACCCTGTCTCTAAATAAAATACAAAATAGGGCTGGGGATGTGGCTCAGTGGCCGAGTGCCGCTGGGTTCAATCCCCAGTACCAAAAAAAAAAAAAAAAAGTGAGGCTCGCCGCACGCACGGAGCAGACGCATCCTGGACCAGGAGAAGGGGTTTGCAACTCACGCGCAACCAAGGACTGGAACCTCTCAGGTAGAGTGTGGGTGATGAAACTGGGATGGCTGGGGTGTCCAAAAGTCCCCGGCCATACCAGCCACCAGAATGGTGGAAGTTGAAACGGCTGGGGCACATCGTCAATGCTCACCCCCCCAGGAATTGTTGGCAGCATCCAGGAAGCAGAGCACCCCCCATCAGCAATGGCACCTAGAGCAGCCACATGTGCACAGGGACAGGGTCAGGGACAGGCATGCTAGAGGACACCCTGGTTGGCCTTCCCGGGCCTCTCCTCCTGCTGCGCAGGCCTCTGTCACAACTGCTACTTCCACATTCACCTCGCCTCTGTGCTCGCCAGTGCACAGCCCAGGGCCTGGAACATGGCGGGCCTGCTTCTCTGGACACGGGATCATCTTCTGGGATCTAAGATTCCTTAGAATCCTAAAACAGCCTGACAAAAGCAAGTCCTAAGCTTCTTTGAAAATAAAATGAAGCAAAATAAATAAAAACTTTGCAAGAAAGTAGAAGATACATATTCACCTTCTCATACTCTATGTAGAATTTACATCAATTCTTCATTTAGAATGAGCTAATTACATGAGGTGATTGCCAATTTATCTGATGTGGTTTTAATCAATTACCCATTTTGTAAAAACTAATTTCAGTTCATTTTCATAAAAAGATGCTTATGTGCTGCACCCTTACCTCCTCTAGGAAAGAGCTGAAGTTCTCTAGAAAATATTTCCAATTTATGTAGGGCATTAGATGAATTCTTAGTTTCCTCAGAAAATAATGGTACTGACTGTCCGACAGTTGGTAGCAGACATCCTTGAGGACTTGCCCAAAATCCGTTGCCTTTACAAACCCCGTGTCCTCTGTATCCAGTGCAGAAAACGCCTAGAAAAGAGCAGAGAAGAAACGATGACGAAGCTGCCGCGCGGTGAGTGTTCCCGGAGAATCGTCCTTAAGCCTCGTTTCTGCTGAATGCAGATGAAATCCAGGGCCCGAGAGCCCCTCGTAAATCCCAAGTTGCCAAACAAGTGCGCCATTGGGCGGGGACAGTGATCAAGGCGAGAGCGGAGGGAGGGCTCTGCCCCCAGAGGAGAGTCGCCTTGTTTGCTCTTGTTGGCATCTGGGGATCCTGGTCCCAGGTCCCTGCAACCTGACGGAACAGCCCCTGTGAACCCCATTTTAGAGGACACAGAGTCCCCTGACCATTAAGTTCCTGTCCTTTAAGCATAAATCGCAGGGGAAGCCAGGGTGTCAGGGCGGGGCCTTGGGCAGACGTCTGACTTGGGGAACACCTCGCCGAGGGCGATGGGCCGCTCCCTCCACGCCTGTCCCCAGCCAGGCTTTCACACTGAGCCTGCTGTCCCGAGACTGAGACAGCACTGTCCCAAGCCTGTGCTGAGGGGCTGGGGACGCTGCACAGCAGGGTGTGGCAGTCACACCGAGAAGGTGCAGAATGTACTATAAAAACAAAGCACATTTTTTCCATCTGTCGAAACAAGTCATTCATTTTTATTGCACTAGGAAATCTGTATCAAGTGGTAGATTAAGGGTTTTTTTAAGTAAGAATTTAATGCGCCTGTAGACCTCAAATCAAACTCTCTCATGAGGATTTTATTCTGGGCTGATGAGGCACCCCGAGATATGGTACGGTGTGGCCGCAGCAACCTGCACATGCTACTTAGAGCATTCACATTTTATTTGGCCGGCAGTGACATGCAGCGGGAACCCTGGCCCTGGGGTCAGGAATTGGTCTTTGAACCTGGCTCTGCTCCCACCTTTCATGCTTGGCCTCTCTGGGCTTCACCTTCTTCCCTACTCAGTGGCCTTTGCTCACGAGCCTCCCTGGAAGGTGAGCCTGTCCGAGTCGCTGCACGCGGGGATCCAAGCACACACTGAGGATAGCGATCACAAAAATGAACACCACGAACCAAGCGCTTGGTGCGGCAGCGACCTCAGAGGACAGCCCTGCTGGTCCCGTGGTCTCAGCCTCCCTGGGCCTGGGGAAGCCCTGCCGCCAAGCCAGAGGGCGCACACGCTTCCGTGAGGAGGCCACGGCAGCTGTTAAGCCACTCCAGAAACAAGACGCCGTGAACACGCAGTGGCACCCACACAAACAGGCCTGCGTCCTCTCTGAGCGTCCTGAGCTGGTGCTGTCCCCCTCCCTGGCCCTCTCTCCCTCCAACCCACCCCCCACGTCCTAGGCCAGAGCATCCGGCTCCTGCTCAGCGCCTCACCGCGGAGGTGCCTTCCTCACAAATGAGAACCCTGCTCCTCCCGCAGGCTCCGTGGACCTCAGGGTGAGCAGCACCTGCCTGAGGTCAAGTGGGGCCTCTTTAGAAGGGGTCAAGCCATCCTGAATGTGGGTTTATTTCACCTGCACAATACTTTGGAAAAATCTAAAAGATGCGCGACATTCAGGCATCAGGAGACCTCACAGCCTCTCAGGAGAACGACCAGCCAGGCTCAATGTGGGGCCACCCTGAGCACGCATGTGACGTGCGGCCTGCTCTACCCGAAGGCCTCTGACCTCATCCTCTCCTGATCCCCCCCACCCTTGGGGAACATGGAGCACTAGCCCCTGACAACACCCTGGGGCAGAGCAGAGCAAGAAGGGGCTGGGCATTGGCTCAGACACACAAGTGGATCCTGCCCAACTAGATGCCCAGGAGGGGGAGTCGGGTGGGTGGGTGGGTGGGTGGGTGGGTCCCGCAGGAGGGGTGGCTGGGAGGTGGTCCATGCAGATGAGTGGGCTTCCAGTGCACCTGGAGTCTGCCTACCTGGAACAGAGTTGGCTGGGTGGACTCGACCACCTCCTGGATGGTCCTCACGACCTCCTCCAGGCTCAGCGTGGAGAAGTTGATCGGCAAGCTTTCTTCTTTTTCCACGGACTGTGGTTTGCTTGGCTTGCTCTTCTCCAGCGCTCTCAAGAAGTCAAGATAATTGATGGAATTGTCCTGCCAGCTGATTCCCAAACTTGTCCCCCCCAAAGAAAAGAATATGTTAGTTTTTCAGAGCCTGTCACTTGCTCATTCCACAGTTGCTGACCACTGTGCTGTGGGGGAAACGAGTGACATTATGACACTGTTCTGGCCCGTGGCACATGTGCCAATCGGCTCTGTTATTAGGCAGGAGGGGGCAGAGGTGAGGGGGCACCTGCCCTGAAGACCTGACACTTGGCAGTGGGGCCCACAGCTCTGGAGAGTGGACAGCAAGAAGGAGAGACCTGCTCACAGGAGCTGGGCCCACATCTGGGCCCAGTACAGGTGCCTGGGCAGGACATGGCATTTGCAGGGCAATCCCATGATGCGGTTGGGCATGGGGACAAAACTGACAGCAGTGTCTGGGACACCAGGAGCGGGAGAGCAGATGCAGTGACGCAGAGGCACCCTGGTCGCCAAGGCCGTAACGAGGGCCTCGACTCAGACGTGGCAGTGGGATTGGAGAGGAATGGAATCCATCAGAGAGTGAAGAGTGAAAAGCACAAGGGGAACCGAGAAAAGTAGACTTTAAATTATTTTCCAAGAAATGAAGTTGTCAAGCCAAAAGCTCTCCAAAGATATTTCTGCAAAGCCTACCTAGCCTAATATTTTCTCCAATAAAAATTGTATCTGTGTTGGCCTCCACAGGCCATCTGGGTGGAAACGGAGGCTCCTCTGTGCCCTCAACTCCCACACTGAGGAAATTACCTTTAACTTATGAAGAAACAGATGGTGGGTAAAACCCAAAGTTTGTAAGTGTACAGAGCATAATTATTAAAGATGTAAATTAATTCAAAATAAAGTGTTCAGAGTTCAGATTTCTGTAAACTAAATTCTCAGGGCACCATGGTGCACGTGTCAAAGCAGAACAGCTCGGGACATTGGGAAGTCAGAGAGAGAAGTTCCCAGTCACTCAGAGATCTGCTTCCAGAGAAGACGAGCCAGGAGCCGGGCTCTGCCAGCCCGCAGCTGCACAGCAGCCTTCCGCGGCCCGCGTCGGGTCGCTCGTGTGATGGAGACTCGAAGGCAGAGGACAATCAACGCCATTTCATCAGCAGGATGAATTGCCAGCATGGTATTAAAATGTAGTAATAAAACCAAATGCATATGCTAATCTCCCTGTAGTATTTAGAAAAGTCTATTTCGGATCTAGAAAAGAATAATCTCCCTGTAATTGCCAATACCCAAGATGTTTATCATCAAGGGTCTTTGAGAAAGAACAAGCAGCCAAGCAGTGGATCCTTATTAAGGTTTCAACACGAGAAGAAGTTGATCACCCCATTGAAAGGTGGACTACAGAAATCCCCCAGTTCTTTTGTTGTGGTTTGTAAAAGTATCAAACCTAAGTATGTTTTAATAAGTCTCTCCTAAAATCATTTAGTCAATTATCTGCTGCAATTTCCTTATGGCTTATGCATTGAACGCATATGAATTCTTATTCAGCTAGAAACAGATTCAGTGAGAAGAGACCCTGTTTGAGGAAGAAGAGAACAGAGCATGTGAGGATAAAATTCCCTCCCTTTCTACACACACACACACACACACACACACACACACACTCACACACTGGTGTGTGTTTTTGCACCTTTTACATCTCGGACCATGACTTCAAAATTTAAAGGGAAAGTGATTTTCTCTGTATGATTCTAGGTAGGCTCCCATGAGCTAAGAAGCTGAGTGAGCAAGCATTTAAAATGTTTTAGATTATAAGAACTCAGAAAATTCACTTCCTGTCCAATCTTTCTTTGAAAACCACTTCAGGAAGTACTCCAGCAAAAGAAGAATGTAAAGCAAGCAAGAAGTAAAAGGATGTGGGTTGGAGGAGCATGGGACATACTAGAACTCAGAAGTCTCACTCACTCCAGCAGCAAGGAAAAGCTGAACAAACTGAACACTGACAGCTTTTCTTGGGTCCAGGAAAAACAGAGGTCACAGGGCAAAACATCACCCTGACATCTGTAGAGAAGGCACGTCCAGAGGGTCACAGCAGGGGTCTGCTGGGCAGGAGCAAAAGCAATTGGTGCAGTAAGCTGGTGGGAACCCTGAAGGGTGACCCTAAAGAGCTGGGAGCAGCTGAGTGTGGGCCAGAGTCCCAGGGCTACCATGAACCACCACAGAGAAGACCTGAGGAAGAGCCCGTGTGTTCTGGCAAGGGAGTGAAAGAGTCACCCTTGGGAAGTGTGCCCAGAGCCACCTCTATAACACTTCCTAGGGAAGAGATCTGATCAGACCTTCTCCCAACCTGGGAAAGGGAAGCAGCCCCTCCAGCACCTTCTAGCTTCCTGTCTCACCTCAAGGGGGAAGAAAGCTAAAAGACATTCCTGAAGGCTGCCGCCCAGGGACTCAGGCCCACCCACAGCCTGAGCACCGTCAGAAGAGGCCACAGGACACCAATGCAGCTCTGGCATTGCCACAGTGGCTACAGAGGAGGGGGCTTCCGGGCACACTCCACGTCAGAAGGTGTTCCCAGGCGAGGCTGAGGAGGGAATTGGTGTTGACATGAGCCTCCCAACTGAAATGCAAATGGAAAAAGAATGGGAAGGAAACCCACAGCAAGAGAGAACATCTTCAGCTGCAGGAAGACTTCAAAGGCATCTGCTTCATTGAGATGCCAGGAGGGAAGAAAAGGAGCAGAAGTAACAACGGCCAAGACTCTTCCAGGGTCAGCACAGACCCACATCACAGGTCCAGGAAGATCCAGGAACACCAGCAGGGTGACACTGAGAAGCATCAGCACCGAGGCCTCCATATCCAAGCGGCAGAAACCCAGAGACAGAGAGAAGGCCCTCGAGAGAAGCCAGGAGGCAGAAAGTAAAACAAAACAAGAACAAGAACAGAACAGACGGCAACAGGGGACGAGGCGAGAATCTGCTGGGTTTTTCATCAGAAATCTTGTGAGAAAGAAGAAAGTGGACCAAGATATTTAAAGTTTTGAAAGAGAAAAAAAAATCTCCGACCTAGAATTCTACACCCAGTGAATTCAGAGTGAACCCAGGCATGGCTGCCGGGTCCTGGGGGGCGGTATTCACCCCCTCACGGTCACCGCACCTCCACGCGGCTCCCCAGGCAGCTCCGAGGGCTGACGGCAAGGGACCCTAGGTCCTCGTGCCAGATTTAGCAAGCAAGCAACAACGACAAACTCAAGGGGGACGTCTGGGAATAGAACAAGCGACACAATTTCTTAGTGTGTGTATGTTCCAAGTACTGCCTGGGACACACTTGTACGCTGTCTACTTGAAGTTCAAATTTAACTGGGCATCCTGCATTTCATCTGGCAACTCTGTCTCTGGTAAATTTGGCCAGCCCCAAAGAAAGACTGTAAAGGCCCTGACCATGGGTGTCCCCACAGACACCACTGCCAGGGTGCCCTGCGCTCCAGGCCAAGGGCAGCACTTCCCACCTGGCTGTGCGGGTTCTGATCTGTGTCTGGTGGCCCACTCTTCAAGTGAGCGCGTTTTCAGGAAAGCGTCTAATATGAAGGACTGTTCCAAAGCCACACTGAGGAGACACCTTCCAGGTAAAGGAGACTTCGTAAAGTCTCTGCTGATTTCAGTGACGAGACAGTGAACCCGTGCGTCAGCAGCAGGTGCCGTAAGACAGGGACTCTGCAAAGCCAGTGCTGGGGACCAGCCGTGCACGACTGGGCACAGAAGCCATCTCCACAGACAGGCTGGGAGCTCAACAGGAATCTCCCAGGAGGTGGAGTGAAGAGAAAAAGATAGAAAATAGGAGAGAGAGAGAGAAACTTCAAACCGTAAGGGAACAATGTGGGGGGCTCACGTTCACTAATCAGGAGTGTCTCGGAAAGAACAAAGGAGCACAGCTCATTAACGAGGCACATCAAGAAAGTCCCCGGAACTGAGGACCATGAAAAGGGACAGTTCAAGACGACAAGCTGGCGGTGAGCAGGTGCTGAACACGCCAGCAGAGTCCACACCCCAGGCCAGCTGGGGACCTAATTAGGCACGGTGAGTGCACAGCAAACTAAGCGAGAGGAGAGCAGGATCATCACATCAGGGCAAGAGCAGTGTAGACGGGAATGGGGTCGGCGGGCCGCAGCAGTGTGGACCCTCCACACCATCTCCCAACCAGGGTACCACATCGCAGGAGGCGTGGAGGGTCCTGTGTGTTCCCATGAGGTAGAGGAGCCCAGGGGCCTGGGTGGTTGGTGGCAGGTGATGCGGGAAAAGGCTTAAACCTACAGCTTCCAGTAGGAAGCCAACAGACACCGCCTACGGGTAGAGTCAGCAAGTGGCAATAGTGTGTCCCTTAGAAATGGGGACGGTCAGTCCAGGAGCCACCTGTTGAAAGCCCTGGAGTTGGGGACACTGGGGATGGGAGGAGGGCAGCAGCAGGGTGGAGCTGCAGCTTCTAACAAGCCGGCAGAGCCCCAGAAGCCACAGCTACACGGATACAATGAAAACCATCAGCAGAGAAGACGGGTGGGGGCTGCGGCCCAGGAGGACCCAGCGCACGTGTGTCTCTCCTGCCCTGGCCCACTGAGCCCACCGTGCACACCCCGCCAACAACCACAGGGACAAGGGCAGACACCTTTTCAGCAGGCTGCTCAGCCCCGCCTCCTTGAGGGGACAGCCGCACTCGCGCAGCACTTTCCGCAGCTTGCAGAGGGAGACCAGGCCGGTTCTGGATTTATCCAGGGTGCTGAGCGCCTTGCTGATGTCTTGATAATGGTCCACGAGCTTATCCCTGAAAGAGAAGACGCGTCAGATACCTCGGGCGCCAGGGAGGCCGCTCCTTGAAAGCACGCGTTTTGTGATCACTCTAACACAACGACTTGATCGCTTGTCTAAGAACTAATTTGGAAGGTGTTTTGCAGGCTCAGTCTAACATTTATGCTAAAAGGTATCCCAGAAAAAATCATGTGTGTCCCATGATCATTTTATTATCATTAGCAAACCTACACTGGAGAAATTACAACCTGTCTTTTTGCTGAAATTGGTACTTTGAAAATGGAACCAAGCATTAGAATTGCAGGGATATCACAGGGGCAAGGCACCTGGGCTCTCGACACATGCGCAGTGAGCACCGGCACACACCGCGGCTGCCCCAGGGTGGGCACATCTGAGACCAAACAGGCGTCCTTCTGCCTTTATATTCCAGTGGGAGCCGAGGGGCAGTGACAGCAGCCCTAAGGGCACTGTGGGCGCGGTTGGTGGGCAAGAGGAAGAGCCAGTAGGGGACTGTGAAGCCCCTGGGGCAGTGGGCGGTGACACCATGCAGGAGTCCAGGCAGGCCTCACTGGGACAGGAGGTCACTGCAGGTCAGCTGCAGGAAGGACTCCCCCAGGGGCCCAGGGAAGAACCGGCTAAGGCCCAGTGGCAGGAGTGGGGATGGGCAGGGTGGAGCCTGTGGACAGGGCCTAGTGGTGCTGGGGACAAGGCAGTGTCCACAGACCGTGCTTTTGATCTGGTCAGAGCCACCATGTGTGCAGCAACTGACCACACGGGAGCCATGAATCTTCTCCACAACCCCACCAGGGCTTATCAAGCCCAGTAGACAGAGGAGGGACAGGACAGTGCCAGACCCAGCAGGGTGGGGACAAGGCTGGGCCTTTCCCTGAAGCCAAGCACATGGCGCCCTGCTCAGCTCCAGCGGGGCCGAGGTTCCTACAGAACACACTCGAGTCTCTGAGCCAGTCAGCGGTGACCAAAATGTGTGGCAGTCTTTAAGCATGAGCGGCCGTGCCCTTGACCTACAGTGGGCTGACCCTGAATTCTGCAGCTCAGCTGCTCTGGGAGTCTGAGAGGCTCCTGGTCACCAGCTGAGGAAGGGGGCCGCCTGATGGGCGCAGGGCCATTGTGGCCTGGGTCACTACTCAGGGAAAGGATGCGAGAGGCGTGCTAAGCCAGTTGTCCATGACTCAGATGAGCACTGATGGGAGAGGACAGTTCCTTGACCCTGCTTGAGAAAAAGGACCCACAGGGCAGAAAAGTCAGACCTGGGAGAGGTGAAATTCACGGGCCTTTCGGGGGCAGAGGCAGTGGCACTCATGCTGAGGTTACCCAGATGACCCGCAGCCGTCCCTTGTTGTGGGCCTTCCGTGCGGTCTTGGCCCGCATGACACGGAACACTTGATACAATGGGACTGCGTTAAGCCTGGCGAATGTCCACTACCAGCACGGTGTTCTGGATTCCCTGCAGGGTCCCCTGAACTCAGCCCCAGGCTTCAGGACGGCTGCTCGCCACCCTGATGTTATATCCCACTTAATCCCCCACAATGAAAGCAGATGAAGGAGATAAAAACCAAAACATTTTTTTGGAGATACATATTTTTAGAAAATTGAAGCATTCAGCATTTCTTGGACCAGTTTCTCAGCAGTAATTATTTCCCTTTCAGAGTGAATATGTGCACAGAGGAAATGAGGGTTGGGAGCCCAGAACCCGGACACCGCCAGACAGAGCCCTGTGGGCCCACACCGGGCAGTAGAGGTGTCTGGGGCCGCGGCTGGTTCCCAGTCTGGACAGTGAGCCGCAGAGGGCACTGCCACTGCTGGCTTGCAGCCACCAGCCCCACTCACAAGCCACCTCCCCGCCCCTCCTGGCTCTGCTGGGTTCACTCCTACCCCTCCAGGTGGGTTCTAGAGCGGCCCGTGCTGTGTGGCCAGCTCACTGTGCCCCTGCTTCTCAGGCTGAATCAAGAGCAAGTCCCGGAAGGTGTGTTCAGTACAGGGCAAACAAAACCATGCCGTCCGTCCCTTCATCAACACGACTCCCATGGACCAACCCCTCTGACTTTCAGAAGGAGTTATGAGGAGGTAAAAAGATCCTGGGGACCCTGACACTCAGGATCCCCCAAAAGGCCCATTGACAGTGTTATGGAACTGCCCTCCCGAGGGCGACTCCTTCGTGAGTCTGAGCAGTGACTTTTCTGAGAGCAGAAGCTGGTGGTCTTCTGTGGTCAGTGGCTGCGCTCGTGGGGCAGGGGACCGAGTGGTCCTGCAGCACCAGCCGGGAGCCACGCTCACCAGAACAGGGAAGAGCACACAGCCGGAGAGCCGAGAAGCTTCCTCCCTGAGCCTCGTCATGCACAGGAGTGACAGAAGAGAAGACCGGGGTGACGAGGTCAGCCTGCTGGGGAGGACACATTCCCCATCTCCCTGGTTTGGTGGCACGTCTGACGCACACCAACCTGTGCATGTCTCACGTGGAGTCCCACAACTCAGTTGCCTCGGGCTCCGTGACTCAGTACCTCAGGCCCAACGCAGGAGCGTCCCAGCTGCTCTGCGCGAGGCCACCGGGTCACAGGCTTCCTCCTGGGTCCCTTGCTTCCTGTGGGGAGTCTTCAGCAGAAGCTCGTTCCTTTGCTCAGGTGCTCGGCAGGCGCTGGGACGGAGAGCGGAGCCCTGCCATTGGAGGGGACGGACGCACGAGCAGAGCAGGAGAGCTATGCAGAGCCCCGGGTGGAGGGCTGGGGCGGACACCAGGACGGACACCAGGACGGACACCAGGACGGACAGACGAGGCCCTTGGCAGGAGATCTGCCCCTCTGCTGTGTGTCACTTACACACACCCAAGTGTCCTACGTTATCATGTTAAAAACTGGACATGGCGGCCAGTTTTAGACTGAAAACAGTCCTGTACTCCCAGCACCCACACCCAGCGTCCCGCCATTGGCCACTCAGCTGGTGCTCCTGCCTGGCTTGTGCCCTGACACCACTCCCGTTATGGCCCCGGGCTGCCAACCGCTTCTCCTGTGCCCATGGGGACTTCCACAGGCCTACGCCCTCCAGGTTCTCTGGGCACAGGCTTCACTGCTCAGGACTGGAGGTGTCCCTTTGTTGTCACTGTTGCTACGGACACCCTGCAAGCCACCCCCTTCTCGACTATTTGGGATCAAGTCCTCACAGTGGAAGTGGGGGGCTCAAGGATGTCTGCTCACTCACTTATTCGTCCATTCGCTTAACAATATTTCGGGGTGCCTACCAGGGTCAGGTGCTACAGGACAGTGATGGACAGCCCATGGCACCTGGACCAAGCTGGACCCAGGAGGGGCTGGCCCTGTGCCGCACATGGCTGCAGAGGCAGGTTTCCGAGGTGGCCCACAGAACATGACAGAATGGCGTCGGGTCGTGCCTGGGAGGGCGGGGTGGGCTCCATGCTTTCTAACTGCTTTTGAGCTCTTTGATCAGCACCAGACCCTAGAGTCTAAGCAGGGACAAGCCCAGGACAGCCCTGCCAGCAGTCAGAAGGCCCCATTTTGAAGCTGCTCTGGTGCAAGAGCAAACGCCTGACAGAGCAGCCAGCCGCGGCCCCGGCACGCAGGAACCCACCTGGCTGGCACGGCCCTCTCCGTGCTCTGCTGCAGCTCCCGGATCTCCTCCTGCACCTGCTGGGGCCTCGTGAAGTGACCCAGGAAGTTGAAGTAATCCTCCGCATAGGGCCGGTGGACGGTGGGCGAGTAGGGAAGACCCAGCTTCTGTAAAAACTCCTGGTAGGTGATCTGCCCTCTCCCCTCGGTGTCGTAGCTTTAAAAAGGAGAAGGAAAGAAAGGCTGTGATCAGCCGCCCCGGCGGTGTGTTGGTGTCAGGGCTGGACAGCACCGCGTGGCCTGCGAGGAGCCCCTCCTGTCGCCTCCCCACCACAGTGGGCTGCCCGACAGGCAGAAGCCAGCCTCCGATCTGGCCCCGACCTTCCTTGAAGCAGCACTCAGCAGGCCCAGGTGGCCTGAGGGGACACAAGAGTGCCCAAGCCTCTGCTCTAGGTTCAGCAGAATGATTGCCAGTTGTCACCCACCCAAGAGAAAGTCGTGTCCTGTCACACTGGCGGGCACAGCAGTGGTCACAGAACACTAGCGCTGACCCCTTCCAGGCCTTCCAGTGTCTAAGATCTTCATGGAGCGCTGAATGCTGAGGGTCAGCAGAAACCCTTCAGAAAGTGTCTTCCATCTTAACACCTGGACAACAGATGCCCGTGATTCAGGATGGGAAAAGTCCTGTCGTCTCCTTGAGCAGCGGCCGATTACACGCACCCAGCAAGGGAGGCGGCAGGGAAGCCAGGGGCGAGGGGTGCCGGTGACTTTTATGCCATTTTCTATTATTGAGACTTTTCTGAATTATAATTCATCAAAGAGGCAAGATGGAGAGGCTTCACCCTCAATGTTACACAGAATTACTTCAATAAAAATTTTAAGGCAAATTGTCAATTTTCCTTAAAGAAAAAAAAAGCATGCATTTTTACGGAAAGACCCTCATCTAATCGATAAAATGGCGCTTGCAGATGTGATTTTCCCAGATAAACTCAGAGCTACGAGGAACAAGCCTGCACAGTTCACGAATCCCATGAGCTGACCCTTCGTGGGGACTCGGGGCGACTACCTGCCTGAGCCTCCCCAGCAGCCTCACCCCCTTTTCTTCACTTCCTGCAGACTCCTGGACACACCGAGTCCTACCGATGAAGAGAATGCATCGATTGTCCCAAGCTCTTGTCTTTGCAGGGTGGCATGGTGGGCAGAAGAGGAGGGTGGGCGGCTGGGGTGCTTGCTGCACGCTCTGTGCAGAGGAGACCAGGGGTCGGAAGTCTGCCATCTTTGCAAAAGCCAGCAGGCCTGCCCCGAGCCCCTGGTCCTTGGCCTTCCCGGAGTGGAGGCGGTGCAGTGTGGAAGCTCCGAGACTAGCAGCCACTGGCAGGCCTGGGGCCACTGGCAAGGCTGACGGGCTCTGGGCTCAGGGCTCAGTTCTCAAGGGAGCACTGTGGGCACTCCTGGTCCCTCGAGACTTCTCCAGGGGTCTGTGCTTGTTCAAACCCTTCCCTGCCACCCACAAGAGAACCACTCTGCCCTTATTCCAGGTTATGCTTCTAAACCGAAGGGAGCTGGCAGAGCCCACTTCTGAGGCATCTGCTGGGGACAGACAGTGGCAACACCCAGGCAGGGCCATCGAGAGCAGTGGCTCCAGCTAGGGGTGTCCCACTTGCTGGTGGCAAGTCAGCTGCTGAAAGGGCATCTCTCCTAATTGAGTCAGGACCACTGCTGGCCTTGTGCCACCGGGATGAGGTAACAAAGCAACTCTGGCCAAGACCACTCTGATTATCTCCCCATTCCTCCAGGAGGTTCTGACAGAGTGGCCCATGGCCACCCCTGACAGTCAGCCCCCAGCTAGCAGGCGGAAGCCTCTCTCTCCTCCTAGTTGAGGCTAGATACCAACTCGCTCAGTAGAATCTCAACGCCTAGTTGAATCTGGACACCTGAGCTCCTCCAGCTGGACAGGAGGGGAGGGTCAACATGCATGAGCGCTGGACCAGGCCACTCTGCCTGTCCCTCTTCCCAAGCACAGGTCTTACCTCCCTGCAGACTGCAAGCTTCCTGAGGAGCCACCCGTGCTTCTGGGCTCCACCACTCTCGGTGCCAGTGACTTAGCTCTGTGTGAGCTGCACCACCCACCTGCCATGGAGCCACAGGGGGGGTGGTGTGCTCCCAGGGGACCACTCTCCTGCGGTGGCACTCCGGAGAGTGCCAGCTCCCTGCTGTAAATCATGACACTTGAACTGAATGAAAAGGCACTTCTTAATTACTTCATTAATAAAGATCATAAACATTCTCTTCTCATCACAAGGAAACAGAAGACCAGATTGCACAATTGCAACTAAAATATTGTTATGAATGTGAATAATAAGGGAGTTAATTCAGCTTACATAACCTTACCCTTCATTATACAATCCTTTGTGTAACATTAAAAACCATCAACTTGCCTATAAAGGTTGCATTTTAAAATGGCTCAGCAACAGATGTGCCAGGGAGAATGTGCGAGAAGCAGAGGCCGCATAAAGCCTGCGTTTGCAGGCAGCAGGGCCATCAATTTACCATCTAATCAGATCACTCTGCCCATTTACCGTGCGCACGGCGGTCCCACTGTACACAGAATGTGGACACGTTCGCACTGGGTGCCTCGCTTTGCTGAGAGAGCCTCAGTCCTTCACACTCGGTTGCAGAAGGTTGATTCTCACGTACATTTCAGAAGTACCTTTGGGCACCACTGCCACAGAGGTAAAGGGCACAATCAGGGGCATGGGACAAGGCCTGCTGGTGACCCAGTCATGCTGTAGAGGTGCATGTGGCGCCCAGTGCAGCTGGGACATGAGGAACTCTCCCAGGCCCTGTCTCAGAGGGAGGGTGGTCTCCTGGGTCAAATAGCTGCTCTCCAGAAAGGGAAGTGACTAATGTCCAAGTAGGCCCAGGGGCACATTCAGCAAGTCCTGGTCCAACACAGAAGGGTGGACACAGTTGGGTCCAGTCTCCATCTAGGGCCAAAATCCTTCCTCTCTTCTCCCAACAAGTGGTGGTCTAGCCTTAGAGCCATGCCAGAGATTGGTCTAGCCCTGGACAGAGCCATGCCAGAGATGGGAAACCCACTCCCTCAGAGACTGCCCAGTAGCACCCTAGACAACTTGGACCTCTGGCCAGCACATCTGCAAGAACAGCTTCCTCCAGACATGGCGCCCTTCGGCTCCACCATGGTCACAGTTTCTCCAATCTTCCCTTTTCTAAGCTAAGGAGCTCATTCACTCGACCTCTTCCAACCTTCCCCTGCCTCCAGATCTGCCTCTCCAGTGACTGCCAGTGAGTTGCTGAGGGTCACCCTGGACGTGGCCTTGGCTGAGCCGACAGGAAGGGCCTTGCTTCCTGAACCAAAAGCCCACCCAGTGCTGCTGTCTGAGGCTCCTCTTTTTGTCTGCGGATGCTGACACACAGCACGCTTGCTGTGGCCCACACGGGTGGACCTGACCCACATGTCCAGACACACACAGACTAGCGGCACCCCAGCTGGCTGCGCGGCCAGCTGCTTCACACTCCTGGTAACCTGAGCTGACGTCCCTGGGTCACTGCCTTGTTGTGGGCTTCTCCTTGAAGCATTTCCATAGCACACTTTCTTAAGGCCACGAGACAACCCTGGGGAGCCCGCCCTCCATGGCTGTTCCGGGCCCAGCCTGGCTCCCTGCTGTTAGGTGATGAAGGAGGACCCACCACCTTGACAACCCACTGTGGCCAGCAGGACCACCAAAGGCTCAGCCCACAGCCCTCCTGCTGTGGAGACAGAGGCCCTCAACACGCAGAGAAAGGAAGACCAGAGCACGCCACGCAGCCCTTTCCCATCTCCACAGCCCTTCCCATCTCCTGCCAAGCCCCTGGCCTTCAGGACCAGGGCCCCTCTGTCTTGGCTTCATGATGGGCTCAGCTGCTGTGTGCCACCTGCTTGTGGCCACCCATCAGTCAGCAGGAGCAGTGTGACCCCTCCCTTGCTCTTTAGGAGGCGTTCACCTGGGGGTTCCTGGCCTGTGCGTGTCCTTCCACATCCTCCATACTACCGCCCGCTGCTCCAGGGAGGTCTGCCTGGTGCCATGGCCAGAGGAAGGCAGAGCTGTGTGGGTCCCAGCGTCACCCCCAGGAGGGCAGTGGCCCTGGTTCCTGTTTGGCACCGGGTTGAGATTCTACCACTTGTCATGGCGGCACTGGTGGCACCCGGGTGGGCTGGGACGTGGGCTCCAGCCAGCGAGGAGGTGGCTTCCTGATCTCCAGGACGCCTGCACCCTTTGGGCTCGTGGCATCCCCAGGTGGTAGGGAGGAGAGTGAGGCTCAGAGAAGTCATGTGACTCAACAGGGGCCACACAGCTGGAAGCGGGGCAGAGGTCAGGCCCACACACTGGCTGTAGAGCAGTGGCTCTTAACCACTCAGCATCTGTGGCATAAGGCCACTACAACAACAGTTTCCAACATGGGTGACAATCTGCATTTCACAATGATGTTTCGAATGTGTAAGAAACCTCAGCCGAATGCAACGGTGTCCACCTCCAAGGAACAGCCACAGGCTCCGTCCCCTCTGGAGAGGCTTAGGTTCCACGTGGGAGCCCTGGTGGGACAGTCGATTCCCACACCTCTTGCTCCCAAGGTTGGGGCCTACTCGGGGACCTCGCGTTCCCCTGATGGAGGTGGCAGTCTCCGAGGCTCACGCCCCAAGCAGAGCGGCCCTGCACGGGCTCTTGACGCACGTCCTGAACCACAGCGCTGCGCCCGTCACAGCACGCTCCAGGTTCCTGGCTCCCGGTGCCCGGCCAATGACGCCCAAAACTGACGGTGAGGGGACTGGCCTTCCTTTCCCTTCTGCCCCAAGGTCCTGTACAGTCCCCTACTCGAAATGTCCTCTGTCTCCATCTTGACCCCTTGAATCCTGCCTCAAGGTCACCTCCTCATCACTACTGCCGACCCTCAGGGCTTTTAGTGTCTACCCCCTGACTCGCTCTCCACAGGGCTGGTCTTTAAGAACTAAGGATGTGGTGAGAACTTCAAGTTGCCTTTCCAAGTGAGACACAAAGCAGCCACCTGGCTCCAGACTCAGCCGACGTCCAGCCTACCACAGGAGCAGACGAAAAGCTGAGCAGTGACACAAACCGCTCTGTGCCCTGGCCTCCTGGGGAGGCGTGCCAGTGTCGCACGCCTCCCAAGGGACACATAACAAAGGAGGAAGGGAGTCAAGGATGGATCGGGAACTGAGAAACACCCGCATTGCTGGGGTGCTGGGAACTTAGCTGTCTACACAGGGAACACCATGATTGCAGCCTGATCCCCAAGCAGCTACATCTGAAATACGTTCTGAAAAATAGCACTACATCAGATGCCATTTCCAGCTTAAGAGACCTTTGGGAAACTCTCCAAGTTTTCAAAAGTTTGCTTATTTCCTTTCAACAAATTACTTATCTACAGAAGAGCTCCGCAGCACACTGGCTTCCATCTGGCTTTCCCCCACCCGCTGCCTATGTGCTTTGTGAGTGGTGACAGAGGAAGTCTTTGCAGAGTGACTTATTTCACTAAGCTGTGAACGTGGGGCTGGACTCTGGGGCCCTGGGCCTGCAGACCTCACGAGTCCAGCATTGCAGGTTAGGGTACCTGCTCTCCACGTTCCTGAAGGCTGGCCTGGCCACCCAGCTGCTTTCCATGGGAAATGAGGAACAAGGACATGGGACACAGGACCCAGCAACCAACAGGAAACCCATTCCCAGATCCCCACCTTCCTTGGTATGGAATTGTTGTCACAAGTGACCCCAGGCCCTCCAAAGGGATGGACAGCCAGCCTTCTGTACTGCTTACCTCTGCCAAAGCTTCTCGAATTCTCTCGGTGTGAGGGGAATGTCAAAACCATACAGCGCATTCTTCACGTCCCTGCGTCGAAGAATGCCATTGCCCTCATGGTCCGTTTCTATGAAATTCTACAAACACGAGAGAGTGTCATTTAGGAATGAATGTGTTCATGATAACCTAGAGGATTTTCAATGATCAATTTCTGCAACAGTCTAAGATACTTTTCTTCCCATCCACCTACTTAATTACCTTTTAATCTAAGCTTCAAATATCCTCATGGATCCCGAAAAAAAAAAAAAGGGGGGGGGAGTGCAAACAGGAACAAGGCTGATTTGCTGAAGAGGGTTCTCTCTGGGTAAAGGAGTGGTCTCTGTCACAAGACCTGGAATCTTGTGCTGAATAACCGCTTGGGTCCACAGAGTATTGGAAATAAGGGTCAACCAGGTCCTGGGAAGGGAGACCGAGGGCCATGACCTCAATGATGCAGCCCTAGGACTAAGTCTGTACATGACATGTAAGACTTCCGTGTAGAAGAGGCTAAAGCTTTACTGAAAGCAGGTCAAAAAAGTGGAGATGCACTATGTTCATGAATCAGAAGATTCTGGAAGAGGAAAGATGCAATTTCCTCCAGACATCCCAATAGATGCTTTTTTAGATGGAATGTGGCAAACTGATTAAAACATTCTTGAAGAACAAGGTAGAGGGAATTGCCACCAGCTAATTAAGATGCCCCAGTAAGTTACAGCAGCCATGCTGCTGGGACAAACAACTGACTACTGGAACGGAGCAAGGCGCCAGAGAACCAGAAGGTGTGGGGCAAGACGGAGGGGAGGACAGGCTGCAGGGGGTGGGGGAAGCCAGCAAGGCCACATGGAACAGTGTCCTGGCCTCACAGTGGACCCCAGGAGCTCAGGGTGAAAGCCAAATGGGTGGGCGCCTAGGAGAGATGGTTGAGCACATTCCAGGCCTTCAGGGGTGGGGACGGGGTTTCTTAAACAGGCCTGCCGGGAAAGGTCAATAAATGTGACCACATGAAAAGCATACCTGTCAACGGACACCAGATCAAAAGCTCAAGAACAGGGCCCAGAGAGGAAGAGGATATTTGCATCAGAGATCACACAGGGAAGGGGAGCACCCAGGGCGGGGCGGGGCTCAGCAGCAGAGCATTCGTCCAGCATGTGCGGGGTCCTGGGTTCCACCCCACCCACAGTATCCAGAACACCAGTGGGCTTGGGGTCAGACATGGGGAGGACAAGCTACTGCCCAGTAATAAAAAGACAGCTTAGCGTGAGGACCGCAAACAGCCTTGAACAAGCACTATGCAGAAGGGAGCACCTGGCTGATGAAGGCACAGCCTCAGGAGGACCCAACAAATGCCAATGGCAGCTGCAGTCGGGCCCCATCACCGTCCACTAGAGTGGAACATCTGAGTCTGAGGGGACTGAGGGCTAGGGTGACAGTGGCGTCTGGGAGGTGGAGCCTCAGGGGCCACAGACCAATCTGATCCCTCACAGAAAACGGGCTGACTCCCAGCATGCTTTCCTAGTCTGCACAGTGGATCCATGGGGACTACTTTACTTTTTTTCAGTTACACACATGCATTGTATATATTCCACTGTCCAGTCACAGTTCAAAAACAAACTTTAAAAATTGAAAAATCAACAACTCTTCTTAGATTCATAAGAGAAGTAAGGTCACAGGTCAAATCATGGCCCCCAACTGCAGAGACAAATGGGGGTATATAGAATCACAACTCACTGTAGCTGATGATTGTGAGCATGAACCTCCAGAGAACCAGGGAGACAGAGCAGAAAGAAGATCTCTGGTCACTCCCAGACTAACACCACACCAGACAAAGCACCATAAGAAAAGAGAGCTACACACCAACATCACTTTGCATAGGTGTAAAAATCCTCAACGAAATGTTAGCAAACTGCATCCAACAAAGTGTAAAATTACATAGCTTGACTAAGTGGACTTTTACCCAGGTGTTCAAGGCTGGTCCAACATTTCAAAGTTCATTAATGTAATCACTCACAACAATGGAGAAAGGAAGAAAAATCACATGGTCTTGTCAATAGATACAGTAAAAGCACTTGACAATGACAGATACCTACAAAACACCTGCAGCTAACACCGTACCTAATGACAGGAAGCCAGAAGCTTTCCCACCAAGATCAGGAATGAGAGGAGAATGTCCCTGTCACCAATGCTTTTCAACACTGTCCTACAAATCCTAGTCAGCAAGATAAAGTAAATTAAAGGTACACAGATTGGGAAGGAAGAAATAGAGCTGTCATTGTTCACAGATGACATGATTGTCTATAGAAAATACAAAAGAATTGAAAAAAAGAAACCTCCTATAACTAATGAGCAATTAACCAAAGTTGCAGGATACAAGGTTAATGTACAAAGATCAATCACTTTCCTATATAGCATCAATGAACATCTGGAATTTGAGACTAAAACACAAAACCCTTTACATTAGAACCCCTCAGGATGAAATGCTTAGGTAAAAATTTAACAAAATATGTACAAGATCTGTATGAAAGAAACCAGAGCACTAAATAAATGGAGAGATGCTCCTATGGATAGGAAGGCTCAATGTCATCAAGATGTTAGTTCTTCCCAACTTGATCTATAGGTTCAATACGGTCCCAATTAAAATCCCAGCAAGTTATTTTATGGATCAACCAATTGACTTTAAAGTTTATATGGAGAGGCAAAAGACCCAGAATAGCCAATGCAATGCTGAAGCAGAAGACCAAAACTGGAGCATGGACACTGTCCAACTTCGAGATGTGCTACAAAGCTGTGACCATCAGGACAGCTTGGTATTAGCAAAAGAGCAAATTGGTCATGGAATTGAATGGAGAACCAGGGACAGACCCTTGTCCTTGACAAAGTGGCAAAGGCACAATGATGGAGAAAAGGGTCTTCTCAGCAAGTGGTGCTGGAACCATGGGACACCACAGACTCATACCCTCCACGAAATATGACTCAGAAGGGGTCATGGGCCTAATTGTAAAGCACAAAATCCTAAAACACCTAAGAAATAACAGATGAAAAATATCAGAGAAAACCTAAGTGATATTGGGTTTGATAACAACTTTTAGAAAAATATAATACATGAAGAAGAACTGATAAGTTAGACTTCATTAAAATTAAAAACTTCTGCTCTGTGAAAGACGCTGTCAAGAAACGAAAGACAAACCACAGACTGGGAGGAAAGATTTGCAGCAGACCTTATCTAATACAGGACTATTAACCAAACTGTACAAAGAACTTTTAAAACTCAATAATGAGAAAACAATTCAACTTAAAAATGGGCTAAGACCTTAACAAATGCCTCACTGAAAAGATATGTAGATGGCAGATCAGCACAGGAAAAGATGCTCGCCTCATATGTCATCAGGGAAATGGAAATTAAAACAACAGTGGGGTGCCACCATGCACCTGTTCGAATGGCCAAATCCAGAACACTGCCAACACGGCTGCCAGCAGGGATGCAAGCAATGGAGCCTCCATCAGGGCAGCAACAAGACTGCCGGCCACTGCCACTCTCCAGCAGCCTGCTCGCATGTCACTTCTTCACTGCACTGATCTCTGCTGTGAATAATCTGCTTTATTGCTCATGGACTGTCCCCTCCACTGGGCTGTGAGGACCACGAGGCAAGGATCAGACTGATCTTGGTTAGCACTGAGTCTGGGTGCAAAGTCAGGATGTGCTGAACAAATCAAAGCATGGAAGGGTGAGAGTGGGCAGGTCCCTGGGGGTGGTTCTCAGAGTCCCTGGGCTCCACAGGACAGCAGCAGCAGCAGATGGGGCAGGAGGCTGGTCTGGTCTGCATTACAGGGACAGGAAGAGAGGAGCAGCTATGTGTTGGGGGCAAGGTTGCATACTACTCTGAGAGGAAAGGCTGGCTTCAGAGAAAGAGGGCTCAGGACTGAATGAGCTGGCAGAGAGGGTGGAGAAGATGGGGTCTGACAGCATGTCTCGCTCTCTTCCCAGCTGGTGTGCACTGAAGTTCCTAGCCTCCATCCTGCCCCATGCTCCTTGGTCTACGGGACAACTCTGAAACGCTGGCCCTGCCTCGGTGGGCCACGCACAGCTTTGTTCTGTGACTAGGTGGCCTGGCCAGCAGCACAGCCAGTTCACACCACTGAGGTCAGGGCTTAGGAGAGGCAGTCCTGGGCATGGGAGGGGACTTAACAGACAGAAATTCATGCTGGGCACAGGTCTAGACAGAGCAAACAGAAAGAAAACCAGCAAATGAAACAAAGTGGAGACATTCATCAAGATAATGTGAAAACACTTTCATCATGCAGGTTAAAAATACTTTCTGGAGTGAAGTGATTGTGTCTTTGTGCAATATAAGATGGTGATTCCACATCCTCTATTTCAGAATGAACCCAGTTTTGTCCATTCGGTTGTAGAATCCTCTAGGCATAGCTGTCACTGCCAGATTACACATCCTCAACTCCAAACCATGACCACAATTTGTACGATTGCACGAGGAGGGCATCTGCCCTATAAAAGTGCTTCCTATAATGTTGGCAAGAGAGGAAGAAACAGCTCTTTAAAATGCATGTTTGTAATTGTGCAAAATTAGGTATGACAGCTTCTCGTATTTTTCATTTAAATTTTTAATTCTTATCAAGCCTGAAATAACACCATGAATTTCCCCCATGTAACTCCTACAATTACTCATCTTTCTAAATAGCAGTTGACCTTGAATGTCAGAATTTAGTGTAGAGAAGTCTTAAAGACTTCAAGACGACACCCATCACTCATCTACTTCTCCATGAGGCGGAGCCAAAACCACAGCCCAGGACCCAGGCCAGGACTCTGCAAAGGAACCGCACCTGCCTCCAGGCACAACATAGTCCTGCTCAAACTCTGGCAGATACTTCAACTTAAAGAATGGGGGACAAAGCCCCCAGCCAGTGACCTGTCCCCAGGTGGACATAGCTACGAGTATCTGACATCCTCTCCTGGACAGTCACCCTCACAGTAACATCAGAGAGCAAGAGCACAACCCTGTGGACACCACAGAACGTTGGGTCACTCCCACACCCTGCAGACTGCACTGCAGTCAGGACTGGGTGTGCCTGCCTCAGAGGGAGCGGTGACCCAGCCCCACCCTCCTCTCCACCTGAAACACCAGAAGCTGCACCTGTGTCTAAAGAGGCCAAAAGCTTCAGGTTCTTTATCACAATTGGAAAAACCAGTATCAGAGTCTCTTTTAAGTAATACAGCCAATATCAACCAAGTCCTTGAAACCCTCACCACCTGATAGGGGCTTCCACACTCATCCCAGGAGAAACCACAGAGGGTGATCCCCAATGCTCTTCTATTTCACACCTTCCTGAATTACCAGAGGGACCCTACTCTTGTGGTACTCTAATATGGTACACATCGTAACAAAACCCACTAATCAGAGCCTCAGGAGCCATAGGAAGATTACACGATACCTGGAATCAATTCAACCCTATTCAACAAACTGATCGTCCAAGACACATTGTCAACAGAAGGCCACCTACTAAGAGGGCCCTTGCATAGAACTGGAGAGAGACCCATCCCAAAGATGCATAAATATCAACACAGAAATGCAAGAAATATGAAAAAGCAAGGTGATATGTCTCCTAAAGTTCGTATTTCTATAGTATAGATTCCAAAGACATGGAACTGCTGGAAAAAGAATTCAAAAGAATGGTTTTTAAACAGATTAATGAATTCCAAGAGAATACAGGTAAATACTTGAAAGAATCAATGAAGACAATGCAGGATATGAATGAGAAATTCAGTAAAATGAGAAATTTTGAAAAGGAACCAAACAGAAATCTTAGAAATGAAAAGCTCAATAAGCCAGATGAAGAACTCAGGTGAAAGCCTCACAACAGTCCAGGTCCAGCAGAAGGAAGAACGTCAGCCCTCAGAGACACTGCGATGAACACCATGTTCACAAGAAATAAGGAAAAAAGAAGGAATGAACACACTTGGCAGGAGCACCCCAGGAGACCTGGCGTACAGCTGAAGGCACAGGAAACCTGTTCAATGAATAATAGAAGAAAATCTCCCAAATCTTGGGAAAGCCATGGACACTGAGGTACAGGAGGCATTTAGAACTCCAACAGACACGACCAGAACAGAAACTCTCCCCAGCACACAAAACGGTCATGTCAATTGATAGGACCAAGAACATGAAAATCTGCGAGAGCATCAAGTCACATTCAAAGGCAAACCATGAGATTAACAGAAGGTTACCAGCAGAAAGCCTCGGCCAGGAGGCATGGAACAAAGTGTTTTAGGTCCTGAAAGACAATGACCACCAACCACGATTGCTATGCTCGGAAGTTAAACAGAAATAAAGACATTCCAAGATAAGCACGAACTAGAGGAATTCACGACCCCTAGAGACCAGCATTAGGGAAGATACTTAAGGGAGTTCTACACCCAGAAGAGGAAGAACGACAAACACAATCATGACAGCTTGTGAAACAATAACTCTCACTAGAAGAGTAGAAATGCAAATGAAAAATAGGGCAGTATCAAACGCTAACAATACAGTAACCACCAAACTTCTAAGGTGAATAACAGGAAGAAGCAAACCAAGAACAATCAACGTGACCAGAAGAAAAACAAGAAAAGGACAGGAACAAGAGCTTGCCTTTCAGTAATAGCTGGACGGAAGAGGTCCCTTCTCCAGGTCAGAGACACAGACTAGCCGAATGGACCAGCACAAGGCACAACGATGTGCTGTGAAGAGGAACCCACTCCGCTGCAAAGACACGCAGACTTAACGTGAAAGGATAGAAAATACTTCTCCAGGCAAATTAAATCCAAAGCAAGCAGGAAGAGCTAGACGTCTCTCCGACAGAACAGACTTTAAGACGACATGGGAAGAGACAAAAAGGTCCACAAACATCGACCAAGGGAAAAATTCATCAAGGAACTCTAAGGAGTGTAAGTATATGTGCACCGAATGCCAGAGAACTAATTTATAAGACAAACACTACTAGACATAAAGGGAGAGGGAGCCCCAAACATCATAATAGCGGGTGGCTTCCATACTTCTCTCCCATCAGCAGACAAAAATCAGCAAAGAAACATCAGGTAAAATTAAACTATAGGTCAAAGCACTTGACAGACGCGCACGTGGACTTAACAGAGCATTTCACTTAACAGCTACAGAATAGACATACTTTCATCAGCACATAGAACTTTTTCCAAAAAAGACCATATTTCAGACTACAAAGCAAGTCCAATAAATTCAAAATTGAAACAATTGTTGTATCTTATCTGATCACAATAGAATTAAAACAGAAATCATCAGCAAGAGACATTTCAGAAATTGCACATGGAGACTGGACCACACAATACCGACTGAATGAACAGTGGGCCACTGAACAAGTGAGGGGAAATTTCAAAGTTCCTGGAAAAAATTAAAAAGGAATCACAACACATCAGAATTTCTAGGATACAGAGAAGGAGTCTAAGATGGAAGTTCAGAGCAATGAGTGCCTACAACAAAATAAAATAGATCTCGAATGAATAATCTAACAATGAATCTCAAGAAAAACAAGAACAAACCAAACCTAAAATCAGTAGAAGGAAAGAAATAATAAAGATTAGAAATAAGTGAAGAGAGACTAAAAGAATAATCTAAAGGATCAACGGAACAAAGAGCTGGTTCTTTGAAAAGATAAACAAAATTGACAAACCTTGAGTGACATGAACCAGAAGACAGTGAGAGAAGGCTCAGAAAGATAAAGCTGGAACTGAGAGGGGCCGGGCTGGGCCCAGGGCAGAGCACTGCCTCGCACGCGTGAGGCACCGGGCTCCATCCTCAGCGCTGCACGAAAACAAACAATGGTGTCGATCTACAACTACAAAAATAATTTTTGAAAGTTAGAACTGAAAAAGGTGACATTACAACTGACAGCACGAAAGGATTACAGGGAATATTCTGAAAAACCATATGCCAATAAATTGAAAAATGTCTGAATCCATAGGACCTACCAAAATTGAACCCAGAGGATCTAACAAACCCAAATAGATCAATAACAAGTCATGAGATCGAAATATTAATGACAATAAAAAAAATCTCCCAACAAAGCAAAGGCTGGGACTGAAGTTATCCATGGCTGAATTTTGCCAGAGTTTTACAGAGTCAACACCAGCGCTCTCCAAACTACTCCATAAAACAGAAAGGGAAGGAACCCTTCCAAACTCATTCTAAGTCAGTATTACCTGACTACCAAACCTGATAAGGACACAACAAAAGAAGAAAACTATAGCTTGTTATCCCTGATAACATGGATGCCAAAATTCCCAATAAAATACTTGCAAATCAAACCATTAGCACATTAACGAGATCACACACCATGATTAAGTTGGCTTCATTTCAGGGATGCAAGGACGCTTCCACACAGGAAGATCAATAAACATAATACAGCACATAAAAAGAACTAAAGATAAAAAATCACATGATCATCTCGATAGATGCAGGACAAGCCTTTGATAAAATTCAACATCACTTCATGATAAAATTCCTGAATAAATTGGGTACAAAAAGATCAAACCTCAACATAACAAAGGCTATTCAGGACAAACCCATAGCCAACATCATACTGAATGAGCATTTCGAACCGAAAGGATTTCCTCAAGGTCAGAAATGAGGCAAGGGTGTCCATCTCATCATTCTTATTCAATACAGTACTAGAAATTTTAGACTAAGCAATTAAGCAAGAGAAAGAAATGAAAGGGATACAAGCAGAAAGGCAGAGTCAAATTATCCCGGTTTTCTGATGATATGGTTCTTTGTATGGAAAAATTCTAAAGACTAGACCAAAAGATTTTTAGAACTGATATGTAAATTCAGTAAAGTAGCATGATACAACACCAACATATAAAAATCAGAAGTTTTTCTATATAACCAATAATGAATTTGCTGAGAAAGAAATCAGGAATGTAATTTTGTTCACAATAGAGCCCCCAGAACACACACAACACACACACACACACACACACACACACACAGAAGAATAAACCTAACTAAAGATGTGAAAGACCTGTACAGTGAAAATTACAAAACAAAGAAGAAAGAAATTGAAGAACACTGGAAGGTGGAATGACCTCCCATGGTCATGGATTGGGAGAACTAATATTGTTAAGATCCCACACTACCGGAACTATTTGACAGATTCAGTACAGTCTGCCATCTAAATGGCAATGACGTAAACTAGAAAAAAATTCTACAATTCAGGTGGAAACACGAAAGACCACAAATAGCCAGAGTAATCCTGAGCAAAAAGAGCAAAGCTGAAGGCATCGCACACTTGATTTCAAATCATCCTACAGAAAGAACGCTTGCGACTGGCCCCAAAATAGGTGTGCAGACCAAGGGAACAAAATAGAGGACCAGAAATAAATCACTGCATCTTCAGTCAAATGATCCTTGACAAAGGTGCCAAAAACAGACATTGGATAAAGAAAAGCCTCTTCAGCAAATGGTGCTGGGAAAACTGATATCCATGGGTGGAAATTGAAACTTACCCCTCTTTTGAGTTGTGCAAAATCAACTCAAAGTGGATCAAACACTTTAATGTAAGATGTGAAACTTTGAAACGACTAGAAGGAAACAGAGGGGGGACATGTCAAGATCTTGGCATAGACGGTGGTTTCCTGGATAGGACTTCACTAGCTCAAGAAACAAAAGCAGGGATTGAGAAATGAGATGACCTCCAATTTAACAGCTTCTGCACAGCAAAGGAAACAATTGACGGAGTGAAGAGAGAGCCTACAGAATAGGGAAAATCTTTGCCTGCTATTTATCTGACAGAGAATTAATATCCAGAATACATAAAGAACTCAGAAAACTAGCCAGGTGAGGTGGCACACTCCTGTATTTCCAGCAGCTCAGGAGACTGAGGCAGGAGGATCGTGAATTCAAAGGCAGCCTCCGAAATTTAGCAAGGTGCTAAGCAACTCAGTGAGACCCTGTCTCTAAATAAAATATAAAAAGGCTGGGGATGTGGCTCAGTGGTTGAGTGTCCCTGGGTTCAATCCTCAATACCAAAAAACAAACACCTCAAAAAATTAACAAAAATAAAAATAATCCAGTAAAAAAAAAGGGAAATTGACCTGAGAATCTTCTCAAAAGAAGCACAAGTAGACAATAAATATATAAAAACTTCTCAATATCTTTGGCTATGAGGGAAATGTAAATTGAAACTATGCTAAGAGTCCATCTCACCACAGTTAGAATGGCCATTACAGACAGACAGACAGACGAACTAGCGGATGCTGGAGAGGGTGTGGAGAGGGAATCCTTTCACACAGTTAGTGGAAATGTGAAGTAGTATAACCACTATGGAAAACTGGTGAGTTTCCTCAAAAATCTAAGACATAACCACCAACTGATTGGGCCAGATGCTCCTGGGTGCCTAGCCAGGGGAAATAAAGTCAGCATACAAAAGAGGTGCCGCATCTCCACCTCTATGGCAGCATCGTTCACAAGAGCCAAGACACAGAATCAGTCCAGTGCCATCAACAGATAATGGATTAAAAAACAAGGTGTGTGTACATGGTGGAGTATTTTTCAGCCATAAAGAAGAATTATTCATGTGCAGGAGGAGGAAAAGCGATGGAACCAGAGCATATCAGGCTAAGTAAAATCACCACAGAAAGACAAGTATGAAGTGTTCACTGCTATGTGAGAATTAAATAAAGGAAATGAAACCCCAATGAGGGAAACACAAAGACGACCTCAAAGTCAAAGAGGGACTACTTGGGACTGTTTACGGGGCTGACGGGAGGGTGGAGACGGGCAGGCCAGGGGAGGTGTGTGATGTCCCAGTGAAAGCTGTGTCCGGCAGGATGGATGCATGCTGACAATGATGAAGGAGGAGGCCACAAACGGACAGAAACTCCTTTCCCGACTCTGTGGCCGGCCCACAGCCTGATCACCCCCAGCCCTGAATGCTGGGCCAATTTTCTTCCTTTTTAGGGAACAATCATCTTCTTACCTTAGATAAATCTGCCCATCTGTTTTTCGCTTTGGTAACAAGATACTGATGAGCCTGCTCACAAGCTAGTTCAGAATCCGCAACTTTCTGTTTGGTTCTTAAAAGAAGAAATAAATAAATAAATAACTCTGTTTAAATTTAATGGGCTCCTGAATCTCCCCAGGGGTTCCCCTACCCCCTATTTGTTTCAAGATACCATTAAAGTCTGTTATTTCACATCTGGTCTAACTTAATTCTTAAAATACAGTCTTATTTCCCCAGCTGCATGGTAGGGAAGTCTTCTTACATTTTGTAAGTCCTTGTTTATTTTCAGATAAATGCTATTCAACTTTTTTTTCTTCCCAGCATGCAAAACAAACAGGGCTCATTTCTTCTCAGGGAAGGAGAGAGCAACACACAACATTAAGTGTCTTAGGAGGAAAATAACCAAAACCTTTTGGGTTCTTTTCAGAATCTGCGAGTTGGAGCATGACTGCTGTCTGCAGCCAACAGTGGGCACAGCCGAGAGCAGGGCTTCAGCTTCCGGGTCGCAGCTAACACTCCCAGGTGAGGCTTGTGGGCTTCAAGACCATCAGCGGTGTTCGCTGTAGTCACTTCGACCCAGGGCCTGACCCTGGATAGACCATGGTTGAGGACCTGGGGTGCCCTGGAGTATTCCTCTCACTAAAGCAAATCAGGGGAGCCTAGCAATCACAAGGCCCATGGGGCCCAGGACCTAGGACTGTGCCCTGTCCATACCCGGGGTCCAGCTGGACCCACCCCATGCCTAGCTTCCCCTCTGCTCTCTCCTGAGGTCCTGACCACCACCCTGGGCTGCTCCCCCAAGCGCTGGACCGCACCTGCTTTTCTGCGCCATCCCTCTCCAACTGCCTACCGGACGCCACACAATCACGGAATCTCAGGGTGGGAAGGATCCAAAGCTACCTCACTCCGGCACTGCTTCACGGAGGGGGGGAGGCGGTGGGGCGGTGTGGCTCTTGTGCTTGACGCCCTGCCTTCACCTTCCACTCCTCTCAGGGCTGCCTGCATGCAGGGGCTCACCTGGACCTCCCAGAAGAGCCATCACAGGGCCCCGGGGCATGCACTACGTGGCCAAGTCAGGGTGTCCCACCTGCTCTCCTGGACAACCCTGCAGCTTCTAGGCCGCAGGCTCCACTGTGTCCCTGGTCACCTGAGCTCAAGTCGCGAGCCCTATATAGAGGCTGCTACCACTTCTCCTGGTCTCACTTGGCTCCCTGGCCCCTCTAGAGGGACAGGGTCGTGGGGCCTCTTTGACAGCGGCTCACTAGGTCTGACGATCACCAGCCCTTCAGCCCCAGTGTGCGTGGGCACTCCCGAGGCACTCAAGGCTGATCAACGACAGACAGTCCTGAGCTCAAGGAGCTCCTGTGTGACAGCAGAACTGAGGGCAGACATGCTGAAACAAGCAGCTCAAATAACTCCAGAGGCCCAGCATCGCGGGAGGCAGGCGCTTCAGCAAGAGGGCTGGGAGCCGCCCTGAGATGCCAGGTCCTGGGGTGAGCTTCCCAGGGAGCACCAGGTAGGTACACTCGCCCTTCCTCTCCCTCTCGCTACAACAGAAAACCCTGCACAGGACACAAAGTGACAGATGGAGAAGGAAGTCTAAATTGACGAATGACAGACATGCGTTTCCTGGAGCTGGACTCCAGGTTCCCGGCTCAGGTACAAGAGCAGGTGAGACTCTGGAACCGTGCCAGACCTGGAGGGAAAAGATGCGAAAGAAAGGCTGACCCTGGGACCAGGGAGCCGGGCAGGGGGCCCTGCAGCACAAAAGCCGGGCGGACCCCCTTTTGTCTCTCTGTAACTCTCCCAGTCCTGGTCGAAAGGAAGCCCGGTCACGACACAGCACTTTCATGGTGGGGTTGTAAGCCACACTGGGC
Source organism: Glaucomys volans (assembly GCA_020662805.1). Lineage (NCBI taxonomy): Eukaryota > Metazoa > Chordata > Mammalia > Rodentia > Sciuridae > Glaucomys > Glaucomys volans. The sequence goes on from JAJEJO010001252.1 coordinate 77,985, forward strand.
CCTGGGGGTTCCGAAAACTTTGGGTTCTTCTAATCAGAGGAAAGGGAATCAAGGAATGTTGGGGAGATCTGTGTTGCTTTTTACCTCGCTTCCTCTCTCACACGTTACCTGAAGCTGGACCCCGTCATGGGAAGGGTAAACAGCCAGGCAGCCTGAGACCTCAGAGTTTTAGCCAGAAGAAGAGTAGCCCCTGGGGGCTGGAGGGTGTGGGGAGCAGAGAGAGGAGAGGCTCCCCGCACCTGCCACCTCTGACATGTTACCAACCCAAAGCAACGCAGCAATGACCCAGGTTGGCCACTGTGCAGTGCGGCTGGCCCGGGGCAGGCACAGCCACGCTGACTGGAGGCCACAGATCAGGACACACCATATCTGAGGTGAACTAGGCTGCGGGCCACTGCAGCCAACAAGAGAAAGTCAATCAGATGGCACACGTAAGGGACTTCAGCAGGACCAGTGTATTACCATAACATACAATAAAATTACCATAAAATAAAATGTCCAGGACACATCTGAACTTCCCCTAGAAAACAGGAAAACGTGGACGGCATCAAGGTAAGGAACGAAAGGCACCAACCCCAAGAGGAACCAGATGTTGAGATGATCAGATTTTAATTCATATCAGCTGTACAACCACCAAGTAAGAGCCTCAGCCACTGGAAGAACAGAAGTTTGGAGCACAGCACGGGGTGGCAGGGGACCAATCAGAAACTTCAGAACCGAGAAACAGTGACGGAAGCAAAGTTGTCACCAACTGGCCCAGTGACAGAATGAAGGTGACAGAAGTGAGGTGGTGGACCTGAGGAGAGATGACACAGTAACCCACCCTGAACAACAGGGGGACAGCAGCCTCAGAAGCCAGCATGACAGAGGAAGAGGCTAAGTTTCAGGTTAGGGGGCCAAAGGGGAACAGAGAGGGGGGTACAGAATAATTACAGATGTATTAGGAAACAGTAGCTGAATACTCTCCAAATTTGGAAAAACATAAATATGACATTGGATAACAAGTGCATGTTTATCCGAGCGCACTCCAGCTTAGCCATAGCTTCCTCAAAGGCCGAGCCTGAACATCTGAAGGCAACCTGAGAAAAACAGCACCTCTTGTGGGGAAACCAGCAGAGCTCACAGGACCCTCAGCAGCCTGGGGCAGGGACAGTGGACCACACTTTCAAAGTGCCAGGACTAAAGAACTGTCAACCCCACTTGAATATCTAGCAAAAATATCTTTTAGGAATGAAAGAGAAAAAAGATTCTCAGAGAAGGAGAACTAAGACGACTGTCTCCCATAGGCCGTTCTCACAGACACGCTGACGAAGCTCTTCAGGGGAAGGAGGAGGACTGCAAGAGGGATCTGGAACTTTAGGGATCAAGGAAGAGCGGAGAGGTGCTAAGTGTCTGCTACTGACCACACACTCTCTTTTCTCAGAGTTTCAAAACACATCAAGCATAAATTGATAGGACAAGAAGAAACAGAAAACTCGGGTCACTGTGGGAGACTTTAACACTCCTCTTTCAGCAATTGATTGATCAAGTAGACAGAAAACCAGCAAGAATGCAGAGGACCCAGACAATCCTAGCAGCCAACTTGACTGAACTGATGTTTGCAGAACACTCCGCCCAGCTGAAGGAGAACAGTGTGTTCAAGTACCACGGAGTATTCTCCAAGCAGAGCACGTCGGCTCCTAAAACAAACCCTACAAAATGTAAAGAATGGAAAGCTCACACAGTCTACTCCTTGTCAATAAGTGGATTAAACTAGAAGTCTGTAACAGAACAAGTATTTGGAAACTGCTAATATTTTAAAATTAAACAACATACTTCTAAATAATCCATGAATCCAAAAGGATGTCTCAAGGAAAATGAGAAAATATTTTGAAATGAATGGAGATAACGACAGCATGTCCAGATTTGTGCAATGCAGCTCAATCAGTGCCCACGAGGAGACTTCTAGCCATTAAGAGTTTATATGAGAAAAGAATGAACTAAAAAATCTGAGTTTCCAACTTACAAAAATACAAAAGAAGATAAAACCATATTCAAAACAAGCAGAAAGAAGGAACTAAGATCAGAAATCAATGAAACTGAAAGCAGGAAAAACAATGGAGGAAACTCAGTGATTTAGTAACTAGTTCTTTGAAAAGATCAATAAAATTGATGAATCTTAGTTAAACTGATAGGAAAGAATGAGAAAAGACATTACCTACCAACAGCAGAAATGAAAGAAGGACTAGTCCTGAAGACTCCACAGATTTTAAAGCAATAATGAGGAATTACTATGAAGAATTTATTCCCATTAATTTGTCAACTTGGATGAAATGGACCAACACCTTGAAAGACTAATTACCAAGACTCAAAAAGAAAGATGCCCTGAATGATTCTATGGCTACTATAAATTGAATTTATAGTTAAAAACCTCCCAACAAAAGACACTTCAGGACTTGATGATTTTATTAGTGAATTCTATAAAATATTTAGGGAAAAAATAACACTAATTCTATACAATCCAGAAAACAGACGAGAAGGGAATTCCTCTTAACCCCTTTCATGAGACCAGCAGTACCATGATACCAAAGCCAGAATGATCCTCCTCATGCCTCCTCTTCTTTCCTAGAGGTCTTCCAAAGAATGAAAATGTTTGAAATTATTTTCTTTATAAAATAAAGCTCATTTTCTCTTGCAATTACTGTGTGGGTCCACAGACCCTCCTCCATGTCTACTGTCCATCATAGGATCTTAGCAATGTTGGCTTTAATTTTATGTACATATTTCATCATCATAAAAATATGTGATCATTACTCAATTGTTCTCAACTATGCTAAGAAAAAGAGATCACGGTAAGAAGAAACAAAAAATGATGGAATTGCCTGGCAGGTGAGAGGATACCACAGTGGGCCACCACTAGCCTGTGACCCTGCGGTTCTCTGGTTTACAGTGCCCAGGGTTTTCCAGTCTTTCCCAAGAAAGGAATCCCATCTTCACGGTGTTTTAGTAGATGGCACTGAGCCCCGCTGAGAGTTCAGAGTCCTTCGCTCTAGGCCTAAATGGCTAGGGGTGAGGGTGAGACAATCAGGAGAAGAATCACAAGATGACTGTGGGATGGAGCGCAGTCTCCAGGCTGCAAGGGGGATGCACCGCTGAGCACGTGAATCCACGCTCCGGAGGGCAAATGATACTTTTCCAAGGACAAAAAGGGATGTGGTATTCTCATCGTTACTCCTTCAACAGGAAGGACTGGATCACACCATACTTTGTGATAAGAGTCTGCACCATCTGATTTGGTCAGAAGGACACAAGATGGTATCTTTCAACTTCTATGATGTCCTTGCACCTGAATGTCCTTCATGTGGGCTGGAAGAGTTGTCAAGGCAGATGTATTTCAGACAGGCGACTGGAAGGGAATGGATGATGTAGAAATGAAGCAAGCATCAGAACGTCATTCTAATTGGTATTTATGTATCTACAAACAAAAATGCTTTGCAGTTAAGAAGTAAACAAGATGGCGGCCCCTCTTCAACAAAGTTATGGACTCTCAATGTTTCCAAAGCATTGTATGTTGATGACGCAGGTGGCAAGTGAAGGCCTGGAGGATGGACAGGCCCAGTGGAGAGGCTGGAAGGCTTCCTCCTATGCCCGCCACCTGGACCTTTAAAGATGTGTCTTCTCCAAGCCCAATTCCTTCACTGCCGAGTCAGGTGGAAGGCCTCCTTGTAGGGCATTGGGTACTAAGGGACAGGACATGAAGCACAGCACAACACAGCACCTGGCCCCAGAGGCTGGGGCTCTCTCCAAGGTAGCAATTTGGGTGCATTTCAGAACTGTCACTCCCCAGACCCTTGGAGACCAAGCGGGGTCCCACTGGGCTGCAGCTTCTCCTGCTGTGCGTCCGTCCTCCACTCTGGGTCTTTCTAGAGCACAGTCGACTGCCTCACCCCGCAGCACATAAACTTCCCTGCCGAGTCTGCCGGCACCAGGCTGCACCACACCTGCCCTCTGCCACTAGCCTCCGCCCTCCTCCCCTCCATGCCCGCCACACTCCTCCACATGAGTCTTCACCTGGCTTCCCCAATGAGCTCCTCCCACCTCTGATTTTCCACATGCTGTTCCCTGGCCTTGAATGACCTTTCCTCTGGCCTGTTGACTGGGGACCCCTAGTCCATCTTCAAAATCAGTGAGTGTCCTCACTTCTGAGCACCTCCAAAGGCTTCCTGCCCCTCCTCTGTTCCTGTGGCCCTTCAGTAACCCTTCGGTCCATTATAGCTCTTTATTTTCATTCCATCTCACATTCGACCATAAGCCCCCTACACGGAGCTGCCAAATCCTTTTCAACACATTTGCGCCACTCAGCCCTGGGACAACGTCCCGCAGAGTCCACTCTTAGTAAACATCTAACAAATAAGGAGATTAAGAAGGAAGGAGGTTAAGGGGAAGATCACATTTTGTGGTGGGATTTCTGTGCTCGCTCTACACGCATCCCCCAGGGCTCTTTGGGGGGATTTGTTTGTGCTGTGTTATGTCGTGCAATCAGGCCTCAGATCAGAGCTCCTCGCCCTTAGCGATGGTGTGCAGGTGTGCAACTCATGTGTCACGTGATCGTTTCACTCAGAAAGAAACTTCAGTCATTTTCTAACTTTCTTTCCTTTTTCTTTGCTTTTTTCTTAAGTATCAGTTAAATAAAACCTATGAATTCAAGGGGGGCATTCAGGCTGGCACCATCACTGCGGCTTATGGGGGCTCCCTTTGCTGGGCAGAAGGGGTGCTCGCCTGAAGCCCCTGGGGTCATGAGCATGTCACTGTTAACACTGTGTCATCTTGCCAGTAAGTGCACCTTGCCGTTATCACATTTCAAAATGCAAATATTATAATAACTGGTCAAGGAGGGGCTGCTCCGCTACGCCTGTCAGCAGTTGGCCGGTGTCAGCAGGGGCTGCCTGTGACAGGTGCCAGTCAGCTGGCCGCCCCACGATGCCTCAAGAAACGTGCATCGTGCAAAGAGAAGGCTGAGAGGGCAGGGTGCGGGGGTTCGGTTGGGCACTGGGACAGTCCTGCTGGCCAGGGTGGGGGACAGCACTGCTCTGAGGGGCTGAAGGCATCCCTGCATCCCCTGGGGCAGTCCCCATCGTGGCCTGTGGCTCCTGAACTCACACCTCTGGCCCGGAGTGACATCTGGAGGGGAGGAGGGGACAGCAGCATCTAGCAGGGAAAGTTCACGTGTTCACATGAGAAAGTGCCCAGAGCCAACTGGGGCGCAGCCTACCGGGCCTGCCGCGGGCTCTGTAGAGGCCAGCCTTCAGCGGCATTCAGGCCACACAGAGGGCTCCAAAGCCCCACACGCATCTGACCCCAGATTAATGGACAGAAAACTAAGTGTAGGTATAAACTGAAATGCTTCAGAAACCAAAAGCAAAACACCCTGGAGCTGGACCCAGTGCAGCGGCACATGCCTGTGATTCCAGAAGCTTGGGAGACTGAGGCAGAGGAATTTCAAGTTCAAAGCCAACCTCAGCAACTTAGCAAGGCCCTAAGCACTTAAGTAAGACCTGTCACTAAATAAAATATAAAAAAGAGCTGGGGATGTGGCTCAGTGGTTAAGCACCCCTGGGTTCAATTCCCACTACAAAAAAAAAAAAAAAAACATAAATAAAATAAAATACTGGAAAGATGCCCAGTGACACATAACCGATGCTCCCTGGCGGGGGGGTTGGTTGGTCACTGTGTTGAATGCACACACCTTGTGTGATCAGCGACCACAGTGCAGCTGCTGGGCTTCCTCTTACCTAATGAGCCTCTGAGGCGCGTCGTCTGTTCTGAGGGGTCTCTTCTCACACAGATTTTGAAATTCCCGGAAATTTAAAGTGACGCTAAGTCTCAAGCCAAGAAGGTCAAGGAAACGCTCAAACTCGTCGTCTTTCAGGTTGAGCAGGAGCTGCAGCAGCAGCCTGTGAAGGTCATGCATGGTGATGATGCCGTCCATGTCCGTGTCTATCTTGAAGAAGGCCGCGTAGGGGTCCTAAAAGCAGATCGCGCGCGTCAAGGCCTCCGCCCCCGCCACACACTCACAACCAGCTGCCGCGAGCTGGGGAGGGCAGAGTGCCTCTTCTCGCCTTCCGCTCATTGTGGACCTGCACTCCCTGTACCCAGAGTGGAGAGCGCGTGCGGGACTTCCCAGGATGTGAGGCACCTCGCTCGGGGTCTTGATGGAACTCTCATGGTGTCCGGACACTCCTGGCTCTGGGCAAACAAACGCTGTGCGGACGTCACACAGAGGAGACACCCCAAGGCCAGGGCTCTCCCCAGAACACTGCCCAGGCCCCTCTGCTCTGCCCGTGGCATTGCTGAGGGCACAGAGATTCCCATTTTGCAGATGAGGAAACAGCGGCTCCAGGTTGGCAGGGAGCTTGGGACTGCAATGCAGACACACCCTGGAGGCAGGTGGCTGAATTGCAAATCTCAGCTCTGCCACCTTCCAGCCGCGGGTCTTGGGGCTAAAACACTCAACCTGGTCACCTTTCCATTTTCTTACCTATGAGGTGGGGATGACAGCTGAAGTCCCTCCGCCTCCGTGGCTGCACACGGAGCACCTCGAGTGCAGCCTGGCACGGCCAGTGCTCTACAGCACCATCTGACATGATTTCTATTGCCCAAGGTCACACGGCAAGTGAGGCTGTCTGAGCCAACACCTGTTTCTCCTGAAGTGCTTCCTGCGTCCTGGGCTTGAAAAACTGCGGATCTGCCCCAAGTCCCTCATTTCCACCAGCACCTGATTCCAGACCTCACCCAGGGGCTCATCTGGCCAACTGGGGGACACTGCCCCTGTCCTTTATGGTACAGTTCCTCCACAAGGGGCCAGCGAGGATGTGGAGCAAGCCCTGCTTGGTGAGCATCCAGGTAAGTGTCCTGGGGTCTCCTGGTCCGGTCTATCTGCATTCACTCATTTGTTCATTCACCAAACGTTTCCAGCACCTAATATGAGCAACCCCGTGCTACATACTGTGGAAATCAGTCTGGAAGATTCTGTCCCTGTTTCTCAGAGCTGCCACCAGGCGGCAGGAGGAAGAGGTCTCACCAGCGGCAGCCCCTGCCTGAGGGGCTCCCCAGGGCTACTCCCACCTGACCCCCAGCGGCAAGCCCTCACCCTCCAGCCACATCTCCAACAGTTTGAGGGCCTGTCCTCTTGGATGGGAAAGCACGCTGTGCCCCCTCTGAGCCGCTCCGAGCAGCAGAGAACAGTGGCTTCCTGGCTGCACCTGCCCTGAGCTACTCCATTTTGAGTGCAAGTGCTGAGGCAGGACGACTTGGAGACATGTCCAGGCAAGGAGATCACCGCCAGGTGTTGGACACGCAGGGCTTGTCAAAAAGAATGGCCCCAGTGTACAGCACAATCACAAGGCACAGACCGAAAACGAATCTCGCTAATAAAATATCACGTCCTTCAAAACTTGTTGAGTTACATCAGAGGCACAGAGACGCATGGCGTCCTGAACCCGTATCAGAAGTGAGGCCCAGGAGCTGAGCAGACCCACCAGATCGCTGAGGGCTGCCCCCTCACCTGAGCCACCTAAGATACAGTGGCATACGCCCATCTGTCACCTCATCAGGCCAGCCGGTGACAAGGCCCGAGGCAGGCAACAAACTCCCACTCTTCCCGTGGCTTCGGCTCAGCGAGATCTCCGGGTGACACAGCCCACTTCCAAACTGCCTGGCCCAGTCCTGTGCTACAGGGAGCCCCACCCTTGAGTGAGTTCTGCGCCCTGAGCAGCCACAAGACTTGATCAGGTTCCCAGCGTCCAGCACATGCTGTGGGCTGCCCCGCGGGGGTCTGAACCATCCGACCCCCTGCAGTGAACTTTCTTGCACCTGCATTAGCTCTCTGCCTTGCTTTCAGCTCTGCCTCTTTAAACCTGAGGCCACTGTCAACCTGATGTGAGCCACTCTGTGACCTATACATCACCCTGCAGTGTTCTGTGTGACTCAGTACTGTAGATATTAGTAATATAAGGGGGCGTGTGGGGGTGTGTGTGGGTGCCGGGGATGGAGCCAGGGCCTTGTGCCCGCCACCGAGCTACAGCCCCAGCCTCGGTAATTAAGGCTGCCGTGTACAGAAGGACTTGTGACTGACCTGCTCGTGGCTACCAAGTGAACCATGAATACTTGGTGGTTAAAGTCAATGAACTTGATGTAGCTAGTGAATTTACTGTTATTCAATAAATCCTGACATTTTGGAAAGACACAATGGGTCTGCTCTCTGTTAATGGCATGGCTCGCTCACGACAGATGTCAAACTGAACAAGGCCAAAGTCAAACCCAGGGTGCCAACCCTGCCCCCACCTTCCTTCCCAGGCCTCTCTTGGCAAGTAGCCGCTCATTTCTTCAGGAGCTCAGACCACACACCTGGAGTCCTGCTGACTCCTTCCCTCATGCGCCACATGCACCCGCTGGCCCTCCCCGAGGGTGCACCCAGCATCGGCCCTTCTCCCTGTCCCCCTGCCTCTACTCCTCCCAGGACCCTGGATTCCCCAGGAACCTGCACAGGCTCCTGGCTCCCATCCTGTCCCCATTGTCCACCCCTGCATGGCTCCAGCCAGCTCCTGCTGCTCCTGCTCAGCCCCTGGGCTCTGGGTCTTACCTGGCGCCCAATCCCAGGTTCCTCTCCCTGCCCTGGCCTCCCTCCCATACCAGGTCCATGTGACTCAGCATGGCGGGTGCGGCTGCAGTGCAGGGGCTGAGTCCCTCCACCTCAGCTGCTGCACTAGCTTTGTGCCCTGGGGCTGGGCAGGGGGCCCTGAGCCAGAGTCCTCCCAGCTTACAAGCTTCCCTCCTCCCTGGGTCCCAGCCTCCACGTGCGGAGTGGAGACTCCCTGAGCCAGAGTCCTCCCAGCTTTCAAGCTTCCCTCCTCCCTGGGTCCCAACCTCCACCGTGCGGAGTGGAGACTCCTGGTTTCACTGCAATAAAACAGGCCTCGCTGTCAAACAGACGGTCAGTTCTGGCCATGACACTATCCAGTGTGTGACTTTGGGGACATCTCTCCCCACTTCTGGCTCTCAATTTCTCTAGATAAAATATGGGGATACTAATTTCTACTCTACAGAGCCGAGTGGGGCTTGAGGAGATGTCAAACTGACGCTCTGTGCAAACCTCCCGGGTGACCGCCTGGCGTGTGGTGCGGGGTCCCACTCATTCCAGACTGTGCATTGGCCCCGCTGTGTGCAGGCACTGCGGCAGCCACGGGGTTGCATCCTGAACATGTAGGGGTGACTCGGGCTTCACGTTCCATCTGCTCACAATGGCATGCAGGCTCAGTGCCCTGGGGACACTCGATGGGGAGGGAAACAGATGACAACAGAGCTCCCTGGCTCATCTGAAGGGGGCATCAGCTGGCCAAAGGGGAAGGAGAAGACACTGGGGAAGGACCACAATGTGCACAGGCCAGGAGTGTGGGAGCAGAGGGTGGAGGCAGTCAAGGGGGCGCCATGCTGGGCAGGGCCCGGCCTGAGAGCTCAGGAGGCACTGATCAGAGCCACATGGCAACAAAACCACCCTGCAAGGTCAGTGCCCAGGACGGGCTGGGAAGTGGAAAACCAAGTGCAGAAGAGTGACCGAGCCTGGTCCTGCCTGGTTTTGAAAGGCACAGGGTACAGGGTGCCTATACCTGAGGAGACGCTGGCCAAGGGAAGCGGTGCTGCCGTGTCCTTTCTAGCCACATGTCCAGGTGAACCCCAGGTCAAAGTCAGCCCACAGCGGTCACCGAGGGCCCAGGGGTGGCTCTGTGCCTGGGCATGTCCAGGTCACTAAGGGAGTCTGCCCCTGCTCCCTCACCACCACAGTGACTCACGTTCTTGGTCTGGGCTGTCGGGTGTGAAGAACCCTCTCAGCCTAGCTGTGGGCTGTAGACCAGGCCCAGATGGCCATCTGTGTCCAGTGTGACTGGGCACTGACACCAATGTGCCAGCAGCAGCAGCAGCACTTTGAACTAATCAGTTTACAAACACAAAACCTTGTGGGTTGTTTGGGGTTTTTTCATATTGATGAGGAAAAATATTCAAGGCTAGGAACCCACCAGGTCAAGGAAAGAGACTATACCTTCTCACTCAAACCTCCAGACACATGCCCAGTCCACTGGGAATCCCCGTGAGGACACAGGAAGCCCAGGGAGCCCGAGGCAATCTGCACCCGCGCCTGTCTTCCCCAAACTGGTGACGAGGGGTCACATTTTTGTTTCATCCATTACATTTAAAATTCCTTGGCAGGATAGAGTGGGTGTTGGTGAACGTCTGTTTAATTATTTAAAATGAAGATCATCTTAGAACATGCAGGACGTATGTTCCCTGCAGCCAAGCTACGCTGCTAACGGGAGAAGGACGCTGGGGAGCTGGACCCTCCCCCACTGGGAGAGGGGAGTGGCTGGCCAGGGAGGAGAGGCTGGGGAAGGGGCCTGAGCTGGGATGTACAGGGCAGGAGCAGCAGCTGCCTGGCCTCTGGTGAGCAGCCCCCAGAGCAGGGCAGCAGGGGAGAGGCCCACCAGGGTCCAGCACACTGGGGACAGCTACACCAGTCCTTTCTCACTCCCTCCAGCAGCCCCAGCTTCCCACCCAGCTGGGCTTCCTTCTTCAGAGAACCTGGCTCTCCCCACCCAAAAAATCTGCTTCCTCCACGCTGCGCGGGCACCCCGAGGATTCCCAGAATGCTCTGCTTGGCTGGGTGTTAGGTTGGACCCCTAACGAGGACTAATCCTTCTCCCTGTGTGCATATGGTGGCCATATTTTTTAAAACCAAAAATTAGGATTCACGGCCTGACAAGCGTACAGAATGTTCTAAGTCAGACCCCAGCAGGAATACACCGCTAGGCAGTCCTCACAAAAAGCTTATTTAAAAATGGAAGCTTGGTGGTCAGTGGATCTCCAGGCAGCCGTCAGAATGGGGAAGATGGTTCAGAGCATGCCCCCGCCCCACACTCCTGGATTGGAGGGGCTGACCCTCCCCCTGGGTCAGGGTGCCTCTAATGGCTGATGCCCTGCCCTCTCCTGGAGCTCACAGGCTTTGGCTTGCTTCCCTTCCACTCCAACCACCCTCTTTAACTTCTCAGCGGAGTTCAGGCCATGCTGCTCCTCCCTCTGCGTTGGAAAGGCTGCTGTCCTCTTCCCTTTCATCTCTTTCGACGCCCATTGCCCCTGCGCCTCTGCGTCAGGAGCCTTGCCCCTCTCCCAGAGCTGGCCCGTCCAGCCCCCTGGCTTGGCGGCCCTTGCTCCCTCTCTCCCTGGCCTGCACACAGTTAGGACTTAGAGTCAGCGCAGGGCTGCCCTCCTCCGGAAGTCCACCCTGAAGGGCCTTTCCAGTGCCCACAGCACACCTGTCCCTCCTCAGCAGCCAACTGCAGTGCACCTGGACTGACTGACCCTTCGCCCTGGTGTCTCGGGATATCCTACCCTCTGTCCCAGCATTTGGCATAGATTCCAGCACATGGCGAGTGTGACCCTTGTTTGGTGAGTAACGAGTGTGCCACGGGTGGCCATGTCCCACATGCCAGGAGGGTCCCCTCACTTCCAGCAGTGTCCACAGGGATGGGGAGAGGGACCTCAGAGTTTGGCCCTCACCCCCTCTGGGGCCTGCCCCTCTCTAGCTAGCACTGAGTGCTGGGAGAGCCATGGGCCCCTGGTGGCCTGGCGTGACTGGGCACCAGGACCCATGCTGGTGTGACTGTGGGTGGGGTCCCAGGTTACCTGGAAGGACTCCTTCAGTCTCTTGGGGAACAGCTTCAGGCACTCCTCAGCAGTTATGAAGAAGCCGGTCAAGTGGTTTTTGGAAGCGGCTGGAGTCTGGGGGGGCGTGGCATCCTGCGGGCTCACACCGCACTCTGAAACAGGACGTGAGGGCGGACGTGAGCCCCGGCCTCTTGCTTCCCGCTTGCCTCCCTTCCCAAGTCCTGTCGAGACGCTGCAGTCCCGCATCCCTGTCTGGCTCCCTCTCCTTCCACATCTCAGGAAAGTTCCCCTTATTACAATACGAGCTGTCCCTGATAGTGGGGACGGGTCCCCCCAGGCGCCCTGGCATGTTCACAGCTCTCATCTCCTCCTTCCGCAGGGGCAGGGTGCACATCCATTCGTCTCCTGGTGCCCCGAGGCACAGGGCGAGGACCTGCCTCTTCTCTGGTCCCTAGAACCAGGTCGTAATGACAGGAATGTGTAATTTACCCTGTCGTCAGCCTGATAGGCACTTTCTGACCACAAGTCTCTCAGATGACATGCATCTTGACGCTTCTAACCACCCAGAGAAGCAGACTCTCGCGCCTTGTTCAAGCACAAGGACATTTATCACACCTATTCACAGAGGACGACTTGGGCTCAGAGGCTCCCCAACCTCCCAGGTACGGTTTTTCAGCACGGCTGTCCAGCCCTACTGGCTTCCTGTGCCCAACTGGCTGGTGCATGGTGCCCTGTCCCTTCCCTAACTGAGAAGGACGGGCCACCTCTACTCCTAACCCGGTCCACTCCACCAGGCTGGACCATCCGAACACCACCATGTCCAAAGCCAGGCCACCACCTGGGACGTAGATGTGGCTCTGTGCCTGTTGCAGCCAAGCTGCCCCCACCCCCACGGGCATGATTTGCAGGCAATGGCCAGGGACAGGGCACCAGGGCTCATGGGAACCCTCTGGTCCAGACTCGAGCCTGGCTTTGCCCCACTCCACCTCGCAGCAGGGCTGGCTTCCACAGAGGACCCCTGACCCCTCCACAGGTGCCCACTACTGTCCCAGCATGGGGCTGCCACAGCCTGGCCTTCCTGTCCCACAGCACCTGGCCCTGTGGGGCACTGATGGAGGATGGTCAGGCTGCTCAGAGGAGCAGGGGGACAGGTCACATGGATGAAGAGCAGGAAAGCGAGGGGCAGAGGACAGGGACAGATGCTGCATCTGGCTGCTCCATGGCGGCCCTGCCAGTTTGGTCTCAGGCAAGCATCGCACTCACCTCCCCTGGGCCCGTCTCTCCCTGAAGGAGGAATGCACCGGTGCGGCAGAGCGGTCACCAGAGCCACAGGCTCCTCTCCCTGCCTTTCGGTTTCCTTCAAGGTGTCACTCATACCCGGAGAAAGCGTCAGAATTCTAGAAGGCCTTGTTGCTCACGTTGCCTTTCTCCTCAGGAGCAGAACCTCTCTCTGAGGTTGGCAAACGTGATTCTGGTAGGGCTGGGAGGGCCTCTGGCACTGGGGAGAAGCAGCCACCGCCCAGAGCCAACACTAGGAGAAGAGCCACACACTGCAGGGCCGCCATGCCCACCAGCCTGGCCAGCACGTGCAGAGAGGGAGAGGAGGCAATTCCACCGACCATGCGCCCAACCCCGCAGCTGTGCACCAAGGCTGCGAGCAGAGGGCTGGAGGCTACTGTCCCTGCCCTGGGGCAGAACCCTCCATGGGCCTGAGGCTGCAGGACAGTAGAAGGAGGGTGCACAGCTGGGGGAGGACCCAGCCACCTGACCTCGCACACCAGGTGGGTTTCCTAGTTCCCTCACAGCTGCTGGGGCTGGAGGTAGGAGCCCCGCTGAGGGACCTGGAGCACAGCAGTGACCTCCTGGAATCTCTGCCTCCCTGTCTGTCAGCAGAGAAGAACAGAACTGCCTGCCCGCCTGCCCGCCCGCCTGCCCGCCTGCCTGCCTGCCCGCCTGCCCGCCTGCGCGGTGCCCAGGACCCAGCCTCAGTACCTTCAAATCCTGCTGCAAAGTCCAGGTAGCTCATCCCTTCCTTCTTAAAGCCGATCTTGGTGGTCAGCAGAGAGTACTGGGTGTCGTCCATGGGCATCCCACTGTCTTCCAGCACCTGGCGAAGGAGGCGAGGGTGACAGGCCGTGGTCACCCAGAGTCCCTGTGCAGCGCAGCACCTCCCCCTGATTGTTGCTCTGAGGGCGGGGCCGGCTCCTGGACCCTGGGCCCAGCACAAGGCTTGTGTTTGTTGAGCGCATGGTGAACAAAGGACCCGCAGCACCCCTGGCCCAGCCAGGGAGGCCCGCCCAGGGCAGCTCAGCAGGCCTCCACAAAGGCCCTGCCACCCACGTTCCCACGCTGGCCACAGCAGGGGCTTTGGAGTCCCTTCGAAGTTAGTTTTCCTTCACCTGCGTTCAGGGAAATACAAACCCAAGCACGGCCGTGTGACGGGGAAGAGGAACTTCCACTGCCGTTCCGACTTGACCCACAGGCCAAATGGCAAGGAGACAGGAGGGCATCCCTGGCCACCCTTCCTCCCCTCCCTGTGTGACAGTTGTTCCTGACCCCTTCGTCCGGACTCACGAACTCCTGTCCCCCTCATGCGCCTGGGGGCGGGAACACCTGGAAAGCACCCATCCCTTCACGGCAAACATGGCACGGAACTGCCACACCACCTCCCCCGAGAGGCAGGTGGGCCGGGCTGCTCCCGGGCAGATGACGACCATGGCCAGTGGGGTCAACAGTCTAGACAGAGCTGCCTGCCTGGAGAGACCACACCCAGCAGAGATGCAGGGGGTTCAGGCTGATGGGCAACCCCGTGCCTGCTGCTCCCACGGTCACAGAGGAAGTGAGGAAGCCTGCTCTCCTCCCAGCCAAGGACACAGAGCCCAGCTCAAAATGCCCGGTGTCCAGGGCCAGAGCCATCCAGGTGACTGACCTCCCCATGGGACAGAGGACAGAGGCTCTTTTGGAGGGCTGAGTGTGCAGGGCTCGTGGAGAAGGCGGAAAGGTGATGCGGGACTTAACACGTCCAGATGGTTCTGGAGCCACAGGAAGCCCAGACCTCCCAGGGGAAGGTGGCGAGCAAAGCCCCTTCTGAGAGACCAGACTGCAGGGACACAGGTCAGGTAAGACGGCCACACGGGTCACACGGCGGCGTGGTTATGGTCAGTGTGTAGCAGTTCACTGACACTCTAGGCCAGGCACTGTGCTGGGCTCTGTCCGGGCACCACACAAAGCTCAGGGACCCAGTCATGAGCCCTGAGAGACACTTCCAAACCCCCGGGGGCTTGGGGAGTATCACCACCTGCCTGGGGACCTGACCAGGGAGTGGCAGGCTCGGGGTTCAATCCCGGTTCTGATCCTAACCATGGTGATGAGCCCCTCTGTGGGGCGGGTGGCTGGGCTGGACAAAGAAGGGGAGGGGAAGGACAGGAAGCCAGTCAGCAGAAAGCAGGGGAGCGCCCCCCGACCCTGGCACCCCACCCCCACTCCAGACTGGCCCCCCAGCAAGGTCAAGCGGACAGCAGGTGACAGGAGGGCGGGAGGGAGGAGGCCTGTGGCATGCAGGGACGGCGAGGGCTCGGCCGCAGTCCACAGCTGGCTGTCAGCAGGGACCCGCACAGAGGGAGGTGCCGCCACCAGCCTCCCTGCGTGGTGTGCAGGAAGAGGCCGGGACCTGGGGCTTGTTCCCTACTTCCCATCCACACAGAGACGACCCATCTGAACGTGGAAGCAGGCACTGCCTCTCAGGCCCGGCCCTGGCGGGGCTGCCGACCGTGAACCAGCCGTGCGTCTCCCTGGGAGGCTGGGCTGGCAGCGAGGGAGCCGGAGGGCTGCAGGCAGTGGACAGGGGTTGTCGGGGAGCAGCTGGATTCCAAGGCCATCTGCACGGGCCCCAGCCCAGCCCCGTGGAGCAGCCGGTCCCAGCCTGGATGGCAGAGCCCGGAGGGAAGGCCCAGCCACGCACCAGTGCCCAGAGGCGGTGGGCCTCTGCCGCAATAGACGGGCTGCTTGCTTTGAAAAATAACTTTATATTTTGAAAACAATTACACATGAATTATTCATGGTGAATTCCTCCTGCTCAGTCCTTTCACAAAAAACATATGTAATGGAGGGGAAGGAAATGTCTGGAGGCAAATGTTTCCCAGCCTGGAGGGCCGTGAAGCACGGGGGATGTGGCGGGCTCTGGCAGCCTGTCCGGGGCTCGGGTGCGATCCCCAGTGGGCCACGAAGCACCACGCAGCACACAAAATCCAGGAAGCCGCTGTCGGAGGGCCCAGAGCCTTCCACAACACCAGCACCCTCGATGCCCACCGAGGCCCGGCGCCCCCCGCTCATTTCGAAGGTGAACACAGCCACAAATCAACTGGATTCACCACGACCCTCAGAGGCAATTCACAGCACAGCAGAAGGCTGAGCTACAACGTTTGTAAAACAGATTTAAAAACATTCATCCATGCAAGCCATTTTCTTGGGCCTTTTCTAGAAGTATTTCTGAGAAAGTTCCTCAGAGTGACAAATGATGATCTGGCATTTTCTGATTCACCAAATTGTTACTTCTGTCACCACTGGGACGTGACGTTTCAGAGTCGTAGCTGGGCTCTCCGTGGTGGCAGGTGCTGGCGGGGTGGCGCCTGCCTGAGGACCCAGACTTGGCTAAGCCGGGTGACTGCAGAGCAGCCTCGCCTCTGGGAGAGTGGCCACTCCACACGGGAAGGGGAAATCCCGGGAGCACACAGGCCCTGTGCCTTTCTTACGCTGCTTTACGTCTGCTATGTTAAAACCCCAGAAGACACAAGACTAGCATTTTTGCTTTGAATGTCCCTATGCTTTTTTTTAAATTCAGAAAAAGTAGTCCTTTATAGTTAATCAGATATTTACCATCTCCAATGTTCTTCCTTTCATGAACATCTGGGTCCCCTGGTATCAAATGCCTTGCTGGGGGACAAGATGTGCTTGCAGTGACTTATATTTAGTTTTGTTCCTGTTTTGTTTTGCTTAATCTGAGAACATCACCTTCATTCTTAAAAGGAAACTCTGGCTGGCCATGAATTCTGAGCGGAGAGGGTTTAGTTAGCTCCTGGTTTGGGCTCTGCCCTGCAGCACGTTACCGCCATTGTCCCAGTGTTTCTTGGCCTCCATTGTCTCTGACGAGAGCTCAGCAGTCACTTTGGCTGTAATGCATCATTTTTCTCATATTTCTTTTGAGATTTCTCTCTTTGATTCTTGTTTTCAGCAGTTTTTCTGTAGTTTTCTTGGATTTATCTTACTTGGGATTATCTGAGTTTCTTAAATCTAGAAATGCAGGCCTTTCACCAAAATCCAGAAGTTACCATCATTATTTCTTCACATAAGTCTTCTCTAGTCTCTCTCTCTCTTCCTCCTTGGATTTTAATTATGCCAATGTGAGATCTTTTCATATTGTTTCACATGACCTTGAGGCACTATTCTTGTTTACTTGTTGATCTTTTTCTCTCTCTTCTTCAATTCGCATATCTGATTCTTCCTTTTTTCATCTTCATTCTGTGGTTAAGTCATTGGGTAAGATTTTTTAATCGTTCTGAATTTTCCACTGGTTTCTTTTATAATTTTTATTTCTCTGCTGAGAGACCCTACATTTTCAATAATTCTGAATGTATTATCCTTTGTATCACTGAGCACTTTTATAACTGTTAAAGTGTTTTAGAGTTAATTCTAATATCTGGTCATTGCAGTCTTTTCTCTTGGGAAAGGTCACACTTTCTGTTTCTCCACGTGTTGAGTACTTCGGGACTGCATCCTACACACTGTGAATGCTACAGGGTCATGACTTTGGATTCTGTTCTATTTCTTTAAAGAGAAATTTGTTGTTATTCCTTTGTTTATATGAGGAGGCAACAGATTCGGTGGGACTGAATCTGAGGAAGGCTGTCTTTTCAGACTTTCAGGATGACTTTAAACTTCAGTCCATTGAAGCTGCAAGGGAGGCGGCTTGCAATCTGCCCAGCTCATGGATGGTTCAGGGTCAGTCAGGATTTAGGGAGAATTTCTGCACCTACTACCTGGTTGTCTCGTTTTCAGGCCTTGCCCCCCAACCCCCACCACCCCCTACACACTCATTTACTTTCCAGTGACGTTAGATGCTCAGACCTCTTCCCTCTCCTTCTTTAGGAGAGAAACAAAACTGGTAGTGTATTGGTGTTTTACAAGCTGTGTGGCACCAACATCCTCTCCACCCAGATGAACACTATAGACTGTGGGAACTTCAGCTCACGCTATTCCCACCTCAATAGCCAACTTTTCTCCAGAATCTTCTGGCTCATCTTCGGCCTACAGGGTCTTATTTAGCTACCTAACTAATCTTGTCCAGCAAAAGATATGTGGTATCTCTGAGAAGAATAGAAACTTACCTGGCCATACTGGAAACAGAACTTCCAGCAACTCTTGCTGAGGTGTTATGACGCATATGTCCTGAAAACGTAGGTGTCACCATTCAGGGAAAGGCTATCCAGTCCTCCCCAGCCTGGGCCCCACTCCACAACACAATTGACCTTCCATATCCCTCTGCCTAGTTGTGTCACAGATGGTCCCTCAAACAGAGCCTAACACATCACAGGTACCAAAATAATTCCTGTAGGATAGAGAAATCACCTGTATATCCCAAGAACACAAAGTAGATGCTCAGTGACAAAAGAAGAGGAGGGGATGTCAAAGCAAGGGACAACTCACCAACATTAACTACCATGTCTGGATGCGTCTTGAGCCTGAGGAAGTGCGCGCCTGCAGAGAGTGCAAGCCTACCTTCAGCCCCAGGAAGGAAGCCGTCAGAAAACCAAGACTACCGTGAGGCAGGAAGAGCGCACCGTGCTTGTGAAACACGCAGGAGGAGGAAGGGACAGGCCGGCGACTGTGAAGCTGCACTGGCTCCTGGACGGGCCGTGCAGACACTTCTGACTCCATGCCTCCCTGCTTCTGTGCTGTCAGCATGACAGTGTCGTCGCGCTCTCCCCGAGGCAGCACCCAGCAGGCTCTCCTCCAAACACATCAGGCAGGCAAGGAAAAGGTCGCTGTGCCTGCGTCAGCCAGAGACTAGGGACACAACCTGAGGAGAAAGGGGGACTCAGGGACACAAAATCCAGACACCACTTTTCCAGCCATCCTTCCTTGCCTGGAAATTCTCTGGACAAAGTTCCTTTGCTGTGAAACTAAAGAGAGTTGTTGTGCTTTTCCGTAAGTACTAGAATTTCTATTTCATAGTGCACCCATTCACAGAAAAAAGAAAACAGGCACACACATAAAAAAATAACTGTCTTCCTAGAATTTCAGAGGTACTGCTTCCATACCTCCCATTCCCCATCCCAATGATATTCGAGCTTCCAGCTCTTCCCTCTGCCTCTTAACTGCCCACGATCACAGAGCTGCATCCCCAGGATGCAGGCACGGCTCAGGAATTCTGTCATCAGAATGATCTGATTACATGCAAGTCAGGGGAAGGGCCAAGAGTGCCACAGCTGGGAAGGAGCATGGAACTTTCCATATCGATCCAATTTGCACTGGATAGAAAATCCAAATGCTTTTGGCAAATGCTTCCTAGGATATTCAGATGCAGAAGTCTTGCCTGAGAATAGCCAAGAACACACAAAAAGAAAGACGATTGAGAGAAAGACCCATTTTGCTAAATTAAAAATGCATGCTGCATTGAGACAGAAATAGAGGTATAAGCCAGAACGGGAACTTTCAGACGTGGTATCTAGGTGGGGTAAACCCTAGTCAGGGCCTAGGAGAGCTTCTTGCTCTGAGCAGTGGGAGAAGAAGCCTGCTAAAGAATTTGAGGAAGGAAACAGGGAGCTGCCACCGCCCTGGTCTCCACGGTGAAGGTGAGGGTCAGAGCAACCTTGTTGTCAAGTAAAGAACGCACTCAGAAACAACTGCGGAGCTCGCCTGCGTTGGGCCTGCAGCCCGGCCCAGCGAGTCCTTGCTCATCAGCGCAGCGGCCCTCACCGTATCCTGACCTGCGGCAACGAGGAGCTCGAGTCACAAAATATCCAAACCTCTCCATGGAGTCCTGCAAGTTCTTTTTGGGGGATCAGTACACAGCGTGCTTGGGCATTTGCGGCCCTGAGGTTGGACACTAGTACAATGAGAATTTCACAAATGGTCAAGGTAATGGTTCAGTCCAGCAGGAAAATACAGAAAAGCCCCATCTTATACCATATAAAATGATTCCATATGTATTAAACATTTACATCCAAAAACGAAACAATAAAAATTCTTGCAAAACCAATAGGAAAGACAAGCTCAGGCTCAACAAAACGAAGAAATGCAAGTTAACACAATGAACATGATTTTGACTAGCACGGTAGCATACATTAAACTT
Organism: Glaucomys volans; assembly: GCA_020662805.1. Lineage (NCBI taxonomy): Eukaryota > Metazoa > Chordata > Mammalia > Rodentia > Sciuridae > Glaucomys > Glaucomys volans. The sequence goes on from JAJEJO010001252.1 coordinate 98,029, forward strand.
CTTATTATACTCAGTCAGTCAACATTTGGAAATTAGCAATTCCCAACACTGCCGACAGGGACACATCTGATAGGATCTTTGGAAATACAAGATGGGATATGCTCGTAACACTTAAATATGAACGTTCCTTTGACCTGAGAATTTAATTTCTTCTATCAGCAAAAAACTGTAACCTCTTCATTGTAAGTTCACAGACTAGAACAAATGTACCACTCTGGCTCGGGATGCCACAGAGGGGCCGTGTACACGGGGAAGGGGGCCTGTGAGAATTCTCTGGGTTTTCTGCTCAACTTCACTGTCCACTCAAAGCGCTTTAAAAAATAAAGTCTTGGGCTAGGGTTGTGGCTCAGTGGTAGAGCACCCGCCTGGCATGTGTGAGGTCCTGGGTTTGATCCTTAGCACCACAGATAAGTAAATAAAATAAAGGTATTGTGTCCATCCACAACTAAAAACAATATTTAAAAAAATAAAGTATTAAAACAAACACAAAAGAAAGTCTCGGAGGCAAAGGATGGGAGAACACCACCTTGTTCACCAAGACGGCTGACCTGGAATTCATTTTCAAATAAAAAAAGAAGGAAGATAGATATATTAGGTTGTATAAAACTCCAAGCATTTTAATGGCAAAGATATAATATGATAAAGTTAAAAGACAACTGGGAGATTTGGAAAGAGGAGTGCAGAAGACCACGGGCCGGCTGGCTGCTGTCCGGTTCACAGAGCCTTTCCAAGCACCTCCATGGCAGCTGCGGGGCCAGGCCTCGGGAGCACACGGTGGCCACAGCCCCAGAGGGAAGGGACCTTTGGCCATCTGTGAGCCCTCACTGCACCAGGGTCCACATCTGAAAGTCTCCATTCTGCTGCTTATACATCTATTTCTATCTCAATGCAACACGGTTTTCTAATTTAGTAAAATAGGTCTTTTCCTCCTTTTTGTATGTTCTTGGCTATTCTCAGATCAGGTTTCTATTTTGCATATAAAATTCAAAGTCATTTTATCCCATTTCCACCCCCCAAGCACTACTGGGACTGCAACTGGGCTCACATTCAAGTTCTACATTATAAGTCCACCTGCCGAGAGGAGAGCCCTAGGCCTGCGGCGAGTGCCACCCACTGCCCATCTCCCCTGCCCCTGAGCCTGGGGCCTCGGAGCCGGTTTCCACCGTGGCCCTCAGAACACAGGTCTGACTTCCAGAGCTCAAGGACACCCCCTCTGAGGGAGGGATGGCCCGTCACCTGTGTCTTCAGTGGTCAGTCACCAAAGCACTGGCTTCCCTTGTCCACGAACACCCTGTGGCTTTATGTTCACACACAAGAGTGAACAAAACTGCAAAAAGGGGTTGAAGGCAAGTAGCTTTTTTCTCAGGACAAAGACAGTCGCGTCACGGTGATAAAGCAGACGACTCACAGGAAGTTCCTGCAATTCCAAATCTATCTGTGCCCAGCAGCTTAGTGTAAAGTGAACACTGCAACAATCAACAGGGGGAAAGGGGCTCACTAAGCAAAGCCACCAACAGACGGGGGCTCAGCACAGTGGCTGATGGAATGAGCAGGCAAGAGCTTGGTAAGAATGAAGAACCTCTAAAACCCAACCCAACAGGCATGCTCAGAAGGCCAGGCTCCTGGGGCGGGGCACACACTCTGCCATATTGGGGAACAGCTACCAAAACTGCCTGTACACGCCGGGCCATAAGACAGCATCAATATGTTCCAAAAGACTGATTGATCGGTGCCATTTAGACTTCAGGATCTATCAGGTAACCACGATAAAATCAACTTTAAAATCAATAACAAAAGGTGAACTAAATCATATCCCAAATGTTTGGAGCCTAAATATGCTTTAAAAAATAAACCATAAGAGAAGAAGAAATCACAAGGTAAATATAAAGTATTTTGAATTGAATGATAATGAAAAAACAATATAAAAAATTTGTATGGTGTAGCTAACCCTGTACTTTGAGGGAAAATGTATAGCCGTAATTTCATACACTAGAGAGAAAAAGGCTGAAAATCAATCACCTAAAATCCTATCTCAAGAAATTAGAGAAGTAAAAGCAAGTTAAATCCAATCAAGTAGAAGGAAGTAAATAATGTAACAGCAGAAATAAATAAATGTAAAACAATATACAATAGAGTTAATAACCACACAACAGTGTTACTGCTGCCAGGGACTAACTGGCAGCCAGCAGATGCCACCAATGAGCAGAGTCCAGTCACAGCAGGACCCTTCCAAAGGCATCGGAGTGTGGGGAAGCTGGGAGACGGACGGACTGCAGTCCCAAGGAGGGAAGCTTCCAGGTGTGACTTGCAGTCCCAAGGAAGAAGCCCTCCAGATGTGACCTGCAGTCCCAAGGAGGTAGCCCTCCAGATGTGAACTTGGGATGTGCAGCTGCACGCACCTGAGAGCAGCTGGTAACTCTGGGATGGACTTAGGATGGAGGAGCTGGGGTGGTCAGGTAGAGGGCCTCTCTAGCAAAGCGTGGGTTAATTATGTGGCAAAGGGGTGGCAAGTTAAGGACTTGTGGCTGGGCACAGTGATACAAGCCTGTAATCCCAGCAACTCGGAAGGCTGAGGCAGGATGGCAAGTTCAAGGCCAGCCTCAGCAATTTAGCAAGATGCTATCCCAAAATAAAAAGGGCTGGGGATGTTGCTCGGTGGTGGAACACCCCTGGGTTCAAACCCCAGCACCAAAATAAATATGTAAATAAAAATAAAGACTTGAGAGGGCTCACACAGAAGTGGCCTCCCTTCCAGATGCAGCCTGCACTCTGGACGAAAGTCCCCATGCTGCTGTGGCTTTAGGAGATCCAGCCCACCAGGGAGAAAGGCGCTGGGCACTGAAAGCAAACACTGAGAAGGCCCTGGGACAGGGTTGGCTGACACCACGGTGAGTCCCCGAGCCCCAGAGGACCTGACAGTCCAGCTGTGCCGAGGGTCCACTGTGGCCTCCGCAGAGGAAGATGGAGCGTGCAGACTTCTGACGGCGTGTGGGACTTGGACCACCAAATGAGACACAGAGACCTCAAACACAAGGCTGGTCACTTCCTTGAAATGTCTACACACCGAGGAAGCCCCAGAACTAAACCAAACCCATCCATCCCCGTCCACCATACAGATGCTGCCATCACGAGACGCCGCAACCATTCCCAGGCACCTCCTCAGCCCGTGGACCCAGGCAGGCCTGAGGGCGCACCTGGATTCCTTCTGCTGTCACCAGAGCGCAGCCTAAGATTCAAAGCCACGGCTGAGGGCCCTAAGTGGTGCACGGCGGGCAAGGACATCAAAAAGATCTTTCTGTTGCCACACGGACACCTCTGTGTCGCCTACTAGGAAAACCCTGTTTGTCCTTCTTACTGTGCCCTGGATTTTCCATTCTTCCTTTTATTTAACTGACCATGATTCATAAAAAGAGTTTTTTAAGTATTTGTTTGTTTACTGATCAGGATTGAATGCTCCCAACAGCAGATTGAAAACCAGATGAGTGAAAATATTTAATACTTAACTTTTAGACAATCTAGTTTGCTCAGTCATAATCGTCCCATTACCTACCCCACCCAAGGGCAATGGGATGCCCAGGTGTCCAGGGGGCTGTTGTGCAGGGGTCCTTGATCCGAGGGAAACGTGTGTCATCAGGAATAGCAGGTAGGGGGAGGGTACTGATCCCCAGGCCTGGACTCTGATCACGCAGAGGGATGGGGAGCTGCGCTGGAAGGAAGAAGGAGGCTCACTTGGTGCTAAGCAAGGTGAGGTCCCTGCCTCACAGCAGGTGAAGAGAGGGGTGGAGGAGCTGAGAATCGGGACACCGGCTCGCCATCCTGACCCCTGCTCCCTAATGCACAGCTCAGGGACTCGGGGAGCTTGCTGATGAGCTCCGTATGGCTGTGCAGGCCTCCGGGCCTCTCCTGGGCCTCCAGAGCTGCGACTAAGAATAACAGCGAGCTGAACAAGCCCAGTGTGCTTCCTGAGAGCGGAGAACTCTGGAACAGCAATTACAGGGGATTTGAATCTAAAGTTGTCCTCCATTCCTGACAGATGGTGTAGCTCCATTAGTCTGATCACGCCTTCAGATCTGTCTTGACCTGTGCGTCTTAGGTATTTGTCATTTTATGTTCCCCATGGGTCGCTGGCCCCAGGAAATGAAAGTGGTTCCCGTGGTGAGACGCAGGTCAGAGACCTCAACTCTGCTTTATCCGTGGCCCCACCTAGCTAGGTGCCAAGGCAGGGAATGGCAGGCCCTCTCGGCATGTTTACTGAGAGTACAGGCCACGTGGTCAGTGACCAGAGCCACAGTCCAGGCAAGGGGCCTCCTGGGAGCAGAGTCCCTCCCCTCCTCCTCACCGGTGGCCACAACACAGCTGGCCACAAAAAGCACTAGAGCTCCTTCCACCCCACCGTGGCCTCTGCCAGGGCCGCAGACCCAACTCAGATTGTCAGAAGCTCAGCTGGGTCTCACACGCAACAGACAAAGGGAGAAGGCAAGTCATTAGCTAGGAAGCATGGTCCACAGAGCAGACAACATCTTCCCAGCCACAGTGCAGAACAAGACAGTGTTCTCAATGGCCACGTGGGTGACTCAGTCCTCACTCACCCAGTTCTTGCCACCTGTGCAGGCAGCCACTCTGCCTGGCACAAGGAAGGGCGTGGCAGTGAGAATAAGCCACCATAATTAGGCACGAGGCAGCCAGCATGACCAAGAGTTCCTGGGTTTGGATGATCAACAACTCTTCACAAGCACAAGCAGGTGGAATGACATTTGTGACTTAGAGCTTCACTCCCAGGTCCTGGGAGGAAATCACTGCTATGCAGACTTGGAAAAAGAGAAGAGTAAGAACGCTGTCTGCTCAGGCCCAAACGACAGGGAGAAGTTAAGGCACTGCTACTGAAGTTGATGTCCTTCCCAGGAAGCTCTGAGGCCAGAAGACACAGCCTTGAAGCACGCTGTCATCCATGCTCAGTGCCGCATCATGCCTAGCTCACAGGGTGACACAGCTGGCCTGAAAGACACCAGCCAGCTTGTACTGCCCTGAGTCACAGCTAACAAGGACAGCACCACAGCCAGCCAGCATCACGGCTGACTCGGAGAGACGTGGATCCAAGCCAGGCACACGCCGAGCACAGCACCAGCACCTTGGCTCACTGATAAGATGGGCACGTGAGTGTCAGAGGAGGACAATCAGCACCATGGGATCTCAGCCGGGAGCGACTGGAGAAGAAGGGCTGCCCTGGCTGAGTAGCTGGGTGGGGACACACAACTCTGGGTGGAGAAGGTGAGCAGGCAGGGGACACCGGACTGAAGGTCGGAGTGGTCATGCCGGGGCCTGCAGGAGAGCCACGGCTTACCCTGCATGGCAAGCCTGGGACGGAAGGGCCTCCGCTGAGCCCATGCAGCCCGAGCCCTGGCCGCCTCCTGCGGCAGCTCCAAGGCAGGGACTTAAGCTCTGAGAGCCCTGAGGCGCATGCGCCAGGGCAAGGGCCGGGCCCCTGCAGGGAGGGAAGGGAGCTGCGGGACTAGGCGTCTCTCACGCACCCTGTACCCGCTCTCACCCACGTCACCAGTCAGTGTTCTCCGCCACCGGACCCGCAGGTCAGGAACCACCTCAACTTCCTCCCCACCCTGACTTCAGTCCCTCTTGGGTCCCCTGCCTGGTCGGCCCTGTGCCCACGTGATCACACGATCTTTGTTTTGGGAAGAGGAGTGTGGGGACCCTCTCGGCCGCTCCCTAGCCCGCCGGGTGCCCCAAGACCTGCTCCCCAGTCCAGCCAGGATGCTGCCGAAAGGCGCCCCTCGGGCTCAGAAAGGAGACCCATCCAGAGCCTGTTACGGCGCCCAGCGTGGGGCAGGCGCTACCGAGGGACGCAGCGGCCGCAGGGGAGTCCCCCTCTTCTCGGAAACGCACCTCACTGCCTCGCATGTGCCCACGTGCACACGGGACGTGGTGGCCAAAGTGCTTTCCTTAAAGCAGCTGAGTGGCTGGGGTGGGGCTGGGGCTCAGTGGGAGCGCGGTGAGGCGCTGGGTCCCATCCGCAGCAGCACATGAGCAGGAATAAATAAAATAAAGGTGGTGTGTCCATTTACAGCTAAAAACATTAAACAAAAACAAAAACAGCTGACAGCTGAGCCACCGGAGGGTCACGCAGCGTCCAGCAGTGTTGACACTAACCCGGGAAGTCCACCAGAGCCTTCAGCTGCGCCCATGGCGGACTCACCAGTTCCCACGGGCACATGCAGACGGGCTCTGGGCTTCCATATGTCACTGCCAGGGTGGGTGATTTGTGTTGTTCTGTTTTTCCAACTTCTAGAGGAACAAACCCCAGCTCTGTTATCACGGCATCGCTGGGACTGTTCACCTGGGGGAGGGGGGCTGGGTGGCTTCCTGTGCCCACCCCACCTGCCCAGGGTGCTCAGTAGCACTTCTGCAGGAGGTGGCCACACACGGCAGCAGACTTTCTGGTTTTAAAAGTTTATCCAAAAGTGGCCACAACCATTTTGGAAGTATTCCAGGAAGAGAATGCCAAAAGAACCTCCAGAACTGCTGAAAGCTGACTAGCAAGGCCCTGCTCTGCCCCGAGCGGACACCACTGGGACCCCCTCCACCCAGTGAAGCACCGGCTGTGCAGCGGGAGCTACGGGCCTTCTCCTACCTTCCTGAAGTCCTGTGCGTCGATCTTCCCCTCTGGGTCCTGGCTGACCTCGAGGAACCGCTGCCTGAACACCGGGTCCTGCTGCTGGATACAGGCTTTCAGCTTTTCAATGACTTCCTCTTTGGTCATGTTCTGGGTCGCAGCAGTTGTGCCCTCCGTGGGCTTGGTTCTAAAAGCACAAGCAGACATTCACACAGTGGGTCCCAGGGGTCCAGCCCATCCTCCCTTTGCCCCACCACAGCAAGGAGGGCCACCATCCCCGCTTCCATGTGAGGACGCACATGCTTAGCAAGGAGGGCCTTTTGAGACTCTAGTGCTCTAGAATGTGCTGAGCGGGGCGAAGGGCGGGCTGTCACCCTCCCTGCTCAGATGGCCTTTAAGCGGGATGACCATGGGTGGTCCTGGCGCACATGGCTGAAGAGGGACGTTTTGAGGAACTGGGTTCGTTATAAAACTTCAAATGGCAGAAATAGGTCATCGTGTGGTTACCAGATCAAGGAAGTCACCAAGGAAGGAAAGGGAGCCCCGTGATTGGTCAAATTGGCTTGATCTGTGGGGTATGGTTTTCTGTGTGAGCTGCGAGTGTGCCGAGTGTGTGCGGAAGGGGACTGCTGCCTTGGCTCCGGGCGGGATCAGATCAGAGCCGTCAGATGGAGGCGGAACCAACTCCCACCACTCTGCTGTGTTCCCCGCTTCGAGAGCTCCCCGGGACAGCCTGCGTTTTACACACTGCTAATTGTCATCACTCCTCCTGGCTTTAGGGAGCAGACGCTAGCAGGGGATCTAACCTCTCTTAAAACGCCCTCTTTCTGCTCCTTTATAAAGCCACTATTGAAAAGTCAGATATTCAAATGTCATTAGCATATCATTAAAATATTCCCATCACTCCACACTTAAGAACTTTAAAAAGGGGTGTGAGCCAGGGAAGGGTGTGGAGTGCTACCTTCCCATGGATTTATGGCAAGCTATGAACAGGCAAGCGAAAATAATCTTTTCATTAGACTAAGCCTGATTTTTCGAAATGAAGAACTAGAATATTCATCGTCCAGCTTTTTATAGATTGACTAAGTGTGTTTTATTGTTACAATTCAATTTTGCGATCATTTAAATAATTCCATCATCCATATTAGAAAACGTTAGCTGGCTTAATAGTGTGTTTTGCAATAAATATGAACCAGTGGTGAGGAATCTAGGTCTCTGGAGAAGAGCGGATGTGTGTAGGGAGGGAAGAGCAGTCTCTACAGCCTCTCAGGGAGGCGATCCCGGGGCCTGACCCAGCATGGCCCCCAGGTGCAGGAGAGCTTGAGACCTGTCCCCAAACCTCAGACCACAGTGCTTTGCATTCCTAGAATTCACAGCTGGGTTTGATCATTGCCCTGAAATTCACCGACTCTCATCTCTACGTACAGGACAGCATCTTTCTTATTTAAATAATAAACTATTGAGTTTATTAAAACACTCATTGAGCCAACAAATACCCACTAAATGCCTGTTCCATGCTGCGTCCTGTGGTTTCCTTTTCTTTTACCTCTCTGAAAGATCTGGCTGCTGCTGCTCCTTCTGAGAATGTTCACTTGATTGAGCCTTTGAAACAGAAATGGGAGAGACAGCGGGTGGGGCCTTAATTCCAACACATGCCAGAAGTTTCTTGTAAAGGATTCTTCCTGACGCTGTATCCTGAAATTTACTGCAGAGTCTGAATTTGAAAAACAGAGCACACCCATTAGAATGGCTAAAATCAAAGTGCCTGACCCTGCCAAGCGTGATGAGAACATGGACAACTACAGCCTTCAGCCCCTGCCCGGGGGCGTGCGCAGCAGTATGGCCACTTTGGAAGACAGTTTGCCAACTGAATATACAGTTATCAGAGGAATTAGCCATTCTGCTCCTAGGCAGTTATCAAAGAGAAATAAAAATGTATGTCTACACACAGAGTTCTACAATACATACTGCTTAATTATAATAGTCTCAAACTGGAAACCAAACATGTCCATCAACAGATAAATGGATACACAAAATGGTGAGGCCGTGCCAGTATAATGGAATACTACTCAGCAATGAAAAAGACGGAATTGTTGATATATGTACAACATGAATGAAGCTGAACATCATTATTCTCAGTGAATAAATTCAGACCAAAAAAGATAAATAGTATCTTGTATTCTCCCACTTACATAAAGTTCTAGAGAATGCAAAATAATCTATAGTAACAGCAGGTCAGCGTTTGTTTGGAAGGGGGATGGGGAATAATGGATCACACAAAGGCACCAGGAAGATTTTTGGGAGGTGAAAGCATTTGGTGCTGTGGTGGCCTCGTGGATGTGCATGCATGACGAACTCCATCAAATTATAGTGTTTAAACATGTGGCGCTTATTGTACATAAGTATCTCACAATGAAAACACAATAAATTGAAAGAACTTTTAATTAGAAATTTCAGTATGGAATTATTTAAGAACTTATATTGGAATTTTAGCATATGCAAATGTTTTAGAAAATGTAGGAAACCACTAATATAGTGGGATTGATTTCTCTTTTTTTCTTTTTTGTGGTGCAGGGGAGGCGGGTGCTCTGCCATTGAGACCCCACCCATGTAGAACTGATTTTTTTTATAAATATTTTTTAGTTGCCAATGGCTGTTTATTTATTTACATGTGGTGCTGAGAATCAAACCCAGTCCTTCCGCATGCTAGGCAAGCGCTCTACCACTGAGCCACAACCCCAGCCCATAGAACTGATTTCTTTTTCAACATTTTTCTAAATATTTTTCTAAGTGTAAAGTTGCCCATCGTTGCAAACTTGATAAAGTCTAAGGACCAAAATAAACTTGCACAAAGTCATTAAGGCCCACAAGGCGTCAGTGCGGGGTCGGGTCCTAGGACTGGCCCCAGGCGAGCAATGAGCTCTGCGATGCAGACCCGTTCGCGGGAAGACAAGAGCTCGCGAGGTACTAGCCGAGGACACTTCTGGGGCATCAGCAAGGCCAAAACGACCTCCTGTTGACCCCAAGGCACTGCCTGCCCTTTCACACTGCTGCTCTCACGCCTCCCCGAGCTCTGCGGAGGCCACGGCTGGGTGATCCTGCCCTTGCTCGACCCTAAGGACTGTGTGCGTGAGAGGCCTGTTTTCCTGTGTCCAGAGGTTGTGGGTAGAGTCTAAACAGGACCTAGGAATGGGTTTTACAGATTAACTCAGTTTCCTTACAGCACCTCGGGCTGGGCTCTTTGGTTACACGTCCACTGCATGGATGTCCAACGAATCATGACTTTGACCCTGAGCCTACATGGAAATACAACAAGCATGTTGTATTTTTAAATACCTCAGTTTTAATTTCTTAGACAGCAAAGAATGACAGACACATTCCATATGATGAAATTCCTTTGAGGAATTTTTAAGACTCTGTGTCTCTCGATGATGTCTGACCTGCAGAACTCAACGAGTTTAACTAAAGTTCCTGCAACACAGGAGCCCTCTGACTCCAACGGGAGTTCAGATGAAGCCTAGCAGCTCATAAGACACCACAAAAAAGTCAAGGATAGCATTTGCTTGGCAAAAACAACCAAAAGAGCCGGGGGTCCTAGGAGCGACCCAGGCTCCACCGCTGGGCAGTGGCCTGGCTGGACTTTAACCTCGGGCCGAGGTTCTTCACCAGGGGAGGGGTGGGTCTGGCCTCCCTACGTGAGTGTGGTCAGGTCTGAACCCTATAAAGTGTGTTGGATCCTTAGCCAATGGCCAGTGCTCAGTAAGGACTCCATCAATAAGAGCTATTATTAATCTAACCTATTAGCATTGCAAAACTACATTAAAATATTTAGAATTATGAGACAAATGAAAACCATGAAATGAATTGATTTTGTAAATAAAAACTCACTTTGTTAAATGTTCGTTTGTTAAAAATGGGCAGAACGCGTGCATGATTTTCTTGAAGTGACTTCGACTGATGGATCCCGTGTCCCCAAGGTCATATGACTGCAGCATGTCATAAAAAGCTTGCAGGTGCCTGGTGACGGCGTCGCGAACCATGTCTTCCACCTGACAGGAGAGTGTGTTCACTAAGCGAGGCCCGACCGCGCCCCCGGCCGCGCAGGAGGGAGCCTAAGCAAGCCCGCTTACCGAATTCCAGGCCAGGTGGAGCGGCACCTTGGCTTCTGCATAGGGCCACATTCTTCTCATCTGGGTGGAAAGAGAAAGCATTCAAGTAAACGTGTACATGAAAGGCAGCAGGGGCTTTGCAGGCAGAGGGACTTGGACTTGAACTTGAACTTCAGCACTGCCGCCATTGGCCCGTAGCTCCGAGACCTGAAGCTAGTCAGTTTGCCCACCCGTTGCCATCTGAAAATGGGGATAGTATTTAATTTACACTTGTTTATTTAAGTGTATGATAAACATGACAATCCATCACCTAGAAATTAAATAAATGCAAAGTAAGAGAATAGCAAGATGGTGTTCCCATTTTGCATCAAGATAGCAAAACTGAGAAAGGAAGCTGAGGGCCAGCAGCATCTAGGGATCAGAAGGCTGGGAGTGAGGCTGGCAGGAGGTGTCTGGAAGGGAGCCTGTCCATGGCACACGGGGACGGGATGGGACAATCGGATGACTTGCAGCCTCAAGGCTGGCTGGGTGCAGGGAAGGAAGGCCACTCCTCGTCAGTCCCTTTCACATGCTTTGCATTCTGCGCTTTCTACATACATTCCTCTTCAAAAGTCATTAAAGTAGGGCTGGGGCTGGGGCTTAGTGGTGGAGTGCTTGCCTAGCATGTGGGAGGCACTGGGTTCGATTCTCAGCACCACATATAAATAAATAAAATAAAGATACATCAACAACTAAAAGAAATTTTTTTAAAAGTTATTAAGGTAGTGAATAAAATAAGACACATCCTCTGATAGCTCTTTTCTCCCTCCTTCTGTCTCTACATTTTATATTTAAGCACCAATCTTACAGGGATGCAAAAGAACAGACTCCAAGATGTTGCAGGAAAATTGACCAAAGGGAAAAACAAAGAACAGCTAGCACCACAGAAAACTCAGCATCTTTAAAAGCATGTGGCGGAGTTCTTCTTGATGTTAAATGTTAACAAGGGATCAGTAAAAAACAGCACAGGCTAAGGCATCACGAATTATATCATCCTGTCTTTAAATAAAATTAAGTATAACAAAAAAGTTTGTATCCAAACTTATCAAAATGTACATATTAAACATGTGATGTTTTAAAATATCAATTACACCTCAATAAGCTATGAAGAAAAAAAAAGGAGCGTGCATGTGCACATGTGTGTACTCAGGCCTGCAGGGTGGACAGGCAGGACGAAGCGTCCTGAGCTGCGGGTCAGTGGTGATGTCTGTGCCCTCCTGCTCGCACACCTGCGCTCTCTAACTTCTCATTCATTCCTTCACCAGTGACCAACAGGCCACGCCCTGCGGTACCTGGGCAGTAGTAACTAGAAGGCCACGATATGCCTCAGTAGCTGCCTGAGGTCTGAAACTGGAGGACAGAACTTGGCCAGAGGCGTCAGGCAGCGTCCTGGGCAGGTGCTGGGCAGGCTGAGCCCTGGAGGTGGCACCGCCAGGCAAGAGGAGCAGGAAGGAGCCCCAGTGCTGAGGCCTGGAAGGGCAGCCTGGGGGAGCAGAGGGCAGAAAGGGGACACACAGGCTCCTCGCCAGCCAGTTCTGCAAGTTCTGCTTTATTCCCAGAGTCCCAAAACCCAAAAGAGGGGTGTGAGCATGGCTGACACGATGTGGTTTCTACTGAGCAAAGGCCACCACCCCTCCTGCAGGGAGGTGTCCAGCCCACACGTGTGCAGGGTTGCTAGCGATGTCCAGATGTGACGATTCCCAAGCGCTGTTCAGGCTTCAGGAGAAGAGGCAGTCCTTCACTTCCACAGGTGGAAGGGACTTCAGTTAGGACTCAGGGAGGACCAGACGGCCTGGGTTTAGGACACGCGCATCGCCTTACCGAAGGGGAGCACTCAGGAAAACAATGGCTAAAACGTAACGTTTACTGCGTTCTAAGCAGTTTGTGGTGTGATCCTGCTGAATGTCCATAACAGCCCGACAAGGTGGAACCACCGCCAGCCTCGTTTCAGAGGAAGAGGAGTCGCAGGAGTGAATTGCTCTGGGAATGGTGGAGGCAGCAAGGGGAACACAGGCGCCACCCCCTGCCACCTGCTGATCCCGCTCTGAAGCGCCAGCAGTAACTGGGTCAGGGCTCCAGGTGGTACAGACGCTGTCTGGCCACGGGGTCACATGCCACCCACTCTGCAGGACAACACGAGACAGCATCTTCCCTGTGGGCCCTGTCAGCCTTTCCCACACGTTTTCTAGAGACTATGTTGAGAGACCTTTCGTGTCTAAAGACACACGTGCGCACCCTCTTGAGCAGCTTCAGTGCCGTGGGGACCTGGGGAAGGCTCAGCATGTAAAGGGAAGTTGGAAAATCAGGCTCCAGAACCACACAACCAGGTGGCCCAGCTGTGGAGAAACACGTGTGCACACAGGAAGGAACGCGCGGGATCTGGGATCCATCATGGTTTTCGTTTTGGTAGCTTTGGATGTTTTCTAATATTCTACGATTCTATTACTTGTATAATCACAAAACACTTCAGTGAGTTACAAGTGTGGGCCACCAAACTGCCTCCACGATGCCTGCAGACAGTTTCTAGAGGTGCCAAGAGAAGGGAATCAAACACGCCACCTGCGCTGCAGCGAACTGCCTGCTGCCAACCAACGGGTGTGCGCCCACCTTGCAAGGCCATGGAGGGTCCCACCACAGGGGAAGGACTTACTCACGGTGGTCAGCGCATTTTACCCAGAAGCCACCAGAACAGGATGCACCTGGCGTTAGTCAAATGCTTTCAACCCTGTCCCCAAAGCCAGGCACCCCGTTGGATCAATTCAATAGAAAGGTTGTATCTGAGGCACAGGTGCAACCCCAGGTGTGTCTGGTTTTGAGACAGGGATTTAGGATAAAGAGAGAGACTGTGTCTTAAAGGAGACGCTCACAAGCCACTAAGGTGCAGAAGCACAGCTGTAACCCTGAGCAACGCGCCCTCGCCAGCAAGCTCAGGGAGGACTGGGGCGGACTGCGCAGCTCCACCCCGCTCCACCTGTCTGACCCCTAACTACAGCCCATCTACAAACAGTGGGGCCCCAACCCCAGGCGAGGCTCTCACTCTCAACAGCCCGCACTCTCCCTTCGGGATGTACCTACATCCTAAATAAACCTCTGTCCACGAGTTTGCATGGCACGTGCTGAGATTCTTTTCTGTCACGTGTGCCAAGAACCCATCTGGTCCTGGATCCAATTCCCCCACCCTCCAGGAACTCCTAGGACCTTCTCTGGAGACATCTCTTCTCGTGACAGTTTGGTGTAGCTATATAGCCACGCAGCTTCTTAAATCTAAAATCAGAAGTTAAATTGCACCTGTTAGCAGACATCTTCAACACACATCGCAGCAAGTCTGCTGCAGCTTCTTTGCATTATCCAAAATCAATCTGCTTTTTACAAGTCTCAAAATGTTAAATGCTAATAGCTATCAAAGTTACAGATGCATTTATAATAATAAAATGTCAAATCTCCATGCAAAAGAAACATCCTAAAAGCAAGTGTCAGTCATTAGAAGCAATAGGCAGTGCTTTCCTAAAAGGTGATCCCAGGTGCAGTCGTCACCAACACCCTCTAAGACACAGTTGCAAGCACGGGGTTGTCCACAGAGGGGTTTTTAGAAGTGTCAGATATCGTCCTTCGATAAGATTTGGAAACTAAAAGTTAAATCCAACAACTCGATCACTGAACTCTTATTTAAAATGAAAATTAATTCAGTTGAAAATGTCATTAACCGACTTGTAGTACATTTCATGTGCATCTTTTATTTGACTGTGTTTCCCGCCATCAGGAGCAAAGCAGAGTGAAGTCGCTGGGAAACTCACCTTGGGGTTCTCCAGCAGGTCAATGAAGGAGCTGACGCTGACCATTCCGGTGGCCCCGGGGTCCAGCACTTGCATGAGTTCTTTGAATTCTGAATCACTTAATTTCACAATCAGGCAATTTAAGATGTGTCGCAATTCTTCCCCTGTCATCTTTACGTTAGGTTTCTGAGCACAAGGGTGTATGGGAATTAAAAAAAAAAAGAAGGAAGGAAGGAAAAGCATTATATATATTTAGCATCATTTGGTACAGAATGAGCTTTGACTGGGCAGCATGTGATTTGAAACGAGAAGACCTCAATTGAGGACCATTATGTCACACATGTGCCAGAGCAGGGGCCTGGGGTGCTAGAACCTTCCAGGTGCACTTCCTGGTGTTCCCTACCAGGTGGGCAGGAGAGGGCCACGTGAGGAGTGAGGCCATCTCTGAGGCACAGGCTGACCCCCTTCCCTGCGGGCATCCACGGTGGGAAGAGCCTTCCCCACACCCACCTGGGTGGCCCAGAATTTCCCGGCAGTTCAATTACAATTTGCCAACTTACTAAGAATATTAATTATGCTTGTTCTCAGTACGACCAACCTCATCAATTACATAAGTGGACAATTACTTAGCGAGTCACTTCCAGCCACGCCACATGAAGAAAACGTTACAAGCAAGACGCTCTGAGGCACACTTCTTCCCCCCAAATTAAAAACTGTCAATAAGTAAATTAAATATGAAAATTGAGAGGTCCTGTTTACTGGAAAAGAGGGGAAATAAAGAACCCCTACCTCACAGAGAGACGTTGTGAATATCAATGCAACAAAGTGGTTTATTAAGTGAGACCCAAAATCTGAAAAGGAATTAAGTTTGTCTGGGGTAAATTAAATGAGGGGATATATATATAATTACATGCTTATTTTTTGACTTGGGATCAATAATCAATTTTTATGTTCAAACAGAGATCATGGCAACTTTTAATGATTTCCATGTGACTGTCACCACCAACACTAGGCCACTGTCACCACCCCAGAAGAGGTGCACATTCACTGCAGTCCCCACTTCCGTCCAGCCTGAGGCAGCAACTCCTGTCGGGCTATGCAATCGGTTCCCGTAGACAGAACCACACAATGAACACGCCGTCTCCTCACCTGGCTGCTTCCCCTTGGCGTGGCGTTGCCGAGGCCATCCACTTACCGCAGGCGTGGGCACGTGGCTCCTCTTTATTCCAGATCAGTATCACAGTGTCTTTTCATCTGGTCGCCATTTGATGGCCATTTGGATCATTTTCAGCTTGGAAATTATGAATGATGTTGCTCTGAATATTTGAGTAAGTGTTAGTGTGGACACACGTTTTTATTTCTCTTGGTCTATACCTAGTGTGGAACTGCTGGATCAAATGGTAAATCAGGTTTGATTTTTAAAGAAAGAGCTACCCTGTTTTCCATGGTGGTCACATGCCCACCAGCAGCGTGGGAGGGTTCAAGTGTCTCCTCATCCTCATCATCTTTTTGACTATGAATATCCAATTTTTGTAGCAGTATTTTATAAAAGATTACCCTTTTCCCCATTAGATTTATCAAAAAATGAATTGACCATAAATATAAGAATTCGTGTATTCTCAGTTGTGTTCCACTGATCTCTGTCTATCCTTAGCCAGTTCCAAGATCTTCATTACTGTCACTTTGTGCTAAAATTCAAAATCAGGAGGCTTAAGTAGGATAATTTCATTCTTTTTCCAAGATTGTTTGGACAATTCCACAACCTTTGTATTTCTGTGTAAGTTTTTTTACTGAAAAAACCTAAAAAGCCAACCGGACTTTGACAGCCCTTTCACTGAATACACAGATCAATTTGGAGAAAACTGCACCTCGATAATGTTGAGTTCTCCAGTCTGTGAATATGGAATGTCTCATTTACATCTCCTTTAATTTAAGTGTTTTATGATTTTCAGTGTACAATTCTGGCACTTCTTCGGTGAACTTATTCCTAGGCATTTTATTATTTTGATGCTTTAGAATGGAATTGCATTCTGAAGTTCATTTTCAGATTGTTCATTACTAGTATACAAAAATAAAAATTTTGTATACTGATCTTATATCCTGCAACCTTCATGAATGCAATTAGTTCTCTCTCTCTCTCTCTCTCTCTCCCTCCCTCTCTCTCTTTTCCTTAGAATTTCCTACAGATAAGATTGAATGGTCTTGGAATAAAGCCAGTTTCATGTCTTCCTTTCCAATCTGGATACTTTTTCTTTTTTTATTTTCTGATTGACTGTCTAGAACTAGCATGACGCGAACAGAAGTGGCAAGGCTGGAATTCTGTGTTGTTCCCGATGGCAGGGGAGGGCATTTGGTCCTCACCATTACTGTGCTGTTAGCGACAGGTTTGTCATGAATGCCATTCATTGGGTTAAGGAATATTCCCTTCTGTTTCAAGTTTGTTGAAAGTTTTTATCATGACTGGGTGCTGGATTTTTAGCTATTTTTTCTGCATCTGCTGAGATGATTATATGGTTTTAGCCTTAACTCTTCATATTGTGTATTATGTTCACTGATTTGGGAGTTAAACCAACTAGCAGAGCAGGGATCAGTCCCACCTGTTCACAGTGTTCACAGCACTGAATCCTTGCGACGTTACTGGATCTGATTAATATTTGTTGAGAGCAACCAAGTCATGAAGGACGCTGCTCTGCATTGTTCCTTGTGACGCCCTTGTGTAAATTCAGTATTGGAATAACACTGGCCTGGGATAAGGTGGCAAGTGTTCCTTCCTGTGTTTTCTGAAGGTCTGTGAAGGACAGGTATTATTTCTAAAAGCAACCTTTGTGTTCTTCAACGTAGACAATTTGCACTTTTATTGTTAAGATATATTTCCAAGGTATTTGATTTTTAAAACCATTTTAGCAATGTCTTAAAAATCCTTCTCTATTTATTGCAGTTTGTAGAAATATTATTGATCTTTGTGTATTGATCTTGATTCCAGTGACCTTCAAAATTCTAGTATTAATTGTAACATTTGGGGGAAGAGTCTTTGGGCTTTCTAGTAATGAAATAATAATAACAGGAAGGAAGCGTAGGTGAGGAGGCAGGACACATGCTGTCTGGCCACAGGAAGCGAGCCACACCTGGCTGAAAGGCGAGAGATCATGATGACCAGGCCACCTGGAGCAAGGGCAGCGGAGTCGGAGGGAGCACTCACAGCAATGGGATGCCTGGCATGGGGCAGACCTGAAGCAGTCTTTTTTCCAGATCCTCTGCAGACCTCTGCAGTGGGAACGCCCAGTCTTGCCTACTTGTGGCTCCCTCCCCTGCTCGCCTTATCCAGTCCAAGACCAAGAAAAATGGGAGTTGGAACTGCTGGGTAGCAACTCCACACGATGAGACTTCAGGGGGTACGACCATCATTGCTGCCGTGTGAGACTCCAGAGGGTGAGCAACCTTGCTCCACTCACCAGTAGCTCAGGCTGGTTACCTTCCTTGCCTGTCGAATGGAGATGACAGCCGGGCACAGTGGTGCAAGCCTGTAATCCCAGTGGCTCGTGAGGCTGAGACAGGAGGATTGAGAGTTCAAAGTCAGCCTCAGCAAAAGTGAGATGCTAAGTAACTTAGTGAGACTCTGTCTCTAAATAAAATACAAAATAGGGCTGAGGATGTGACTCAGAGGTCAAGTGGCCCTGGAGTTCAATCCCTGGTACTCAAAAAAAAAAGATGATAATGTCTACCTTGCAGGGGTACTGAGAGGACCAGGTGTGTACCTGCCAGTTGCTTTAGACAGGGCGGGCACACAGTCGGCGCTCAGTGTTATTCACTCAGAGAAGCCAGTCACGCAGGCGGAAGATTGGAGTCCTCTCCCTTTACCTGGTTTCACTCTATCCTTGGTCAGCTGTGGTCAGTACTGTACAGTATTGAGAGAGAGCATTCACCTAACTTCACTGCAGCACATTCATTATGTTTTTGTTGTTAGTTATTATTAACCTCTTACTGTGCCTACTTTATACGTCCAACTCCATCACAGGGATTAGGCGGGGGGAAAACAGGCTATCTGGTCACCTGCTGCATCCCGCCATTTTGGCCAATTGTGGACAGATGGTGTGGGCTGGCCAAACCGCAGGTCTGTGTAAGGACACTCCGCTGTGCTCACAGAATGACAGAATTGACAGAATGAGTGATGTCGGCTCAGCAGGGGACACCACGGAGCAGCACCTGACTGTGGAGCTGGTCCCACCCTCGTCTTCAGGCATCTGAGGGGAGGGCCTTGGAGCGCATCCCATGTGGACAGAGGGGCAACTGTTTAGAACAGGTCCGACTCCCCAGGAGCACAGAGCCCGCTGAACCCACGCTGTGCGTGGAAGCCCCAGTGACTGCAGCCTTGGGCCACCCAGGTCGGTGCGCCCCCCAGTGCGAGCCCTGGGGCCTGCAGTCTTCCCCGCGGTCGGCACCGGGGAAGGTGGCGCTGAGGTTGAGTGCTACTCTGGGGTCTGGAATCTTTCCTACTCGATCCCAGGGAGTCTAAGGACAGGTAATTCACCCTCCTCACTGTTTACTAGAGATTCAGTTACCAAAAGTGCTAATAAACAACAAGCTAGGGAAACACTGCTTTCCACAAGAAACACCCAAGCGAACAGGACTCCCCATCACAGCAAGAGGAGGCGAGCGGCAAAGCCACGGGCAGCCTGCGCGGCCGCGGCGGCACAGCTAGGAAGGAAACAGGGACTGGATGGAAGGGACCGCTCCTGCGGCGGGCAGCAAGCTGGCCGGACCGGTGGCCTTTAGGTCAGGGCGAGCGCGTCCGCAGGTGGGGTATTTGCTAGCTGCCTGGTCAACGGGGGTCTTTCCCGCGCTGGCAGCCTCGCCAGTCCCTCCTCCTGCTGCTGCCACCTGGCTTGCTGCACGGCAGCTCCTGGGGCACCGCACGTGACTCAGCGTTTGAGTCGAGTCCTGCATCCCTACGCATTCAGAGCTGTTCCCAGCATGCAACAGGAGCTCCAAAAATGTGTGTTGGATGGATAAATGGGTGACTCTAGAGTTTTATTGGTCTCGCTTGGAGTGTTAGCTTTCTTAGAAACAATGAGTTTTTCAATGAAAAGGGTTTCGAAATCTTACAGTGTTGATTATCAGCAATGCTTTCTTCAACGCCGTGTAGCTGTCTTCAGCGTGTCTGAATAACTTGGTGATAATATTTTCCTTGAAAGGTTGGTTTCCTAAGTCAGAGCTACAAAAGGATTAGGAGAAAAACGGGAGTAAGATTATATTCTTGAACTTTGTTCTTTCTTAATGCAAAAAACAAGCATGTCACAACTATAATAGTGCTTTCTTTGTGGTTGACTCTCTCCAAAAAAGTGGAAAGTACTGTGTGGTCCTACTCTCACTCAACTGCTGTGATATGTAATAGGGAAATTGCCATGGGTGAAGGCTCTCAGCGTCCATGAGCAGGGCCACCTCCCTGAACTACCCCCATGCTGGTGAGCCATCTTGCAAATCTCTGATTTTGACTTCAAAAAAAGACCAGGAAATATGTATAATCAGAAAAATGAGAGATTACACTCTATGTATGTATGATCTATCAAATTGTATAAATGCATTCTACTGTCATGTACAACTAATTAGAACAAATAAGATAAATTAAATTTCAAAAAGACCAGGAAAGAGCCCCCAGATCACACATAGACCAGCCACACAGATAGCATGTCACAGCACACTCACCCGAATACCAGGGCACAAGCTCCCAGCTTCTACACTGAGGACAGGACCTCCCCAACCTCTCCCTGGGCAAGCCACGACCACCAGTCCCCTGTCTCCCTTCCTGAGCTCAGGCTCCACCATCCACATGTGGCCACAATCATCGACTTGATGGGCAAACTGACCTCAATATGGACTGATCAGAGCAGGAGACCCCAGGATCTTTAACAACCTAGTGCTCATCGAGATGAGCGGCAGTGAATCAGGTTTCCTACAAACCATCCTCCGGTTGTTTGGGGTTGTGGCTGCCTCCATGGAGGCGTCTCAGCCTTCTCCACTTGTGCAAGAACACACAAGCACACACCCACCACTTTTCAGAAACACGTCTGGCTTCCTGAGTCCAAGCTTCTCGTGTGACTCACAGGCTTAGTTCTTCTAATGACCACCAGCACCGGTGGGAACAGCTGCTCTTTCCCTGAGTTTCCATCTGCCCAGGCCCACTGACACTGGCAGCGCTTGGCTGCGGGGGACTCTTGGTGGGATGCCAAAAAGCATCCCTGGCCTCCACCCACCAGCTGCCAGTAGTGACTCCACCCCAGTGCGATGATCAAAAGTGTCTCATGACATTGCCATGTGTCTCTTGGGAGGTGAGACTGCCTTCAGTTGAGAATCACAGCTTTAAAGTAGATAAAACTTTAATTCTGACAAAGCCGGACAAGGTGTTATCAGTCAAGAAAATTAGAAAACAAACAAAAAACCCAGAAATCACTTCACTGAAGATGTGGACTTGCAGAGTTGCACCCATGAGCAGGAGCAGGGGCTCCCAGTAACCTGGAGGCTGGTGACCAGGGCAGCCATTAAACACTTATAGATCCCCCGACAGAGAGGGGACCCCGGGAAACGGAATCGCCTCTGTGGAACATTTTGCAAGGGAGCACAGCAATCGCTGTGCACGTGTGACATCGTGAAGCCTGGGTTGTCTCTGTAAGATTCACGTGGGGCCATAAGACAGACTGCCGTCCACAGAAGCAAAAGACCTCTGCGAGGAATGACTGGATTCCAAAACGCCTCAGTGAGTCCTCTCTGGCACCGTCTGGCCCCACCACAGCCTGCAAGGCAGTGTGAGCGGGAGCTACGACAGACAGAAGGACGCGGACAGACACCGGGGCAAACAACCCACAGGACCCAGGACACCTGCACCTCGAAGTGACGGAGACCAGTCAGCACTGCCCTTCCTACGGGCTCCAGGGCACACCCAGAGCTCGGGGCGCTGTGGGAGGCGGGGTGTGCTACCCGGAGCCCCCCAGCTCCCTGGCCACCTCCAGTGCTGGAGCACATGACGCACTCACCATCTCTCCGGTCTTACTTTTCTCATCTAGAAATTGGAATCTTGATTATACTAACCTTAGAGTTAAGCTATTTTATTATTATTATGATTATTTTCTTTTTTCCCGTGGTGCTGGGGATTGAACCCAGGGCCTTGTGCACGCGAAGCAGGCACTCTACCCACTGAGCTACATCCCCAGCCCAAGCTATTTTAAATAATAAAAATGTATGAAAAATAATCGGTATGTAAAAGTTGACATTTACTCAAGGGAGGCTAATTGGTCATTCAATAAATGGGAAAAAAAATCACTCAGATATTCTCCAAACTTGTACATATTATGATTTGTGTAACCAAAATTTAAAGTTTTCTTTTTTACATACCTATGTCTTTTTTTTGAGGAAACCGTATAACTGACTTCCAACCCCTGAGGGTCATTAAATGATGTTAAAAATTGTTTCCAATTGATTTTACTGGTGGTTCTAAGTCCAAATCTAGATTAAAAGAAAGCAAAAGTATTAAACATCTTTTCTATAATACCACATGGATTAGACACTTAATATTGAATTGAAAATGGCAGCAATGAATTGATATGAAGTTTCAGACCTAAGGTAAACAAAATCATTTAGTAAAATAGTACTACAAATTGATTTTTTAAAAGTAAGAAAAAATCAAACAGATCATGTCTCCATATTCTATGTCTCCATATTCTGTTAGTGGTGGCATGGACTGAAGGAAGAAAGGAAGGGAGTGGTTAAAATTCTGAAGTCCATGAGATACTTTGCTTCAGGTCCATTATCTGGAGTGTTCAATTGCTTTAGTCAGTAGAATGGTCCCTAGGTTCATGTCCTGACCCTTGGGATCTGCAGACACTTCACCTTACCTCACAAGCAAAGGGGATTTCATCCACTCAAGGGTGGATCTCAGGACAGAAGAGTACCCTGAGCTATGGGGGTGCAAGCTAATCACACGAGTTCTTAAAAGTGGAGAAAGTTGTATCCAGGGGAGAATGTGACATTGGTGGCTTTGGAGAGGGAGGAAGAGGCCAAGAAGCAGGTGACCTGTAGAAGTCACAAAATGAGAAGTGGATTTCCCCAAGAGCTCTCGAGGGCCTTGCCGACTTCTGGATTCCAGCCCGGTGAGTTTGGCTTGGGCTTCTCACCTGCCAAACATTAAGATAATAAATTCATGTGGCTTAAACCAGGAGGCAACAGCAGAAGAGCAGTACAGATAAAGTCTCAGCAAGAATAAATAACAGGGCTCTTCAACCCCTTGCTGTTCACCACATTCGTCCACAGGGATCACCTGCCGTCTGCCAGCACACCGCCTACTTCTTGAGTGCAGATCACCTACTGACTGCTGCCTATCATCTGCCATTTGCCTGCCTCTTGCCTGCCCATCACCTGCCTTTCACCTACCCATCACCCACTGCCCAAGGTCCACCTGATGACTGTCCACTGTTAGCCTGCAGACCACCAGTGGATTGCCTGCTGCCTGCTGTTGCCTGGAAGTTCACTGTCATGATACCCACAGGTTTGGTTACACATGGCTGCTGCCATTTTGGGACAACAGCCAGGACTTGCAGGACCCCCAGCCTGACCGACCAAGCCCCACCTTCAGGACCCCCAGCCTGTCTGCGCCCCATGTGACCTCTGCCCCTGTGCTGTGCTCCCCATTTGTCAACACATTGGGAAGCCAGTGCAGCCATCTTGGATTATCCTGTGGGGCCAGTCCCATCCTGAGACGCCTGCTGGAGACTGAAGCTCATCGTCAGGTACCTCTCCTGCATCAGGCTACTGAAGACGGGAAGGTTTGAATGGTATATGACTGTTAGAGTGTAGATTTTTTTTCTCCTTTTTGAAATTTTTATTTCTTTATTTTTCTCGCTCTCTTATCCTTTTGTTCACCTGTTTCCTCAGAGTCTCCTTCTCCCTTTTCTCATGCTAACAATCAACTTCTTTTGATCTAGTACCTCTACATATTCTTTTCTTATCCCAATAACAGTTATATCCTACACCCCTCCCCATCCTCTTTGTCCACCATTAGAAACTATAGACCTCATTGCAAATCTATTGGTTATACTGCAGATAATAATTGAACTCACCCTCTCTGTTTATTGTGACAATACTGTTAACATCTCCATAGGGGCCATTTGGTTTAGGGCTGCATGTTGTCGGTTCTTGGTGCTGCTAATATTGATCTCCCCCTTAAGGGAGGAGTGGAAACCTGCAGGGTCACTATAAGCCTATAGTGGGGAAACCACAATACCCCAGATCCACACTCCAAGAGGGGAAGATACATGAACAACACGAAAAAACAAGGGAAGAAAGTGTTCCAAACAAACCATGATTCTATATTAATAGAATCCAATGACAGCACGGTAGACAAAACGTCAAAAACGGAGTTCAGAATATACATGATTAAAATGATCCACGAAGCAAAGGATGAGATAAAACAGCAGAGGCAATGAACCATCACGCCAATAATCAGTTAAAGAGCAACTGCAGGAAGCAAAAGATCATTTCAATAAAGAGAGAGAGATTCTGAAAAAAACAAACAGAAATCCTTGAAATGAAGGAAATGATAAACCAAATAAAAAACTCAATAGAAAGGATCACCAGCAGACTTGATCACTTGGAAGACAGAGCCACAGACAATAAAGACAAAATGTTTATTCTTGAAAATAAAGTTGACCCAACAGAGAGGATGGTAAGAAATCATGAACGGAACCTCCAAGAACTATGGGATATCATAAAAGACTAAATTTAAGAATAATCATGATTGAGGAAGGCACAGAGACACAAACCAAAGGAATGAACAACCTATTCAATGAAATAATATCAGAAAATTTCCCAAACCTGAAGAATGAAATGGAAAATCAACTACTTTATCTGAAGTAAGGATGGAAACCCCTGCTTTTTTACAGAGTCAATGGGCGTGGTATGTTTTTCCCCATCCTTTCACCTTTAGTTTGTGGATTTCTTTTCCGAGGAGGTGAGCCTCTTGAAGGCAGCATATTGTTGGGCCTTTCTTTTTAATCCAATCTGCCAGTCTGTCTTTTGATTGATGAGTTTAGGCTATTAACAGGGTTATTATTGATCATACCTCAACACTGTAAAGGTTATCTAAGCTAAGCCCACAGCCAACATCATTCTAAATGGAGAAAAACTGAAAGCATTCCCCCTAAAAACTGGAACAAGACAGGGATGCCCTCTTTCACCACTTCTATTCAACACCGTCCTTGACACACTAGCCAGAGCAATTAGACAGACCAAAGAAATTAAAGGGATATGAATAGGAAAAGAAGAACTCAAGCTATCACTATTTGGCAATGACATGATTCTATATTTAGAGGATCCAAAGAACTCCACCAGAAAATTTCTAGAACTAATAAATGAATTAGTGGGATATAAAATCAACATGCATAAATCTAATGCATTTCTATTCATAAGTGATGAATCCTCTGAAAGAGAAAATAGGAAAACTACTCCATTCACGATAGTCTCAAAAAAAAAGAAAACCAAAAAAACTTGGGAATCAATCTAACCAAAGAGGTGAAAGCCCTCTACAATGAAAACTACAGAACACTAAAGAAAGAAATTGAGGAAAACCTTAGAAGACGGAAAGACCTCCCATGTTCTTGGATAGGCAGAATTAATATTGTCAAAATGGCCATACTACCAAAGGTGTTAAACAGATTTAATGCATTTCCAATTAAAATCCCAATAGAAATAGAGAAAGAGAAATAGAGATAAAGAAATAGAGAAAGCAATCATGAAATTCATCTGGAAGAATAAAAGACCCAGAACAGCCAAAGCAATCCTGGGCAGGAAGAATGATGCAGGAGATATCACAATACCAGACCTTAACCCCTACTATAGAGCAATAGTAACAAAAACAGTATGATATTGGCACCAAAATAGACAGGTAGACCAATGGTACAGAATAGAAGACACAGAGACAAACCCACACAAGTACAGTTATCTCATCCTAGACAAAGGTGCCAAAAACATACAACAGAGAAAAGATAGCCTCTTCAGCAAATGGTGCTGGGAAAACTGGAAATCCATATGCAGTAAAATGAAATTAAACCTCTAACTCTCACCCTGTACAAAACTCAACTCAAAATGGATCAAAGATCTAGGAATTAGACCTGAGACCCTGCACCAAATAGAAGAAATAGTAGGTCCAAATCTTCATCCTGTTGGCTTAGGACCAGGCTTCCTTAACTTAACATGACCCCCAGAGCACAAGAAATAAAAGAATCAATAAATGGAATGGATTCAAATTAAAAAACTTTTTCTCAGCAAAGAAAACAATCAATAATGTGAAAAGAGAGCCTACAGAGTGGGAAAAAATCTTTTCCATACACACTTCTGACAGAGCGCTGATCTCCAAAATTTATAAAGAACTTAAAAAACTTTACACCAAAAATGCAAAGAACCCAATCAATAAATGGGCTAAGGAACTGGGCAGACACTTCACAGAAGACGATGATTCACAATGTGATCAACAAATATATGAAAAAGTGCTCATCATCTCTAGTAATTAGAGAAATGCAAATTAAAACCACCCTAAGATTTCATCTCATCCTCATTAGAATGGCTATTATCAAGAACAGAAGCAATTGGTGTTGGTGAGGATGTGGAAAAAGGCACACTTGTACATTGCTGGTAGAGTTGCAAATTGGTGTAGGCACTCTGGAAGGCAGTATGGAGATTCCTCTGAAAACTGGAATGGAACCTCCATTTGACCCAGCTGTCCCACTCCTCTGTTACACCCATAGGACTTAAAATCAGCGCACTACAGTGATGCAGTCATAGCAATGTTCATAGCTGCTCAGTTCACAACAGCTAGACTGTGTAACCAACCTAGATGCCCTTCAATTGATGAATGGATAAAGAAACTGTGGTATATATACATAATGGAATACTACTCAGCCACAAAAAAGAATAAATTATGGCATTTGTTGGTAAATGGATGGAGTTGGAGAATTACATGGTAAGTGAAATAAGCCAATCACAAAAAACCAAAGGCTGAATGTTTTCTCTGATAAGTGGATGATCATACATAATGGGGTGGATGGCAGGGGCTAAGAGAAGAATGAAGGAACTTTGGATTATGTAGATGGAAATGGGGTGGGAGGAGTGGGGGAAGGAAAGATGGTGGACTGCGACAGACATTATTACCTATGTGCATGTATGACCACACGAATGGTGTGAATCTACATCATGCACAACCATAGAAACAAAAAGTTATACCCCATTTGTGTTCAATGAATCAAAATGCAGTCCGTAAAGGAAAAAAGAATAAATAACAGGAAAAATTGCTCAAAAACAAATTTCCAAAATCAATATGCTCCTATGACTCAGGGCCCAATAATTTTGGAGTCACGTGCTGCCAGCAGGAGAACCTGGGTGAACACACGTCCAGGAAGGCCAGAGTGCAAATCCTGCTCCCTCCCTTCCTGCTGGCTAAGTCAGGCAAGTGCTTCCTTCTCTGAGTCTCTGTTGTCACCTGTAAGAGCTGAGGAGCAACAGACCTGGAGGGGAAGGATAGGGGCAAAGAAAAGCTGCAGGCTTCTCCTCCACGCAGGCTGGACAGCCCACGGGTGTGATCACACGTCCTGGCTTCTGCATGTGTCACCCACACGCTAGTGTCACCCATCCATCCACAACAGGAGGGCAAAAACTCTTTTTGGCCAAGACCCTTGGGGTACAGATGTGAGGGGCCAGAGCGGGCATGAGACCAGTGCCTGAGTGGGAGCCGCGTAGACAGACAGCCCTTCCCTGCATGCAGGGCAGTAACATCCAGGAGAGAGCTAGAGGTTCTGCAGGAAAACTGGTGCCCTGTGAGCTCTGACCCAGAACCGAGGGCAGCAGAGGATGCCGACGCCCACCTGGAGCCTTGTGAGAAGAACCGGCTCCATCTGGGGGGCTGTGCTTCTGAAGCCCAGCATGGAGCCCGGCCCGGGGCCTGACTCCCCTGATAATCACATGAAGTACTTCCCTGTTACTACCTGCACTCGCTGGCCAGCAGGAGGGCCTCGGGGCGGCCACCACCCCAGCCTGTCCACTGTGTCCTATAACTGGAATTGCCCCTGGGCAAGCTAGTCAGCAAGAACGGCCCGAGGAGACATGCAGAGCGGGAAAACCTCCATGACCCCACCTGTGAGGAGTGCCCAGCAGCCTGGGATCGCCCACCTCCTGCGGAAGCCACCCCTGAGGCAGCTACTGGCAAGATGGTCCTTTTGGGGAAAAGTCCGTTAGCCAGCTCATCCTAATCAAGTGCCACTGCCTCTCCTCTGGACAAGTGGCTTCCTTTGTGCAGGGAGCAGAGTGGGCTGCTGCATAGTAACAGTTCCACCCAAGGAACTTGACACGTGTCCCCTACAGTTAGGGTAGGGTGTGTCCACACAGAAATCTGCTAAGTGGGAGGGGAGATGGCCGTGCTGGGGAAGGCGTGGGGCACTGGTGGGCTGGCTCGACCAGAGTCATCAGGAGAGGAATTCCTGAGGCTTCCAGAGCAGCCCGCGCAGGTCATGTGAGCAAGAGCAGGTGCACCCACAGACCCCCGGGCATCGCAGCTCCCGCCCAGGAGGGCCACTGGGAGGAACAGCAGCCCTGCGGGACAGGCGGTCGGCTGGGAAGGAGGTGCGCTGGCCTTTGTCAAATGTGAAGGCCAAAGCCAGCCAAGGCTTGGTCGGAAGGGACACTGAACATGTCCTGGGCCCAAGAAAGCAGCTGCAGACCCTCGGGGGTGCCATCTAAGAACCCCGCACACGCTTCCTCCTCCCCCTCCTGAGTGCATGACCATCCCGTGGGGAGGCAGAAAGTGAGTGTGCAAAAAGAGGGGACAGGAGCTGCCATCGCGCCCCCTCCCTCTCGCCTGCAGGCCCTCGGGGGCGGCAGGAGCACAGGCCACCGCAGTCATGTCTACAGCTGAGTGCCCGAGACTCAGCCCGCGGCATCTCTAAACCGAGGCTCTTTGTATGATCACAACCACCTGAGAAGACGGGGTCTGCCCGTCCTTCCATCAGGACGCAAGGACTGATCTGCTGGCAAATGTAAAGGGACTGCGGGAAACAAACGCAAGGAGCTGGAGACGTGGCTGGTCTGTTCAGCGGAGGTTCTGAGCGCAGCCGGCCAGCTGTCCATCCGTCACACAGCGCCGAGTGCCCATCTCCTCTGAGGGGTTTGACAACAATCTCCTACCGAGCCTCAGTACTCATCTTGCCTCTCTCCACTGCTCCTGCCTTACTCCAGATTGCCAGAACTTTCTGAAATGAAAATCTGATCAGATGACCCCCTTGCTTAAGATCATCCACTGCTCCCAGGATGACACTGTCCTGTCCTTTCAAGCCTGCGAGGCGTGGCCAGGTTCACCTCGCCGGCCTCCCCCAGCATCTCCTCTGTGGTCCTCACCAGCACGTCGCCCTTGCAGTTCTTCAAAAGGGGTCTGCTCCTTCGTCCTCTGGACTCTTACGTGTGCTTCCTTCCTTACACGTGGCCCCTTCCTACCCACTGTGTTGTGTCGCCAATTCTCCTGAAATGAGCCTAATTGTTCCTCCCGACAGCCCGAGCAGGGCTTCAGATCCACCGCACCGTCTCCTTCCTGGACATCACCCCTCACTCGGGATTCAGAGCAGAGCATCTGACGCTTCCAAAGCACTCTGAGTGTGATCAGAGTGGTGAATGGTGGTTATTTCTACCTCTAGCACGTGTTCACGGTCAGGGGCAACAGAGTGAGGAGTAGATCTGTGGGGCACCTACAGCAACAGCTAACCAAGTGCACCGTGTCCTTGGTTAAGGGTGTGACTATGCACACACACAAAATGTTTCCTTCTTACACAGTTTTTCTTTCCCAAACTTTGATGTAGTTTGACAATATTAATTTCCACCCTAAATTTCAGCAAGTTGGAAATTAATTTTCTATTATAGTAACATTATGGCTACTATTAAAAATAGAATCAGCTTCAATATATTGCATTTAGGAAATTGCCTTGCTCTTTGGGAAAAATATCAAATGCGATTTTCACTTGGTACCAGATATTAAAGTAAAATAAAAGTGGATTAAAAGTTAAATTTAAACTACTACACACAATCCCGGCTGGGGATATAGCTCAGTTGGTAGAGTGCTTGCCTAGCAAGCACAAGGCCCTGGGTTCAATCCCCAGCACCGCAAAACAAAACAAAACAAAACACTACTACACACAAAAAAAACTAGAAGAAAATCTAGGCATATACTTATTTGCTACTTGAATAAGAATGAATTTTTAAATAAGCCTTATAAATCTCAAATTATTTAATCACATCAAAATACAAAATTTTTGTAAAACAGAAATATCAAACATCCAAGCAACATTATCTATTGTAAATATATACAATAAATCACTCATATCTTCAAAGTGTTTATTTTGCAAATTACCATGACAATACTGAAACCTGGCTTCCCCCAGGAACGGCAGAGGCAGACCCTGCTGGACCAGCTCTCCTGCAGCAAGAGCAGCCCACCCACTGCAGGACCAAAAGCAGCCACAGAAGAATCGCAGCCCACGACAGAAGCAGGAGTCTGGTGGGATGCCAAGCGGAGGAGGGGGGGGGTGCTCTCAACTCCTCCACCTCGGGCTCGGTACCGCAGCATGGGGCAGGCAGAGCACCAGTTAAAAAAGCAAGCTAAAAAGAAGCCGTTCTGGCCCGGAAATCTAGACGACCATTGGCTGCTTACCTAGGGTCACTGGAGAGAAAGGAAGTCAGAAGGGAAAGAACCGGACAGGAATCCTCTGTTCTGTCCCATCACACTCCCGCCTGGCTCACATCTCAGAACACACTCTGAATACCCTAGATAAGCACAAAGGAGCCAACTAAGATCAGGACTGCCACCAAAGAAACCGCGGGAGTTTGAGTCCAACCAGTGCAACCACGTACTAAAACAACAAAAAAGAACTCATTAGGAAAAATATCCAAATTTAGAATCTCCCGAATTTAACATTCCAGATTTCTAAGATGCATTCCAAATATGAACAAGAAAAATGGAACAAGAAAAGAAAATCAACTGAGAAAGCCCAACATTAACACTAATAGACAAGGATTTTAAAAGCAATGATAATAACTATCCTCAATAAAAATATGCTCAAAATAAATCAAAAGATAGGAAATATCATCTAAGAACTAGATAATAAAGAGAACTAAATGGAAATTGTGAAATCAAAAAGCATACTACCTGAAATGAAAAATTCACTGGATAGACTTAAAAGAATGGAAAACACAGAAAAAGTGAGTGAACTTAAATACAAATCAATAGAAACCACCCAGTATGAAAAACATAGAATACACACATATTCACAAAATGAAGAGAGACTCAAAAACATGTTATATAATACCAAAGGGTCTAACATCCACGTAACGGGATTCACAGAAGGAGAAGGGAAGAAGAATGGGGAAGAAAAAATATTTTAAAAAACGAAGGACAAATTTTCCCCAAATTGGATTAAAAATATATATTTACAGATTTAGGATACTACACCAATAAACAACAAGCACAAAGGAGCCACATGACAGGGCCATGCAAAGGCACATCATCATTACTAAGTTGTAAGTCAAATTCAGAGGTGCATCTTGAATTCTACAAGAGAAGAATGACTCATCATATCCTGGAGGACAGTGACTGGGGAGATGGCTTCTCATCCAAAACAGCGGAAGGCCGAAGAGGTGGACAAGGCCACGCGGTGCTGAAGGGAAGAAATGTTACCCGGGAACTTCCTATTTCAGAAAATATCCTTCAAAAATGAAAAAGAAATAAAGGCATGTCTAAATGAAAAGAAAGCAAGGTGACCCATGACTAGCATAGCAGCAGCTCGGTAATGGGAGTCCTTCAGGCTGAAGGGAAAAGATAACAGATGGAGGCCTTGGAATGGAGAAAGCGTTGGGAACGACACATGTCGGAGAACTCAGACGACTTTTTTCTCTCTCTTTATGTCTCTATA
The DNA here is from genome assembly GCA_020662805.1 of Glaucomys volans. Taxonomy (NCBI): domain Eukaryota; kingdom Metazoa; phylum Chordata; class Mammalia; order Rodentia; family Sciuridae; genus Glaucomys; species Glaucomys volans. Next base: position 129,563 of record JAJEJO010001252.1, read on the forward strand.
AATCTAAAAATGACATAATCTTGTGGGGTTTACAACAGGGAGATGTGCCATGTTTAATCCCCATGGTATGAAGGGCAGGAGGGCATGATAGAACTATATGCTGGCATTGGTTCTGTTTTATGTGAAGTGGGTACAAGATTAGCTGTATGTAAACTGGAAAAAGTTAGGAGTGTATATTATACCCCCAGAGCAACCACTAAAAACTGAGCAAAGAAATATACCTAAAAGAGAATAAGAAAATTAGCCATGCGAGGTGGCGCACGCCTGAAATCCCAGTGGCTCGGGAGGCTGAGGCAGGAGGATCGAGAGTTCAAAGCCAGCCTCAGCAACTTAGTGAGACCCTGTCTCTAAATAAAATACAAAATAGGGCTGGGGATGTGGCTCAGTGGTGGAGTGCCCCTGGGTTCAATCCGTGATACTCTCCTGCACCAAAAAAATAAGAAAAGTAAAATAGAATATTTAAAATATTCAAATCATATAAAAAGAAGAGAAAAAGAATAAAGAAACAAACAAAAACAGATGAAAATTTTAAAACAAGGGGACAAAGAAAAAATGGAGACTTGAACTAAACATGTGAATCATTGCTTTAAATGTTAACTAACAAAATTCTTCAATTAAAAAATGGAGATTACCAGAATGGATTTTTCAAAGATTAAAATTTATGCTTTCATAAAAGAGACACATTTATAATATTATAAACCTAAGTTAGAAAGAACATGACCTTAAGCTGTGTGATCAAGGTCAACACCACGAGTGACACATCCCTCTGATGTCACGTGGTGGCCATGGCCCTTCACCTCTGAACACACACACTACTGCAGCTCGCCAGTCAAATCCCAGAGGAAGGACGTTCTTTAACATTTTGACCAGTAATCCTCAAAGCTTCAAGGTCACTACAAAATGAGATCCTGATGACTTCTAAATGTAATGGGGCATCCCAAAATAATATCCTGTGACCAAAAACAAAGGACTGTGGAGAAAAACTGAGGAAATGTGTATAAAGTGTGGCCTTAGTTAACATGATATATTAATACCAATTCTTCAGTTGCGGAAGTGTGTTAATGAAAGATGTGAGGAAACGGAACTCAGTCAAGAACTCTCCATGCTGTCTTCACAGTCATTCTGTTAATGGAAAGCCGCTCAAAATAAATTGATTATTTTTTAAAAGAATGTTGACAGAATGTTATGAATAGCATTATGCTGATAAATCTGGCAATAAGATGGTATGGATTTTTTTTGAAAACTACAAATTACCAAAAATAACCCAAGAAGAAGGAGAAAATTTGAATAGATCCATGTTAGTTTTTTCGAGATTTAACTTGTGATTTAAAATATTCACCCAAAGAAAATTCCAGGTATGCTTGGCTTTTCAGGTGAACTCAATTGAATATTTAAGGAATTAGGTCTAATAGCAGTCAGCAAGGAAATAAAGGGTTATAAAAAATAATATTCCTATAAGACAGCTCCCCAAGAAAAGTGGAGGGACAGTGTGGCCTGGAGGAGGGAGGGAAATTAACCAAGCATTACACCTCTCCCAGTGCATACACCCTTTCCCAGTAAAAGGAAACTTCCATCCCTCCCCATTTCATCCCCAGCATCTCCACCAAAAGCAAACATTGACCCCTTCCCAACCCCAGGGGACCTCGAAGGAGGAGGCAAATACTGCAATGCTGGGTGCTAGACTTTGACCTTCCCCATTGCAGATGGGTCCTGGAAGGAGAAAAGCAAACAGAAGCTCCAGGTAACAATGGGCCCCCAAGGAAGAAGATACGCAGTGAACACGTGAGATTTTCCCAGTGACGGTGAGTTTCAACCTTTTTACAACTGCCTTTCTGATTAAAATTTTAACCTGCACAACTAGCCCCTGACTGTCCAAACTGCATGTCCACAGTTTCCACTGAAACTATAAAACCCAGACCCCTTCAGTAACCTGGGGGCCATTTCCATATCCAGAAAATGGGCCCTCCCATGCCTGATGGATTGACTTTGCTGCAGAATGAAGGAAAGTGGGCTGGTCCAAGGTTTGCTTCCCGCCTCCTGCCTCTATTTGTGGGCCATGAGCTTACAGGAAACATTTCCCAATGCATTTTTTGAGACCAGTGGTTACCCTGATGTCAAATCCAGAGATTTTATAAGAACAGGCACTACTAGGCAAATATCACTCCTGGAAAAAGATGCAAAAATATTCTCAACAAAACTCAGCAAATAAACCAAACAACATACACAAAGATAATGTGCTACCAAGTGAAACTTAATCCCAAGATGCAAGGTTGGTTTAACATTTGAAAAGCAATCAGTGTAATTCACCATATTAGGATAATAGAAGAAAAACTATATGATCATCAAATTTATGTAGGAAAGTATTTTTTAAAATTAACATATATTATAAAAACTTTCAGCATATAAGGAATTGAAAAAAAATTCCTTAAATTAGTGAAAGACATCAACCAAAAATCCATCCCAACAGATGTACAAACCCAACACAGGAATACAAGAAATATGAAAAAACATGACAACATGCTACCTCCTGATGTTCATAACCTGAAACTGACTCCAAAGACACTGAAGTAGATGAAATAACAGATTAAGAATTCAAAAGAATGATTAGAAAAATGTTCAATGAATATTGAGAGAACACGAAAAACAACTGAATGAATTTAGGAAGTGTACAGATATTAATGAGAATTTAATAGAGATAGAGATAGTGAAGTGGAACCAAACAAATCTTGGAAATGAAAAGCACAATAAATCAAACAAAATGTTCAGTTGAAATTCTCTCTAATAGAGTAGACCATGCAGAAGGCAGAATCTCAGAGCTGGAAGACAAAGTGGCCAGTCCTGAGCATTCAGGAGGTGAAAGACCTCTACGATGAAAACTACAGAACACAAAAGAAAGAAACTGAAGGAGACTCTAGAAGATACGATGATCATCTGTGTTCATGGATAGGCAGAGTTAGTCTTGTTAAAATGGCCTTGGGCTGGGAATATAGCTCAGTTGGTAGAATGCCTGCCCTGGGTTCAATTCCCAGCACCGGAAAAAAAAACAAAAAAAAAAAACATGGCCTTATTATGCAAAGCAATACACAGATTCAATGCAAACCCCATCAAAATACCAATGACTGTTGTGCTGGTCACGTGGTTGCCTGTCTGAGCTTCCAAGGAGCCTCCACAGTGTTCTCCGTGGTGTCTGGACTGACTCACAGCCACACCAATGGTGTCAAAGTCCTCCTCTATTGTTTGTATTCTTGATGGCTCCCATTCTAACTGGAGTGAAATGAAATCTCAGGGTAGTTTTGATTTGCATTTCTCTAATTGCTAAAGAAGGTGAAATTATGTCAATTGCAGGAGTGGAACTTGGGAACATTACCTTAAGTGAAATAAGCCAAACTCAAAGTCAAGGAAGTGTTTTTCTCAAATACGTGGAAGATACAGAAGAAAACAAAAGGCATGAATGTGGGGAATCTCATGAAAATGGAAGAGAGATGGGTAGAGAAGAGGAAAGCAGCTGGGGGAGGGGAGGGGAGGAGAGGAAGGGGAACTTTGGGGCACACTGGCCCAAATACCGGTGTGCACGCAGGAGGGCGCAGCAGTGAAGCCCACCACGTGTGCAGCTGTGACGCCCCGACAAAAATAGGGGGGGAAAGGTACATGAATGGCCAATAATTGCAAGAAAAGAGAATCAGCGTCATTAAATCATCAGGAATATACAACTAAATTGGAACGAGAGCCTCCTGCACGTCCCCAGGAGGGCAAGACCGAGAGGCCTGGGAGCGGGGCACACCGGCGCCTGCCCACTGCGGGCGGAGCTGCGCAGCGGCTCGGGCTCCTATGCAGACAGGTTTAAAGGCGCGCTGGCCACTCAGTCTGCTCACAGTACTGCTCGGCGTTTGCACGTGGCCGTGAAAACGAGTCCACACGGAGACCTGTCCTGGTGTTCGCGAGAGCATCTCCCACGCGGCCCCTCACTGATCCACCCGACGTCCCCAGCCAGTGCGCGGATGGACACACTGCCGCCGATGAATGCATGCGTGGACCTCGACTCAGCAGCCCGACCACTGGAAAGGACAGACGTGCGACGCTGGAGGCTTGAAAGGCCGGCGGGGAAGGAGGAAACCCAACGGTGCATATGCGCGATCCACCTCTGCGGAGCCCCGCAAAAGCCAGACGGTAGTGACAGTGACGGGGCAGGTCGGCAGTGGCCAGAGGCCGGGTGTCCATCCCCAGCACGGCTAACACACACACACTGGCCCCACTGCCAAAGCTCATCAGGTACGCATTAAGACCGAGTTTCACTTTGTGTCAGGTAAACTTCAACCAAGCTAGGGTGACACATTGTAAAAGCAGAAGATAGCCAAAGGACATGAGCAGCAATTTAAAGAAGGACACTGAACTTCTGAACAAGAAAACCACACAACCCCACAGCAATGGAGGACAGGCAATCCAGACGACGGAAGAAACTGCCCTGCTAATGAAATTAGCAAGGGTTTTTAAATGGCCGTGTTAAGTGCTGGCGGAAGCCTTCTCATGGCCCCTCTCTCTCATGGCCCCTCTCGTGCACGAATAAATCGAGCACCGTTCTGAAGTGTGTTTCAGCAATAAGTAACACAAACCTTAAGAACCCTTTGACTCACAGTTGACAAAGCATCGTGCAGCCACAAAAAATTAATCTGAAATGTTTTTCAGTGACATGAAAATGCTCCTGATATAATATTCTGTGAGAAAAGTGTCATATTTATACCTCGTGTGGTTTCAGCTATGTTAAGATGTATGAATGTGGGTGCATTCACACACAAAAAATCCCAAGGAAGTAGAAATATCAAAACATTAATAGGAGCCATCTCCAGCAATTTCAGTTATGGGCAGATTGTTTTTCTTTATGGTTTTCCACCATGCTCCATTTTGAGCACATGTGGCTTTTATAATCAACACCAATAAACACAATTTTAAAAACAGTACATATTTTTACTAGCAGCCCACAAGTAACCATAATTAACCCGAATCACAAAGAGGCCGCTGATATTTTTACTCTGAACTGCACTCCATGGGCTGTGCTGCGTCCTGAGGTCCTTCGGATTCTGATGAGTATCATTCCCCATCCACCTTCGCCATCCCAGGAGTCCAGGTGCAGACTCCAGGGGCGACTGACCCCCTCAGCAGATAGGGGAGAAGCAGCATGCAGGGGTCACTCGGTTCCCAAGGTCTCGTCCACCAACAGATGGCCACATCAGAGGAGGCGGCAAGGGGTAAGAGGGCAGAGATGGATCATGTGGGTTGCAGGCACCCCAGGGGGCTGGCGAGGAAGGGGCAGGGCTCTGGGGGAGGACGGGCAAGCAAGGCGTAGGGGAAGGAGAGGCGGAGCCCCTGGGCCTGACGATCCTCAGCCCCTGGCACTCTTCTCTCCATCCACGCTCACTCCTGCCAACCTTGTCCGGCTTCTGGCTTTGAAGGCCATCTGGACTGGCCTGGTAACTGATACCCTGGGGCTTCAGAAAGATACGCGTGGGCCGTGTGGGCCGGAGTGGAGGAGGCAGGCCCTGTGGGGTGCAGGGACCCGCGTGCTGTAGAGTTCCTTGGGACCCAGTGGTCTGCAGTACGTTGGGTGGAACAGTCCCCTTCAGGCGAAAGGTGCCACTGGTCCCAGAGGCAGAAGGCACAGGCTGGAAGGGTGCCCTGGACTGGGGGACAGCTGGCCCCCGCTGCTCCGATCCATTTGCAAATAACTCACAAAGTTGCCTGCTGGGACTGAGGCATGGATGGTGAAGCCAGTTACAGATGCTCCCGGCTGGAGTGCCCACCGCTGTCCCACAGGGGCTTCTGACCCACATGCCCAATGCTACTGCAGGTGCCTGTGGTGGGTGGAGGCCATGTGGACCCTTCCACCAGCCTCACGAGGCCTCGCACTAGAGTAGGGCTGGGACAGGTTGAATGCCTGAGCACGGGACACAAGTGACCGTGAGACTCATACACCTAGGCCAGGCAGGGGAGTCCCAGACCTGGATGGGGCGCTCTACCAAGTGGAAAGGGTGCACAGGAAGCCAGGCCCCGCCGGTCTGGACGAGACAGAGAGTACACTGGAATGGGCGCCCGAGATGTCCATGGCACCTGCCCTGCCCCACGGCCCCCTCGCCTGCACCTGAGCCTCAGGAAGTTCCTCGTGCCTGAGTAACAGGAAAGATCCGGGCCTGGCCAGCAGATGGGCTACACACTGCACACCCTGCCCCTGGCCTGCGAATAGAGCCAGCACTGCCCTGGAGGCCCTGCCTGGCGGCCAGAGACGGCCTGTGTGCGGAGGCGTGAAGCTGTATGGGCTGGCAGGCAGCGATGGCTGGCCGGCCCACTGCTCAGGGACTCAGAAAGAATGAGATTAAAAGACTGGTGACAGAGAGGCCTGGAAGAGGTCCCTGAGGGACCTCAAGCACAGCTCAGAAAGAAATGTGTGTCCCATGCAAATGCTCTTGTGTAGTGATTCCTGATAGTGCGGAAAGTGACTTGTCACTAACTGTCCCAGGCAACCCAGGGCTGACACGAAGCCCCTTAGACACAAGTGAGCACGGTCACAGGGATGGTGGCAGAGGGGCAGCTTGGAAGCACAGACTTCTCACCCTGAGTGCCAAGCTGGGACTGCCCGCCAAGAACCCAGTCTGCCAGCAGCAGAGCCCAGGTGGAGCCCTCGGCCTGCCTATGCCCTGGGTGGACTGTGCAGACCTGGCCAAGGTTACCGGATTCCTGCCGTTGTGGAGGGCTCAGGGATCTGTCTTGACCATGAACATACCCAGGTCAAGTCCGCCGTCACTGCCCACCATGCGTCTTCCACATCCATCATCTGGGGACCTCCAGGATGCTGCACCGTCACTGTGACTTCCTGCCGCAGCACAGCCTTCGACCAAGGGGCTCCCCTGCCATGAGGAAGGTGTGGCAATGGGCTCCATGCACAGGGGTCAGTGTCCTTCCCCTCTGCCACAGCTGTGAACTGACAGATGGCTGCAGGCCTTGCCGATGAGTCCAGGACAGTCAGGTGAGCGAAAACCTCCCGAGGGGAGGGTGCTGTGCCACAGGACGCACCCTGTGCCTGAGCCAGACGCGTGGCCCAGCAGCAACGCACACCAGACCGAGAAGCTGTGGAGAGGAAGACTGGGCACTCACCAGGGGACGATGCTGTCCAGCAAGACACTGGCAGGGAAAGGGAGGGACCATGGATGGACGTGAGAGGAGGACACTGCCACGGTCAGCTGGGGTCTCCCCGCCTGGTAGAACACGAACCTCAGCAGCTCTGTGCAGGCTGTCTGTGTCCCGCTCCCCTCGGCCTCCGCCCGGATCCTGGCTGGGGCTTAACTGATCTCTGCAGGACTCTGCGTGACTCTAGGTCTTCACTGAGAGGACAAGGACGCTGAGGTTTGACTGGAGTCCTCATGCATAGATCACTTTATGTTCTCTGCTCTGCAGGGTGTCCAGGGATGGCTTGCAGGACTCTCACACCCCTGGCCTTCAGCTGGGTTTGGCCCCGCAGGGCACACGGCAGGTGGAAGGTGAGAGGAGGCGAGTTCTTGCTTCCCAGCTCCCTCCCTGCCAGGCTGCAGCTGGGCCAGGGTGGCATCCTCCCACAAGGCCTGCCTGCCACAGGCAGGGGACCCTCCCCTCCAGCCACAGCCTGCCTTCCTTCCTGGAACTGCCTCCCCTCCTGCCTCTGACGGTGCAGCTCTCCTGGTGCCCAGCTGCTGCCTCTTGTGCTGATTTCACTACCTGCTGCCTTCACGTGGGGAAGATCCTTCCAGAAACCCAGTATGGGTCAGGCAGAGTGGCACACACAAGTCGGGAGGTGAGGCAGGAGGGTGGTAAACTCAAGCCCAGTCTGGGCAATTAGTGAGACTTGCTATCAGCATAAAAAATAAAAAGGACTGACCATCTGCTTTCTGCCTGGACTCTGACCAATGTGTGCCAAACTAAGAGGATCACCCACAGGCGCCCTCCTGCTTCTCCTCTGGGGCCATGCCCTCCCCATCCCAGCTCTGTCACCCAAGACCTGCTCTCCACCCCCTGCCCCCCTCCCCCCATGCTGCCCTTCCCAGGATGTCACATAAAGGAGAGATCCTAGGCCAGGGTCAGAGGGGCTTGGCAATGACTGGAACTGGTGTATCACTTCCCCCCTCAAACATCTGGGTGAGTGGCTTGTTTGTCCCCTTTGCCCAGCCTCAGCCAGGCTGCTGGTATTGGCAGCAGGAGTGGGGAGATGATCAGCAGGGGATGCTTCTGTCCCCAGGTGGGATGGGGGACACACAGGGTCTCCAGGAGTGTGCAGTCAACTCCGTCCTCTCAGCTCTCTCTTGCACTCGTTCCTCCCGTCTGCACACTGGTTTGGTTTTAGCAGGTCTGTTTCATGGGAAAGTCCAGGCAACATGGAAGGCACAGCTTGTTTTGATAAAGATCAAGTTAGCTGCTCAGTTAAAGTCTAGCACATCAGTAAAATATGCATATATAGGAAGAGAGCTTTTAAAGTCTCCATATGATCATTTAGATCAAGACTTTATGCTTCATTACCAAGTTGTTAGGGTTTTTAATTTCAGACCTCGATATTGCATATTAAAGAATAACAAACTCAATGCACACCTATTTCATTTTTGTACTATCCTTAAATTAGAAAGGATTTCTCAAATCATTTTGCTTGGAGGTAGATTTTAGATTTTCTTTCCTTCTTTATTCCTCCTCATATTATTTGCCTTTAGAAAAAGAGAATAAGCACGTGTTTTCTCTTTATTTCTTAAATCCAAATGCCATGCCTTTGGCTTTTCCATATGGTCGTTTCATGAGCCCTGACGTGTCTAGATTCGCAGGGACTCCTGTGCTCACAGCGGACAGTCCCATGACCGACAGACCCTCAGCTGTCCTGAGGAGCCGCCTACCCTCGTTCCTGATCTGGCAAGTCACTTGCCTCTTCTGTGCCCACATTGCATTGCCTCTCCCAGCATACTGATGGCCAGCGTCCCACAGCAGCAAGCCCGGAGGTGGAGACCTTGGAGCAGCGCCTCCACCTCCGACGTGGATGCACGAGGGCACTGGTCCACCCCTCTCCCACTGAATCGTGTTCCGCAGTAGGGGTCCGGTCATGCACCCACTTGCAGAGCTGCACATGGGCTGCTTCCAGCCGGGGTAATTATGACTAGAGCTGCTATGAATATTGATCATAGATTGTTTAGTGAACTCTAAAGTTACTAAAAGTCATACAGAATTTGCCCAATTATGAATATGGACTTATCCTGGTAAATACATGAAATATTAACAAATGTTAAGCCGAAATTTAGATGAACTCTGGCTTCTCCTGATTCTCTGAATAGAAGGTAGAAAGAAGTTTAGGACACGCTCTCCGGGCAGCCCTGGGGGCCCCTCCCACCTGCACATCCACGCACCCAGCCAGGCGACCCCAGCCCCCACTACTTCCACCTCTTGCTCATGTTTCCTGCCTGTGCTTTCCTGGTGGAATCCAGCAGGGTCTCCCTTCTTAGCAGATGACCGATCAGGCCTAAGACCTTAACGATCACCATCTAAATCCAAGAAGTAGGTAAAAAACAAGTAACTGTGACAGTACGGGAACCTGATGTATGTATTCTCTACAGTATAACAGAAAATAAAAAGGACACTTTAGTACAATGGATGGACCATTAAGGACAGAAACTTACATAGAAATGTCACATACGACATAATCTAGATTGACTGGATAGAACGGGAAATACAAATTGGACCAAATTTTAAATAAGAATTTAAGACATAGCAAAGCAGAGCTTCCAGACGATGGGGAGGCAGTTCCTGTGGCTGACGGGGCAGCTCAAGAGAGTCCCTCAGACTGGTTGGGTACAGAGAAATATCACAAATCCAGACAGCCTGCTGGATCACATGCACCGGATGGCAATTAGGGCTATGGTGACCCAAGATGACCATCTTAACAAAACGCAGAAGCTGTGAAGCAGATGACTCAGTTCCTACCCAAGGACCTCAGAAAGGTGCGCGGTGAACTTTGGGAAGAGCAAGAGACCCAATCTGCTGCAGGAGCTGCATCTGCGGAGCAGCTGGGCCGGTGGGAGCGACCCTCAGGCATCTGAATGGGAAGACCTCAGGAGAACACCCCGGAGGCTGTGAGTCGTCTGGGCTGCTGCAGCAGAAGGACCCTGCACCCTGGGATGCTGTGGCTCATTCTGAACTTGAGGCAGAAGGAAAGACAAACAGCTGCGGCGGCCGGGAGCCCTCCCGAGCTCCACGTGGCTGCTCCACTGCTTACCTCTCTGCCTCACGGTACGGCCTCTGTTGTTCTGGTGATTTCCCCAGACATGAGCGTCTCCTCTCCATGGTCTGGACTTCAGCAAGAATGTGACATAATTTGGGCACAATTAGAAGAAGCCATAGAATAGTAGTCACGAAATGCAAAAAATGAGGGCTGCAGAGGGGAGCCTTTTTTTAATGAGCTCAGTAATTGTTAAATACCTTTAAAATAAAACAATGGAGAAAGAAAGGATTATTTAACAAATGGTGACAGGAAAACAGATTATCTATTCAGAAAAAAAGTGTTTTTTTTTTTATTTAGATACCCAATTTCTATTACAATAGATTAGAATTTTTTTTAAAGAATAAGAAAAGCAAGCAGCATAGAATGGAGTTTATAATCAAGCCTGGGTGAGAATGATGAGTTAACAGATTCTAAACAAGAGAAGACATTCCACTAAAAGATGAGTGAACCTGATTATATTAAAATACACACTTCAGAACGACCAGGCAGCGTGGTGAGAGGGGAAGGAGAGAGCTGGGGAGGCAGCTGCGGGACTCTGGCTACAAAGCCACCTTTGCACAGCTGTTTCATGTATAGAATCAACCCAAAAAGGTGACAGAATTACGCAAAAACGATCAGTTTGGGCCACTGCCAATTAGGGCGTGAAAATAATTCACACCAGGGGAGACGGTCAGTGCAGGGGCGTGGAAATGCCCAGCCTCAGTATCACCCCAAAATAGGAATTAAAACAAGGCACTGCTGATACCTCCTGTCACAATTTTAACACGATTCTAATGTTCGATGCTGGAAAGGCCCGAGGCCAGAAGGTTCACCCGACACCCACAGCAGCCCTCATAAACGTGCACGGGTGACAGGCATGTCACCGAGAGGGCAGGAGGGCAGGGCCAAAGCCCGTGCACCCCCGCCAATTCTGGTGTGTCCTGCTTCCATTTTTATTTGTCTCAAGATATTTTTAAATTTCCCTTTTGATTTTTTCCCTGGCCTCTTGGTTATCCAAGAACATGAAACTTGATTTTCATGTATTTGTGAATTTTCTCAAGTTCCTCCTGCTCTTTGAGAGAAACAGCTGAACAGGGTGGCAGGAGGGGCCGTAGAAAGGCCAGCTGTCTGTCACCTTAGTGAAAACCCCTGAAATCGAAAACAAGTCACCTGTGTGGTCCACAGGGAAGGGTGGGCTGCGTCACACCTCCCTGCCCCAGGTCAACATCCTGCCACACAAGGACTCCCAGGGACGGGGTTTCCACAGAGACGGAAGAGAACCAGAGGTGGCCATCCCACTTCCCTACCCCAGAGTCTTCCAGGAAGTCCACTCCTCCCCACCTCAAAGCAGACGCAGGAAAGGGCTGCGGCGGGATAGTGAGGCTGTCGGGGGCCAGCAGAAACCAACAAGGAGGTGGAGCCCAGAGACCAGCACTCAGAAGCCAGCAGTGGCTGCATGAACCTGTTGGTGGTGGCATACATCACAGGTCCCAGCATCACCCACCCAAAGAGCTGAGCTGGTCACTCCCAGAAACGAAGGGCGAGTTCCACTCTAGATGACCAGTCCCCGGGACCAGCCTTAGAAACTGTCCTGGGAGGGAAACAACCGCAGTAGGGAATTATGGCAAGGAGCGGGGCTAGTGGCACCATGCCACAGTTCAGCACCACTTGGTGGCCTTAACGCCACTCCAAGACCCTGCCCACCCCAGAAAATTCTGGTAAAGAGTACAAGCTCCATATGCTGCAATGAGCAGCTCCAATAGTCCCCAGCCCAGCCTCGAAGCCCACCCCGCGGCACTGCGTGGGCAGTGCGCCTCACCTGTGCGTCCCCACTGAGCAAAGCAGCAGCTCTGTCCATCCCAACCAGAGGCTCCAACCAACTGCAGGGCCCCTGCTGCCACCTCGTCCAGCGGCTTCACTCAAATAGCAGGAGGAACTTGAGAAAACTCACAAACACATGAAAAGTGAGTTTCTTGTTCTCGAACAACCAAGAGGCCAATGAAAAAATCAAAAGGGAATTTAAAAAATATCTTGGGGCAAATGAACAAGGAAACACAACATACCAGAACTTTCAGCTACAAGAAGAGCAATTCTAAGAGGAAAACAAATAGCAACAAATGCCTACATTTAAAAGAAGAAAGATTTCAAATAAATAACTCAATTTCATACCTCAGGGAAATAGAAAAAGAAGAACAAACTGAGCCTAATGTCAACAGAAGGAAAGAAGTAACAGAGACCAAAGAAGAAATAAATGAAATAGACCACTAGAAAAAACATTTTAAAAGATCAATGAAACTAGGAGTTGATATCTTGAAAATATAAACAAGATAGACACACTTCAGCTAGACTGGGAAAAACGAGAGGGCTCAGTAAGCTCCAAAATGAAAGAGGAGACATTGCCGCTGATACTACAGTTGTAGAGAAATTCAAAGGATCATGAGGCTACTATGAACCAAAGAAATTGATAACCTAAAAGAAACGGATAGATTCCTAGACACATACAACCTACCAAGACTGAATCATGGATAAATAGAAAATTTTAACAGACTAATAATGAATAAGGAGATTGAATTAGTAATAAAATTCTTTCATCAACAAAAAGCCCAAGACCTGATGATTTCAATTCTATATTCGACCAAACATTTAAAGAACTAAATCCTTCTCAGACTCTTCCAAAAAATTGAGGAGGGAATACTTCCCAAATCCTCTTACATGCCAGCAATACCCTGATACCAAAGCCTGACAAGGATATCATAAGAAAAGAAAACTACACGCAAGTTTCCCTGTTGAGCGTAAATGCAAAAGTTCTCAAACAAAAAACTGAGCAAATTGAATTCAGTAACAATGGAAAGGATCATCCACTGTGATTAAGAGGGTTTTGTTCCCAGGATTCAAGGGTTATTCAACATATGCTAATAAAAATGTGATATACTGTATTGACAGAATAAAGAATATAAACTATGTGATCATTTCTATGGATGCAGAAAAACGTTTGACAAAATTCAACATCCTTTCATAATTGACAAAAAAAAAAAAACCACTCAACCAATTAGGTATAAGAAATGTACCTGACCACAATAAAGACCATGTACTCAATGATGAAAAATCAAAACTTTCAGATTCAGAACAAGGCAAGAATGTTCACTCCACCGGTTCTATTCGACATAGTACTGGGAGATCTTGCCAGAACAATCAGGCAAGTGAAAGAAAAATTAAGCATCCAAGTAGGAAGGGGAGAAGTGAAATTGACACTGTTGGCTGACAAAATGATCTTATATATGTAAAATCCTACAGATTTCACATTACACACACACACACACACACACACTCTCTCTCTCTCTCTCTCTCTCTCTCTCTCTCTCTGTTAGAATAAATGAATGCAGCAAAATTGCAGGATACAAAATTATCACACACAAAAATCATTATCATTATCATTATCATCTCTATATACTAACAATGAACTACCCAAAAAATATATCAAGAAAATAATATCATTTATTAGCTACCAAAATATATTTCAGAATAAATTTAGCCAAGGTGAAAACTATAAACTATATATATGAAAAAATTAAAGAAGACAAATAAATGGAAAGACATTCCATGTTCATGGATTGGATGCATTAATATTGTTAAAACATCTGTACTACACAAAACAATCTACAGATTCAATTCAATCTCTAACAAAATGTCACTTTTCATAAAATACAAAAATAACCATAACATTCATCAGGAACCACAAAAATCTGCAAATAACCAAGAAAATTACAAAGAACAAAACTGGCAGCATTACTTGATTTCAAAACAGTGATAAGGAAAACTGCATGGTTCTAGCATAGAAGAAATAGACTCATCAACCAATGAGACAGAACAGAGAACCCACTAATGAAGTCACGTGTGTATGGTCAGTTTATTTCTGACAGAAGTGCCAAGTGTACAAACTGGGGAAAGAACAGTATCTTTCTGGAAAACTGCATATCCATACATAGAACAAAACTGTACCCCTATGTCGTACCACATACAAAACCCAGCTCTAAATGGATTACAGACTCAAACATGACGTCTGAAACTATAAAACTTCTGAAGAAAACATAGGGGAGAACGACCCAACAGTGGTCTGGGGAAAGACTTTTTCTTTTATTCTATTTTTTGTAGATTTGACCCCAAATGTGCAACAAATGCAAATGGGATTACTTAAAAACACGTTTCTGTACAGCAAAGAAAACAATCAACAGAGTGAAGAGACAGCCATAGGCTGGGAGAAGACGTATGCACACCATGTATTGTTGAGGGATTAATATCCAACATATACAAGGAACTCAACTCTATAGAAAGAAAATAATCTGATTAAAAATGGCAAGGAACTGGGACTGAATAGACTTTTCTCAAAAGACAAACAAATGGCTGAGATATACTTTCTAAATGTTCAGCATCACCAATCGTTGGGGAAGAGCAAACTGACCACAACGAGACCCACCCACGCCTCTCGCAGCGGCGCTGAGCTCGCGATGCAGACCTCCTCGGGGCGCTGCTTTCAGCTGTGGTGCGCGTGCGAGGAACAGGGAGCCCTGGGCACTTGGAGGCAAGGTCAGTGAGGGGCCAATATGGAAACCATCTGAGGGCTCCTCAGACACTGCAGGTGAACTGCCATGTGATGCAGCCATCTCTTTTGTATTCTTGTAATTTTATTAATAATGCATAAATGGTTGATGGACAGGCATCACCAACTTGACTGACCTAAACAGCTATCCTGTGGGAAAAGTATTTTCTGCATTATCCAGCTTACCAATGAGTGCTCATAAGCTGGTTACAAATGTCTTCTTGGACCCAAGTTTCCACAATAAATAAATCTAACTTTTACAATCAGCCACTATATCTTTAAAAAACAAGTAAACCAACAATGTCACATGTCTTCTTTTAAAACACTTGCCAAGTTGCTTGCTGAGATTAGAAGCACAGGCTGACAAAGAAATACGAGATGGAAATTTTTGTGAAACTGTCCATCATTAATGCTTTTCTGACAGGCAGGACTTGTACTGACGTATCAAAAATACACTGTGAAGAATAAAAGTACCCTTGGAAAAATCCCCTTGTCTATTTCTTCAACGTCCTAGCCCTGAAATGTCCAGGTAATGAGCCTCACCGTCCAGGGGGAACACCGTGGCTCGTGAGTGAGGCAGTGTTCACCTGGGCAGAGGGCAGGTCAGGGCCAGGGGCCTGGAAGCTGGGAAGCGCCACGCAGTCCTCTCCTTCTGCCTTACTGACCTGGACACACGTACCTGTGCCTGGACACTAAGGACAGAGCCTGCGGTGTTGCCACAGCGATAATAATAAGCTTCTCCCACAAATAAGTGCAGCCACACAGGAAAGGGCGGGCAGCTCCCGGAAGGCCAGCCGTGGTCCGCGGCTCTGTCTCCACTGTCGTGCTGCCCCAGGGTTGGCAGTGGACACTCACAGAGGAGGTGGCCTGGCGGCCTCCATCTCTGCAACACGGTTCGTTCCAGTACGCACGGCGCATCTCAGTGAGTCGCCTGCTCCACTGGCCTTCCCACCGACGACCTCCAGGCTCAGATCATCACCTGACTGTACCGAGCAAAAGGCTCGGGGCGGCCCGCTGCAGGGCAGGGCCCAGGGCTGGCCATTTCTCTGGTTCTGTCCTTTCCCTCACTTTCTCATCCCAGCTTCCCCTGTGCGCCGTCCTCCAGGGCCTCCAACGGGGGGTCAGGGTTTGTGGGGAGAGCTGAACGCGGTGCCACGCGGCCACCAGGGAAGCAGACAGGAAAGCTCGCTCGTCCATCTTCCTCCCAAGTCAGAAGTCGCGTTCCGAGTCTCCTGTGCTGGAGTGACACGCGACTCGATGCTTCAGGTGCTGCACACAGTGCTTCCTCCACGGGACCCCTGCCCCGCATGTCACAGCAAGGCTCGCACTGGTGTTCTTTTCTGTTTGAAATGGCTGCCCCGTCCTTTCACCTTGTTCTCGGCATCCATACGAATAGTCCAAGTGCCCTCGAGGGTCTCCTCGGCCTTGGCCTCTGGAGGAACCTTGGACACTACCCCCAGTCCCCACACTGGACAGTCCGTCCTGATCATCTCTCCTCTGACGCGCCCCTGCCGGGATCCAGCCCCTCCGACTCCATGCCCGCGGTGTTCCTAGCTCTCCTTGTTGACCGCTGGCTGGGCCTCAGCCTTGAGGACGTTTTCAACAGGACCATCTAATTTTGTTTCTGGTTTTCTTGCTCCCACTGTTACTCCTCTTTTCAACCTTCTCTTCTTTTCTAACGTGTGGCTTATGTCCTTGGCTGATGACACTCTGAGACAGCAGAAAGATCGTTCCGTGCTCACTGACTCTCCTGGTGTTGGCCCGGCTGCCGTGTCGCCAAACTCACAGGCCTGATTGGGCTTCCTGGCCTTGAGTTTCCCTGCTGTGGGGGCGCTGAGCTCAGCTGCTGCCTGGCTGGGCTGTGAGCAGCAGCCCTGATCCAGCAACACTGCCTCTGGGTATTTACCCCCCAAAATGTGAGGTCAGTTTGTTGAAGATGTTTATCTACATCCAGTGTTTACTTTGATATTTATCTACATCAAATTCCAGTGCAGCACTGTTCACAACAGCCAGGTTATGGAATCATGGTATCCATGGAAAGCGGATGGATAAAGAAATCATGGAACACTACTGAGCCTTTAAAAGGAAGGAAATTCTGTCATTTGTGCAACACGGATGGGACTGGAGAAGGTTATGCTAAGAGAAATAAGCCAGGCACGGAAGACCAGTCCCCGAGTTCTCCTGCCACATGGAGGCTAAACCAGGCAACTCAACGGAGCAGAGCCGAATGGTGGTTACCAGAGGCTGCAGGTAGGGGGTTGGGGAGGTGATGGTATAAAACCTCAATTAGCAGACATAGGAAGTAAATTTTAGTTTTGAGATATGCCAAGTATAGTAAATACTATAGGACAGTATGACACATTCCAAAATCACTGGGAGGAAATCTCAAGTGTTCCCGCTACAAAAATGTTAAGTATTTTGGAGATGGATATGTTCATTACCTTGATTTAATTATTCCACATTGTATTCACAAATCATAACATCGCTTTGTACTCCATAAATACATACAACTGTAACTTGTCAACTTGTTAACTTTACAATGAAAAATAAAATTTTAAAAATGGAAAAATATTCAGGGAGGCATGCATACTCTGGCCTTGCAATCCTACTTTTAAAGTATGTTCTGAAGAAGTACCCCTCCCAGGTGTCTGGAGATGCCCCCCACAGCAGTGACGACGTTGCTCCCAGTTCCCAGCCTCTGGGGCTCCCCATGGCTAGCGGGGGGAGCCCACGCCAGGTCCCACCTGCCTCTGCACCTGAACCTTGTGCCTTTTGGAGCTGAGCCCCAGAGTGCCACCTGTGGGCCTGTCCTTAGAGCCAGGGGCCCACTGCTGGGCTCTTCCCACGGAGCTTCCTGTGCTGCTTCTCCTGACCGCCCACTGTTCCCCCCAGGCCTCTGCAGCCCAGCCCTCTGAGGCTCCTCCTGGGGCTGTCCACAGTGGACCCCGAGGATGCTCCCCAGAGCCCTTCACAGCAACTGTCCTGCTGTTGTTTATATGCGTATTGACAGCAGGTCTCCCCACCTGTAGGTAAAGCTCTTCATGAGCACGTTTTTCTTATTCTTCAGTGAGCTTCCAGAGTCCAGCACACTGCCTGGTGTACAGTGAGCACTTGAGAATTGTGTTGATCGACTGAACAAGTATGTGCAGAACTACAAACCACCTGAAGACCCTGACGATGACACGGTTACAGATACGTGCACCAGGAGGCAGGTAGGAGGCACCAGTTGAGGACTGTGTATCTGCAACACTTGAATCCGGAATGATTTCGGAGTGTGGGGTGTTTGCGTCCATATACAGTGAGAGGTCGAGGGAGGCCCCGGGTCTGCACAGCATCGGCGTGCGTCCCGCCTGCCTTCCACAGAGCCTGACGGTGACCTCACACAACATCCTCCGTGTCTGTGCTTGACTGTCACTTGTTGTCATGTCAGCACTCAACAGTCCTTGGATTTTGGAGCATTTTGGAATTTGGGTTTTGGATCAGAGATGCTCAGCCTGTATGTCACTCACACTGAGACTTGGTGTTCACTCGGCAGTCGTTTCTTGTGCCTGGTTCCATTGGGGATTCTGGATGGATGCAAAAAAGGGGCTCAGGGGCCACGGGCAAGAGCACAGCATGGCTGCCTTGAGCCCCCCACACCCGTTCTATGCGCCCATCGTGACCATCACTCTGGGAAGCCATTCTGGGGCAGAACTGTTTGTCATTTGTTTCTTCATTTTTTGCACCTACCTCAAATATACTCAATAAATGACAGGTGAATGACATTTTATACATCCACTAAAATTGCAACTCTAAAGACTCTGAAGCCAATATGAAAAACATCTGCTGTACATTCCTACCTTGAAAAACAAAATGTAAAAACTCTCAGCGTATCTTGATTGCAAATATGTGAAAACTGTTTATGTATGTGGTTAAAAAAATAGAACAGCTGGGCGCAGTGGCACATGCCTGTAATCCAATCAGTGTGGGAGGCTGAGGAAGGAGGATCACAAATTCCAAGCCAACCTCAGCAACTTAGTGAGGCCCTAAGTAACTCAGCAAGACCCTGTCTCTAAATAAAATATTTAAAAGGGCTAGGGATGTGGCTCAGTGATTAAGCGATCCTGGGTTCAATCCCTGGTGCCCAAAAGAACAGAACAAAAATGAAAATGGAAAAGAATGAGGAATAACCAAAATAGTCTGCTGCTAAAGTGGATGGTAAGTTTTGTTTTATTTTTTATTATTACTATCAAATTATTATTTGTACAACTTGAAAATGAAATAAGAAGAAATGGCTTCAAAACTTTTGCTATCCAAGAAAGCAATTCTAGAATATCCTCACCGGTGCCAACAAGACATGGAAATGCTCACTCCCAGGACGGAACCGTGCTTTTCGCCCTGGAAGTCCCGGTGTGGACGGCCCCAGGCACAGTGCTCTCAGAAGGGACCCGCTCTGGGGCTGAGCGCTACTTCCTCCCCTGCCCTCAGGCTTGTTCCCAGGTAACCCCAAGGCATCCACCAGCTGCCTGGAGCTATGCGGGTCAATCTTTCCATTAGCTCTATTCTACTTTCTCTGAGAAAAGGTTCCCCATTTGCCTGGACAGATAACCAGGCAAGTAGAG
The DNA here is from genome assembly GCA_020662805.1 of Glaucomys volans. Taxonomy (NCBI): domain Eukaryota; kingdom Metazoa; phylum Chordata; class Mammalia; order Rodentia; family Sciuridae; genus Glaucomys; species Glaucomys volans. The sequence continues at coordinate 149,013 of JAJEJO010001252.1, forward strand.
CATTCCTTCCTCGGGTTTTGGTCTACATACACCCTATTTCCAATTGAAAGGAACCATTAGAAAATGGCTGAGTCCAGGTCGATGGCAGGAGGTGTGCAAGATGGACCTGGAGCATTTCTGTCTCACCAGAAAGCAAGGCAAGACTGTCAGGGTCCCATCAACAGTACTCAGGAGCCAGCATGAAAAGACAGCCTCGTGTCAGCAAGAGTGACAACCGTGATGAACCGAAACGCCTCAGATATGCTCAAGTTCGTGAGCTCATGATGACCGTTACAGATCGGCCCCCACTGCTCACTTCCAGAGGACGCTGGAGCAGCTCATGGACGCTGAAAAGCAGCAAGTGAAGGGGTCAAGGGCAGGATTAAGGACAGCCTGCCTTCTCATGCCAACTGTGCCTGGCGGTTGTCACCTGGTTGGAGAAGGGATGATTTCATCATAGAAGTGCTCCAACTAATGACAGAAGAAGAAATGACAGATAGTAGACTGAGACAGACAGTATTATCCTATGTATATGTAAGATTATATGAACTGTGTGAGTAATTAATAATAATAATAATAATAATAAAAGAAATGACAGACACAGAACAATTCCACTTTACAGTCTCCAGGGACAGCTGTTATGGTTCCAGGTGGGAGGCACCTTCAACTGTGGTGGCTGTTTTAGTCAGTTTTTTCATCGCTGTGACCAAAACAACATGAGGAGGAAAAGTTTATTTGGCTCAGTTTCGGAGGTCTCAGTCCACAGATGGACAAGTCCATTGCTCTGGGCCCGAGGTGAGGCAGAACATCATGGCAGAAGGAAGACAGCTCAGGACGCGGCAACAGGGAGCAGAGAGGGCTCCACTCACCAGGGACAAAAGATAACCCCAGAGGCACACCCCAGTGACCCACCTCCACCGATGAGGTGAACATTCTGGCACGGTCTCACACAGGAGCTTTCGGAGGACACCACATATCCAAACCATGATAGTTGCTGGTATTGCAGAAAGAGACGGCCAGTCGACACCAGCCTGCCATCAACTCTGAAGTCCTTCTGCCCATAGGAAAGCACAGACATGGACATGGGCCTGCAGATCTACCGACCCAGGGCAGGTGTGGGGAAGGGACAGGAGTATATGAAATGTCACCATGGGCTGCAATAGTCAAGCCCAGACTTTAAAGAGCTCCACTCTGTGAGCAATCCAGATTACTTCTAAAATGAACGAACAGAGAGGAGGCCTACAGGTTAAAAGAGAGCTGGGCGCGGTGGCGCACGCCTATAATCCCAGCACCTGGGAGGCTGAGGCAGGAGGATCACACGTTCAAAGCCAGCCTCGGCAACTTAGCAAGGCTGCTAAGCAACTCAGTGAGACCCTGTCTCTAAATAAAATACAAAATAGGGCTGGAGATGTGGCTCAGTGGTGGAGTGCCCCTGGGTTCAATCCCCAGTACAAAAAAAAAAAAAAAAGAATTGTGGCTAGCTTGATTTGGATCCTGATTCACATGAACTATAACAGAGAGCAGAGGACAGGCTGTCCCCTGAACCCTGGATGCTCATTGCAGCAGGGCCACTGGATATGAAAGTAGTGCTTTGCCCTGGTTTTACAAAGAGCTCATGTCCTTCAGAGACATATATGGAAACATGATGTCTGACGTTTGCTGCAGAAGCATCTGAGGCTGAGGACAATAAGCAGGGACACAGTAAGTGACAGGCCAGGACCCAGTAACTATCGAAGCTAGGGATGGGCACACAAGTGGATTCGTCACATTATTCTCTTTACTTGTGTGTGTGTTTGAAATTTTCAATAATAAAAAGCCTAAAACACTAATAAAAAATAAATGAAGCTCTTCCTTATTCTCACAGTTGACGTCTGGGGGAAAAACTGTCAAGGAAACAACGGGACTCTTACCTTTTCATTAGCTGGAGGAAAATTCTTCTTGGTAACCAGTACACAAAGGTGTCAAGGACGACCTTTAGGTAATTCAAAGAGACGTAGCCACTTTTGGAGGGATCCCCGGCACTGAGGGCTTTTTCAACCTTTTCGTAAGACTTGGAAAACTGTGATGAATTAAAATCAGAGAGTGGCATTCATAAAAATTAACTTCAGGGAGCTATTCAGCCATTTTATTTTTACCAAAACCTCTTTACATTTTCCTCTCCAAAAAAAAGAAAAAGAAAAAGAAAACTGATCAAAAAGGTTACTGTGGCATGCACTGCACTTCAGATGTTTAATTGATGAGCTCTCTACAAAACAGATCCAGTCGCAGCTGCTCGATTGACAAGGCAGACAAGTTTCTCAGGGAAAAACAGCAGATCCAATGCATCTACCTCAGCTTTCGGCGCTAAAAATACTTGGTGGATCTGCCAATTTGATACATCTCTGTTAATACCCTCCACGCCGTCCCCGCTGGGAGCCCACGCTAGCTTCTCTTAAGTCAGGCCAATCAAACACGCAAGCTCAACATTTGATTGAAAACAGACGTAGCTTTTGCAGGACGGGAGTTACAAGGTAAGGGCTGCACGGACGCAGCGCACGCTGGACATTTCTTAAATTGTGTTTTTGAACAGGAATTGCAAAGCTCCTGTGTGAATGCACTTGGCCTTCAGATTCTTAAGACAGAAAAGTAGGTTGACCAGTGGTTTCTATGACTCATAAAACACTGAAGATTGGTTTTATTTCCAGAGGTTTTCCTGCTGTTTGTTATTGAGCAATAACAATACGCTCCAATATTTTCAACCCTCCTGCTTTGTATGTATTCCATTTTTCCCGCTAACTGGGATAAGAAGATTAAAAAAAAAAAAAACGTAACCACCAACGTAGTGTAAAAGGTAACTTTCTTCAGCAGCCGCGGGCGGGGACCTGTGTGCAGTTCCGCCCCCTGAAGGAGCAGAGGCAGTCGGCACATGTCCATCCTGTGCGCAGGAAGACTGAGAACCTTTCAAAATATTTACAGACCTCAGTTTCTCGGGCGTGGACAAGCAGTTGACCTTGACCCTTTTTCTTGGGAGGTGGGCTGCATGTGTCGCTGCCTGGGGGAAGATTCCCTAAGAGAAGGGAGCAGGTGGAGCAGGGCCCAGGTGTCTGCTGGATTCATGAACTCCATTTTTAATGTCTTAATGACATCCGCTTCCAACAGGTTTTCTTCAGGAATATGCTTCTGCCATGACCAAGAGCTTTTAGAAGACCTGGGAGGAAAACTGAAATAGAACCTTGGTGACACATGCAACCTCTAGGAATTTTAATTGTGATCATATATAGATAGGTAGGTAGATAGATAGATAGATAGATAGATAGATAGATAGATATAGATATAGATATAGATATAGATATAGATATAGATATAGATATAGATAAAGATGAAGGATGAACCTCAGTTTAGGAAAAATCCAAGCAATTCAGCAAAGTATAAAAAGGAAATAGAGACACCAGGAGTCCCACCATCTGAAGCTCTGTACAGAGTGTTCCAAAAGCTCCCAACAAGATCATGATCATGTCCACAATTTTGCAAAAGTGGAACCACATGGGGCTGAGGTTGTGAGACCATCTACCCTGTCGAGTGTCGGGGAACACGTGTGAAAAGAAGAAGGCCACGTGCGTCTAAATGGACAATGGGAAAACAAAAACTGCCAGTCAAAGACGAGGGCCATGTGCTCCGCAATCCAGCAGCCAGTTCTACGCCTGGGTTGGAATTCCCAGAGAAACTCGGCACCTATGCACAGGAGTCCTGTATGCAGTCGCCGACAGGCCGTCGAGATCAGCACAAAGCAAGGCAAGCAGGAGTCCAAACACCCACCCGCAGGAGGACATACGACCTGTATGGCTTTAGATGACGGAAAACCTGCAGCAGAGCAAGTAACACAGCTGCATCCGTAATACGGATGAACGTCATCCCCAGGATAAGAAGAATGGCTTTGCAACTGCACAACGATGCAAAAGGGAGAGAGAGGCAGAGACAGAGAGAGAAAGAGAGAGAGAGAAGCATCAGGCAAAAGATAAGGAATCCAATCGGCAAGGAAACAGAACAAACACCACCTGCAAATGTTTCATGCCATAAAAATGGACTAAATAAAAAACATGAATTCATTAAAAGGAAATCTTGAAAATTATAAAACAATGAAAGAGATGAGGAGGGATATTTCAAAGCTAAGAAATGAAGATAACATCTTTACAGAACTAATAAAATTATAAACAGCAAGAATAAGACATGAGGATGGAAATTAGCATTGAAGGAATGGCTCAAGAGAATCTCAACGGCGGGGCTGGGGCAGGGGCTCAGTGGAGCGCTTGCCCAGCACGTGTGAGGCACCGGGTTCCATCCTCAGTGCCACGTAAAAATAAATAAATGAATAAAATAAAGGTTTAAAAATAAAAAAGAATCTCCACAATGGCAGAGAAATAGGACAGAAGGATTAAAGCAGCTTAAGGAGGTGACAGCTTCTAGGGACAAAGAGGATCCTATACAAGAGCTGGGCAGAGCACTGAAGGGAAGCCAAACGGACACCGGGGGAGGGTCTGCCCACCTCAGGACACTTGCCTGGCATGAAGGAAGGACACAATGTAGTCCAGAAAACTCCCTCAAAATGCTCCACGCTAGCACATTGCTTCATTTGGCTTTTTTAATTCCAAGGACGGTGGGGAAATGCTGTGAGCATGCGGGTAGCAAAAGAAATCAGCTACGTGGGGAGGAAGTCAGGTGGCCCCGGGCTCCTGGAAGCTGCATCCGAGGCAGCAGATAAAACATTTATTACATTGTGAGGAAAGAAGGTAGGAGGAGAACTGCACCTGCCGAGGTGTGCGAGGGTAAAAGAGAAAGGCCACAGCCTCAAATGTGGGGAAAACCAAGGAGCGGAGTGCCCACCAGCCCTTCTTGAGGACATGGCTCCAAAATCAAAACATCCAGCAAGACAGAGATCTGAGAGGGCCACTCGGTGAGCCCGCACCGGAGGGTGCGCAGAACTCCCACAGGAGGAAGCCAAGAGGACGGTGGCGGGGACCATGAGGATCATAACCCTGGGGTTGTGAGGTGGGACAGGAGCCCCCAGGACAACCCCAGAGGCACCTCCTCAGCTTCAGTGGCTCCCGAAATCTGTTTCCTGGTGGCAACCGCCCTTTGGGGAACTGCTCTGTCTGGTGGGGAAGAAATCATCTGAAGTCCAGAAACGTCCAGGGTTCTGTGGGAGGACAGCCTGGGGGGCCCGGCGCTCCGTGGCTCAGCCTGCTCACACGGGGCTGGGGACTCACTGGCGAGTCATCTCCCCTCTTCCTCCTCCCTTTCCTCACCTCAAGGTGGAGATGACAGCAGGGCCTGAGCCTGGACTGTGGGAAGACCCTGAGAATGCGCCTGGCAGCCCCCGGGAGATGCTGATCACAGTGGCAATGGCTGTGCCTGCTTTTCCTCTGGAGAACTGAAGGACATTTAAAATAAATATGCTTTGTTTTTAAAAAAGGGTGTGATCCTCTTCTTCTGTGTTCATTTCCATCTGTGCATCCCTCACCCAGCGCCCACTGATGCAGCACCCCTCTACCTGGACAGAGACTTCTAGAACAATGCTCACCGAATGCTGCCTTCCGTCTTTCAGACCTGCTCGCATTCCTTGCAGTGGTGGTGACTCTGCAATGGTCACGTTTTTCTGAACACGACGAAGTTGTTAAGAGAGCCACTTGGGGAACATGCTTTACCAACCCACCGACAGATACTAACGCGCTTGCTTCTCTAAGACCCTCAGCAACACGGGCTTTGTCAGGGTTTTCTTCACTTAAGTTTTTCTATTGAAAATTTTTATTAACAACTTGGGAAAGTTTTATGGATGTTAGGAACAGTGACATTTTATTTGTCATTCATGTTACGTGGATTTTTCCACATTTATCTTAGGTCTACATGAAGTTTTGCTGTATACAAAAATCGTTCTTATTTTTGTACAAACTTTGCCTTTTTCTTCATGACTTTTGGGCTTTACCTCATGCTTCAAAGATGTTGTAAATTTCAAGATTGCAAATGCTTTCAGCAGGCTTGGAGTACAGTGCAGCGTTACAGCGTTTCCCTAACGTGGTATGATCTCCAGCACAATAAAACTAAAAGCTAAACTTCATTTTACCCACATTTATCATTTTAGATTTAAATGGTTGATGCATATAAAATTTATTGTTCATGAATTATCTCAATTCCATTTATTGAATAATCCACTCCCTACCCCCACTATCTGTGTTGAAATGCTGTGTACCCCAAGGTAGGTTCATGTACCTAGATGGACACCGTGTCCAGCTCTTCTTTTAAATCGATCTGAATGTCCTTTGCTGTACCCATGCCACTGTCTTAATTATTAAGCCTTTATAAAACATTCTGTATGTGTAAGACAAGTCCTCTATTGTAATTATTCCAAAAAAGTAAATATCCAGGCATTAATATCAAATCTCCCAATCCAAGAATTAGGAAGGACCTCTGCATTCATTCGGATTTTCTTCTGCCACTCCACCAACCTGCACCTGCTCTTCCTGTGAGTGCTACATAGTTCTCACCAGTGAGAGTGGCACAGAGGAGGTACTTAAAACCCACTTCTCGTCACCACCACTGGTCAGCGCGCTGACATTCCCGGGCCATGGCGGAGGTCTCCGCCTGCAGGAGATGTAGGTGGGATCACAACAAACCTTGGAAATAATGTCTAGCACTAGCAATTTCCCGGGTTGTCTGCCTGCTGCGTTCACCCGTCACATGCATCTGCAGCTGCAGGAAAACGCTCTCACCTCTCTGCAAAAGGTCCTTTCAATGTCATCCAGGGAGCAGTTATCCCAGATGCTGTCAGAGGGCACCGAGTGCTCCCTCCTGGAGGTTTTAACTTGTTGATTCTCACGTGAGATCTCTGATTAAAAGAAGAAATGAAAAGCTTGTTTATTCACATTGTCAAAGGTACATTCAAATACTATTTCCTTTTAATCATTGCCTGCTTGATAAAAATAATATTTGAAGAAACCCAGAAAACGATGTGCCATCTAACAAACTGCATTGAAATAACGGGATGAACAGTTGAGAAAAAATAAAATCAGTCCTCCATATGCTCCTCTAGTACCAACTCTGGACAGAGTGAAATGGACACTGAGAGAGTAAGAAAGCCATAAATGGAGTAGAAGAAAGTTATGATCACAGTTACATGATACATTACCCTTGTGTGAGGGTTTCCCAAGGAAATCATTGAAGCCAGAAATCATTTAAATACTGGATAGCCTGACAATATAAATATTTAATTTTTGTTTGGTTAAAAATTCACACAAATAACAGTGAAAGAAAATTGAGTGGGGAAAAGCTATTGTTAATATACATGAGAAATATAAGTTAATTTTCATGATATATGTCACTCTTATGAATCAATAAGATAGATATGAATATTCAATAGACTACTTAGGTTAAAGACAGATAACTCACATAAAAAGAACTAAAAATAAAACCCAATAACTGTATGAAAACTGCCCAAATCCACTGGTACTTTTTAAAGTCTAATTAAAACAAGTTGGCATTTTTTTCTGATTTTTTCTGCTTGTCAAATAGGCAAAGATGAAGGAATGACAGGAACCAGTTCTGGTCTGTGTGCACCTGACCACTCTCAGACCTCCTCCAGCACCCTCTACCCTGGAATAACAGGACCGAGCTAACAATGAGCTGGTCAGTTCACCCTTCGCTGCTCATAAGGGGAAAATGGGAACATCCAGACGCCCAGGAAAGGGGGACGCTGTGTGAGGGCGGCTCCTGCAGCCTGTGAAGGGGGCAGACACCGACACCCGGATGCAGGTCTGAGTGACCAACACAGACCTTCTTGCTATCTATTGTGTCATGATCGATAGAAAAGGACAATTAATTTAATTTTCCATCCCCACATCTACAGATGGATCAGGACACAAAACTCAGGGCACACATGCCAGAAAGAATATAGAAGTGGGATTCAGGAGGAGGGGATTCAGGATTGTGTCTTGTGTTTTTGTATTTTCTGCTCTTGCCACACAAGCAGGTATTACTTTTATAATAAAAAAGAATAAAATAAATCTAAAATACAGCCATTTTCTTTCTCAAAGTCGACTGCAAAGAACCACAAATGGTTTCTCGGATTTATTTCCTAAAATGTCTGCATGCAGCCCATTCCATCCAGCTGCCACTAGGACCTTTCAGTCACTGGGACTCCAGTCCCCAGCTCCAAGAAGATCCAAAAACAAAGAAAGCAAGCCTCCTGCAGTGAGGACCTCTTGAGCTCAGGGCTGCTCTTCCCAGCCTGCTCTGGAACTAAGGCAGTGGGCAGAGTCCTCCAAGGGGCCTTCCAGAGCCCAGCTGCAGGATGGGGAAACCGCCTCACCAACCAGGATCCCCTGGCCACGCCCACCGGATGCCTGGCCTTCTGCTCCCTCCTCCTGTTCTCACTCCACTTTGTGATTCACAGGGACAGACACACCCAGGGAAGCCCCGGGCACTCTGTTTAAACAACCCAGCAGGCTTGGCAGGTGGGTGGCTAGTGAAGGGACCTGACAGGGAAGGGGAACTGGCGTAACTGAAGATGCCCTGAGTCCTGCCAGCCAGGCAGTTAAGGCAGGTCCCCTTCCCTGTGCAGCCTTCCTGCCACCTTCCTTCCTGTTTCCCCCACTTCCTCTGAAGGATGTATTCCATTGCTGGGGATGGAAGCCAGGACCCTCCGTGCGCCAGGCCAGTGCTCCACCACTAGGTCCCAGCCCCTGCCCTTTGCTGAAGGGTCCCTGTCGGTTTGCATGGAGTGGATCTGTTCTAGGTGTGGCATCTCCTCACGGGCTCTTGCTAAGCAGGCAGTGTGGCCTGTCAAGAGCCACGCGTCTCCAAGACAGAAATAAGCAAAGGCAGTAGAAAACACTGCTCCATATTTAGAAAAGTCAAAGATAAGGAGTTGCTGCAACGGGAGACTACCGCACACAGGCAGGAGCTGCGCCGGACCCTGCACAGCTCCTGGCAGTTAGACCCTACACATTTCCCCCAAATGAACAGACAATAGCAAATGTCATCCTATCACTGACCATTCATAGCAGGAGATCATGTCAGAGCCAGGAATGGATGCAAAAGATGGCGTGGAGCTGGGCTTAATGACAAAAGTGAACAGTTTCAGGAAATGCAAACAGGTCAGCATGTTTTTTAATTCTTGCTCTCTTGAGAACAGGTTCCAGAAATGCTGAAACCGTCATGCAGAAAACAAGTCCTATGAAGACACGGGCAGGTTAGAACACTCTAGAAGAATCAGAGGTGAGGTAGAGCCACTTCTCAGTCCGTGTGTCCCAGGGCTGAGGGTCATGGGTAACACTTCCAGCAGGACTCCAGGCCAGTAACCAGCAGAACCTGCGATGTCGGCCACAGGGGACAGAAGGACTCTGGAAACAGCTGCCTGGATCGGACACTGGTTCTGCCAGTCTCCAGCTAGCCAACTGCATCTGTGTCCTCGACTGCAAAAGGAGAGGGAAGAGAGCGTCTATGCCACGGAGCTGCCACTCGCTGGCTCCTGGTAGACACTTGGCAGACCCCAGCTGCAGGCCACTGAGAGGGAAGGAGGAGGAGGGTGGGGAAGGGGGGGAAGGGGAGGGACGTGGAAGGAGGGAGGAAGGAGGAGGGAAGCAGGGAGGGAGTCAGATTCAAGATGTGTGCCACACGAATCATGCACAAGGCAATCAGACAACACGATGGAACAAATACTAAAATTCACAGTTGGAAAATCTTTCCTGAATCAGAGGAGCCGCAAGCCCGCACACTGAAACAGCACACGATGTACTCGGGAGGTCAATCAGACTGCTGGTAGCACGGCATATGCTAGCAAAATTATTAGGGTTTGAATTTTTTAAAAATCTCTGAACATCCAGGCAAAAAGATCAAGTTACAAATAGGGAAATAAAATCAGATTGTCACCAAAGTTTCCCTCAGCAAATCGTTATGCACCAGGTGATAGATGGAGACAGTTAGGGTGCTGAGGAAGCTGGAGTCAGGACTCCACATCCAGAAAGGCTGACTTTCCAGGTGTTAAGGCCACAAACTTAGGAACAAGTAAGAAATTGGAGAATATTGTTTCCATGAGCATTTCCTAAGGAACCTACCGGAAAACTAGCTGTGCATAACCAGCTGAGCGGGAAGACAAGCACAGGAGAGAGAGAAGCCGCCACGCAAATACAGTAAAGCTTTTCCTCTGGACGAACAAGCCTCGGAAACCCATCAGCAAGACGGCGAGACGGCTCCCGGCACTGGAGCAGGAAGAAGGGGAGCGAACTGAGGGCAGCCTGGAAGGGCTCGGGCGGCTCGGGGCAGCACTCTCCTCTCCTCTCCTTGGCACTCTGGGGCCTCTCCGCATTCCTTGGCTTTCCCAGCACAGTTAGTAAGGTGAGAATTCAAACAGCCAACACACATCCAGGTAACACGCTTTCACACTACACAACCAGAAGGCCATGCAGACGCCATGTGAGTCCCAGCCTGGGGCTGAGGATTGGGAAGAGATGGCCCCGGGTGGCCTAAGGCTGTCACTCAGTCACTCAGTCCCAACAGGCCACAGGCCAAAGTCCCTGGCATTCTGAACAGGGAAAGTGTAACCTGTGGGCATGGTGTGCGTGTGTGTGTGCGTGCATGTGTGCGTGCATGTGTGCGTGTGTGTATGTGTGTGTGTGTAAGGCACTGGGGGTGGAATACCAGGGCCTCACACATGCTAGGCAAATGCTCAACCCCTGAGCCACATCCCACCCTTTCTATTTTACTTTAAGGCAGGGTCTCACTAAGTTGCTGAGGCTGGCCTTGAATTGTGATCCTCCTGCCTCGGCCCCGAGTAGATGGGATTACGGCATGTGCCACCATGCGAGTACTGTGCTCCTCATTTCCTTGAGTTTCATTGCAATTTCTAACTCTTCTGATCCCCTAAAGAGAGAGATGAATTCTTACATAAAATACCATCTCCCTGACCCCATTTTTGCAAATGGAGCTCTTTCCCCCATCCTCCTATCCACGGGCAGGCCAGGGAGATGCCAGGAGAATCTAATGGGCATTTCTGGGCACGGATGGGTTTGGTGGTCGTTTCATCTGTCTGCACTGGTCCTGGCCTCACAGGGCTGCAGGAATAGGAGGAGAGATGACTCGAGACCATGCCTGGCATACTGTCGGCACAGGCAGCTGTACGCAGTCGAGTCCTGCAGTGGGCGCTAAGCCAACTGGGTCAGCACACCAGGCTGACCCAGGGATACTCCTTCCAGCCCGAGGCTGAGCCAGACCTGAGGGTCGCAGGAGGCGCTCAGGGAAGATCTGTTGAAAGGAATTAAGTTGAAGGCAGACAGGGATGACCAACAAGCTGTCACAGGTGACAAGCCCCTGAGGCAAGAAATCAGTGGACAGAAACCAGATGAGGCCCAGCAGCAAGGGAGGGAGAGTGTCTGACCTGTCCTCACAGAGCTACCCTGCGGTTAGGCAGCCACGAGCTGGGATGCAGGCGCTCGGAGGGCAGGCAAGGTCGTGAACCCACCTGGCTTCACGTGTGGCCACAGCTGAGTGCCCTTGGTACTGAGGTTTTCCCAGTCAGGGAATATGTCCGTGACAGAAACAAAAACTTGAAAGTACGAAAGCAGCAGAAAGAAGAGCTCACTCCACCCCGAGGCACAGCACTTAAGGACCATCTGCGAGCTCTGGGACGTCCTCCAACCCCGCCTGGAGGCCACGCACATCCCATGTCAGTGTAGCTCCTGGCTGCACCTTCTCTAGGTCAGGCACTCCTGCTGTTCCCAAAAACAGGCCACCGTGGCCATCTTGACAGATCGTGCGTTTTCCATATTTGAAAATCTTTCCTAAGGAGAGATCCACAGGAAAGCAGCCGCCATGCCTAAGCACACTGGACTCTCTTGCTGTAGACTTTAAACATCCTTACCTTGATGCCCCATGACATATCTAAGGTTCAAGTCATTATTTATGCCGAGGTTCTTCAAAAAAACACTGTAGTCCACTGCAGCATCCTTGTCAATGTTGTAGTGCTTTGAAAACCTGAAATACAAACGTTCTTTAGAAATCAGACATTCTGACAGCAAATCTGAAACGAGGGAAGTTTGTTCCTAAGGATTCCTGACACTGGGTGGGCAGTACCCCTGGGAAGGGGTACCGTCAGAACCTCTGAAGACCGCTTCCTCAGCCTGGGCCTGGACACAGAGATTCAAGAGGGACAGAGCGTCTAGGACCTGGCGGGAGGGGATGGGGCCCCACCCGGACTGCAGGAGCAGAAGCCACCTCCCGCAATAACTGAAGGCAAAGGATCTGGGCAGTGAGCCAGTTGGCACGACGTTCCCATAACCAGAGAACCTAGAGCTGGAGGGCGCAGGAGCGGGCCACATCAACAGAGAGAAACCGAGGCCCACGGGGCACATGGTTTCAAAACAGTGGCAGAGGGAGGCAGCTTTCCTTGAAGCGTTCTGTGGCGTTCACATGTGGCAAGAGAATTCTAAAACAGGCAAGCACTGTCCACCCTGAAATGCACCCACAGAAACGGGATGTCTGGATTTTTTAAATGGATTTTCTATTATTCAAATCTGATATTTTTCTACATAATTTCTGGGTTATTACATTTCTAAAAAATTGACAGTTTTAAAATGTTTGATTAAATTCTCTCCATGTGTTAGTTTCTATAATTATCCAATTTCATGCTGCTTTCTAAAAATTCAGTAATTGTTACTTAAAATATCTGTTATTTTCTGTCTCCCGATCTCACAGAGCAGCACCATGCCGTCCCCTCAGCCTGTGCCCGCGCTCCACCTGGACGGAGCCTGCCTGTTGTCCTGACAAGGAAACCCATCTCCAGCGATGGTGGCCGCTGGCTGTCAACACAGAAACTACCTCAACGGCCCATCTTTCCTCCTCAGCCTCCATCTTTCAAAAACAGGCTGTGAGCTCTCAGACCAGAAGGTGCACCCCTCGGGCTCCTTTGGGTCCTGCCCTGTGCTGGTCCAGGAAACGTGGCCCTGGGCGACAAGCTTGCTGCAGCCTGCCAGGCTGTGAACACACAAGCTGCTGGGAACCGGCCTTCGCTCCAGGAGAACCCGGCCCGTGCCAACTCCCAGCCTGCGCGTTCCGGGTATCTGCCTGAGCCACGGAGGACACAGAACTCCGGGGTAACGTGCCCTGCATACAGCCCTCCCTATGGACGCCGCAGCCCTGCTCAGGAAGCAGCATCCCCAGAGCTTCTCACAAAAAGAAAGCACGGAAGACAGAACCACTCCCGAGACCCAAGGACCAGGGCCACTGGCCAGATGGAGCACCGGATTGAGGAGGAGGAGACCCCCATCAGCCCACAAGCCTCTCCAGCTGGCTGCAAAGCTCCTGTGAGCTCTCAGTCTCCAGCAGCAACTGACCTTTAGTGATGGTTCCTCTCCTTACTCACAAATCTCTTTGCATAGACTCAAGTACCCTGGCCTGGAAGGCAGTGACGGACAGGATGGGGTGAGATGGGGAAGGAAACCAAAGCTGGGGGCTTTGAGACAGTCAGGTGTGAAGCTGACGGTGTTTCATCTCCACCTCGCTTCACATGGGCTGGACAGTATTCTGCAGCCAAAAGGAGCCACCCATGAAGAGTCTGTACAATGATGACGTGGTCCCCACGAAGCATGCACCTGCTGTGTGCAGGCGGATCCCAGCACCCCACGCACACTGCAAAGCACCTTCGTCCCCGCCCTGGCAGATGGGCTTCCCAGCACCCACTTCAGTAAGAGAAAACTGGGTTCCAGGGGCCCCAGGAGCATTCCAGCGTCCTTGATCAAGGGAGCAGAAAGCACAGGCTGACCACACGTGTGTCAGACTTCAAAACCATGGCCATCCCCACCGCGTGAGCACCCAACGCAGATCTTCAAAAGAAAGCAGCTAGATAAAACGATTCAAGAATATGTTGTTTGCTGCTCCAAAATTAAAAAGGCAAAGTTAATACGGAAGCAGCGTCTCGAGGAAGCAGCGTCTTGAGGAAGAAGTACATTGTCGAACTTCAATAAGGCGAGCATTAAAGCAATTGAAGAACGGGCTCCTTTCACTCTCCGTGTGCCTTGGTCTATTATGTGAAGTTTCTCAAGCCTTATCGTGAAAACAGCATTGTTTTTGAGGCTTAAAAAAAATCTCAAATAAAAATTTGTAGAGTTCTTTATTATTCAATACTTAAGAGATGGGGAAACAGACAGTAACATTTTTTATAGATTTACTAGGTTGGAGACTGCGGTGCCAAACACAAGGTTTATTGTCAAATAAAACACTGCTTTGTTTTTTGATTGCCTGTTTTAGAAGAGCGCCGCTCTGTTCTATAATTGCACGCACAAAATTATTTAATTTGTTTTGTTTGGATCTTATTCTGGGCACTTTCCCAGCCGGAAAGGATGTAAAAATTAAAGCATCTATTATGTCTTTTATAATATGAGGTGGGTTATAAAGAGGAAAAAAGAAAAAAGCATTCACAGGAGTGGGAAAGGCCCATTTTTCTAAAGCCTCCTTGCTGTTCGCCTGCAGCATCTGTGCCCAGGGCAATGCCCCTTGTGTGCCTGGCCCTGAGGGCCGGCTCCTCTAGTTCTGGCAGCCACCCTGTCTTTGTGAGGCTCCTCTGGAGTGACAGTGGCCCCCTTTAATCGCAGCTGGCATCTCAGTCTCAGGGAGAGATAATAAGCTTGGTCCTTTTGCAAACGGTCTGGAGGGCAGTTGCCTGAGACTGGGTAAGGCTGAGCCCGCACACGCTGCGCGTCTCTCCTCAGAGCAGACTGTGATCAAGCCTAAGGCCCAGGCACAGTGGGGATCACCACGGTGGGGATGATGGAACAGGCCACATTAAACAGCAGACTACGATGAAGTTATTTCAAATGTAGGAATTATTTCTGGAATTTTCCATTCATCATTTTTAGACTGCAGTAGCTGGAATGACAGGGAGCAGCTAAGGGCAGCTCTCAGGAGAGGCAGGAGGAGGATGTCCTCTGGGTGGAGCTGTCAGAGAAGCCCGGCCAGGCCACTGTCCACTAGCACAGCAGCCCTCGGGCTTCCTCTGAAGGACCTAGAACCTACAGGAGGCCCAAACGCACACGTGATGTGCAGTCAGGAGCTGCTGGGTGTGGCTTTCAACATGGCAATATCCCCACTCCCTGCCACAACCCACCCACAGCCACCATTCTGGGAGGACGAAGGTGTTTCTGCCATGACATCAGGAGGAGAGCCACCTGGAACGACTTCCAGTTCTCTTCCTGACCTGGGACTTGGAGTGAGACCTAACTGTGCAGAGTAGAGTGGGTGGGAGGGTGTGGCGCCCCGTGGACGGAGGCGCTGGGGACAGAGTGACCCATCACCCTGTTCCAATCTGCAGGCCCCGCCCCAGGGTGCTCAAGGAATGAGAACCGGCAGGGCTTGCTCTCGAGAATTCTCGGGGAGCTTCGAGAAGCCAGTAGAAACACCAGAGAGAAGGAGGCTCGCTGTGAAGCTGCTGCGAGTCCTGCGGTCACCTCCGCTACCCAGTGTCACCTCCGCCACCCCGGGCCTAACCTTTTGTATTCCTCGTCAGTCATCTTCAAGCAGAAGGTCTCCAGAACCCGCCTCACCTCCTGTGGCTGGACCAGCCCGGTCTTGTTAACATCAAGGAGCTTAAAGGCTTTGAGGATGGTTTTCATGTTCCTAAAAACCTACGTAGGAAAGTGATTTGAGAAAAGTCAAAAGAGCCAATGTTAAAACCAAAAGGGTAATAAAAACTGTGAACGTTTTTTAATACTTCTTGTAAAATAAAATGTTTTCAAAGATTCACAGTGGTAGGCATTGCAAAATGACATGTCTATAGAAAAAAGAACACTTTGCATTTATCAAATGTTTTCAAGGCAATTTTCTCAGTAAATGGTCTTAGTTTAAAAGAAACTTTCTGGGTAAAGCAGCAAGTCTCATGCACAACTCATTCTCCTTTAAGGCTGCAGGGAAAATCTTTTTTGTTAATTGATGCTTCCAAACTACGTTCTGGCATAGCTGGACTCGTATGGTTTTTAATTTTTCACAGCCATATGCAAACTATTTTTACTAGGACCTAGAAAATAAAACTGTATAGTCCAACCCCTCTGAAATTTTTCAAGATATTACAGAAAACTTTCCTGGAGCCCATCCCCCAATCCGGCACATGGTGTGCACTGGGCACAGGACCCTGCCAGCTCATGAGGGAAGTTTGACCTATTCTGTCTTTGGCAGTGCTGGGGTCCAAACCAGGGCCTCGCTCATGCTAAGCCAGCGCTCTACCGCTGCACCACGCCCCCCGCATTACTGCCTGTGTGTAAACAGGGAAATGGAGGTTCAGGGAGGCTTCAGGAAGTACCCACCACCCAGCTGGACCAGCATGATTCTGGCTCCAAACTCAAGCTTATCCTTTTACCACACTGCCCTGCCAGGGAAATGGACACGGGAACACAGTCACCAAATGGGGACAGTGGGAAGAAGGGCCAAAGAGCAAAAGCCATGAGGGACTGTGGTCCTTCCAGCCAGCGTGCCTGGAGCCTTCCTGCAGGAGGGGTGGCTGGGGGCAGCCCACACCAGCACCTAGGGACCTCCTGCAGGGGCGGGGCGGATATGGGGTGCTCTGTAGGGCAGAGTCATAGAGAGGAGCGAGACGTAGGCTGATCAGAGGGGTCTGATTCCACATCCCCCCACTGGATCCAACCCGAGGCCCTCAAGGAGGAGTTCAGAGAGCACCATCAGACCGACAGGTTTGCCCCCTTCTCACCAGTACCCCGTTTCCTTCCCAGGCTTCCCCTGAATGTTCCCGGCTGTCTCAGACTCACTGAACCTGCTGGCAAGGAAGCCCCTCCAGCAGCCCCCTCCAGGAATGGCGTCATCCCTTCAAGCACAAGAAACCATGAGCTGGTGGGGACAGTGATGGGGACGTTGGCAAGGACAGTGGCCTCCTCCCTGGAAGCCTGTCCTGTAGGCCTGTCTGCCCCCCTCCTGTTCTAGTCCCCTGGCACTGTTGCTCTGCACCCCACACACTTTCTGCATTCATGAGGAAGAACCCGTGACAGCATCTCTCAGCCCCTCATCTCCTCGCCTGGCACCTCCATTCTGCAAGATGGTACCCAGGCCTGGCCACCACCCTCTCCTCTCCAGCTTGCCCCGAGTGCCCCCAGCCCATCAACCTGGCCCCACTGGGCCCTGTACCTGCCACTCTGCCTCCCCTCACCCACCCCCACCCGTCCTCACTTCCTCTGGAACCTGCATGCTCACCCCTCCTACCCCATCCCACTCTCTCGTGGGACCCTAACCTAAGTAAACCCAGCCCACTGCCTTTCCGAGCCCTTTCCAGAAGGTTGATGTGGCTGGAGGGAAAAACATGCCACCCACCAAGCACCTCCCTGGCTCCCTCGATGCAGACCCTGACCCTACCTGGTCAGGGTGCTGGGTGACAATCCTCCACCACCACAGTCCACACCTCTACACAGCTGTTCCTAGGCAAGGCCCACCACGGAGCCTCCCCCCCCACCTTCTTCTCTCCTGGTCGTAACCCCCCACTTTCTCATCCCGCCTCTTCCTCTCCACTAACTGGCCTTTTCTTGCTTCATGGAGAGAACAGAAGCAATGAGAAGCCATGTTCCCAGGCTCCACCATGTCTGTGTCGGCCTGCTCTATGCCCACAGGGGACAGATCTCCATGACCCAACTACTGCCAGTGGGCACAGGATGCACCCACCCCTGTGATGCACCTGCCCCCGTGCCCGTGACCCTGCACCCCCACCCCCACCTCAGGTCACCCCCAGCACCCGAACAGTCCTACAATAGAGCCTCCCACCCTGCCAGCCCCACGCCCTAGAGAACCGTCACAGGAGTGGCCCCAGACGTGTCCCCTGTCTCTTAAAATCACTTCAATCACTTTGATCCATCCCCTCCATCCACAGAACATGTCTGTCAGGGTAGGAAGATGCCCACCTTGCCAGGGCTGCCTCCCATCCCGCTGGGCCCACCTCCGCATTCCACACAGCTGCCTGCTCCTCCCCCTGGAAGCACGGCTCCAGTTTAGCTTCTGGTCTCTGGATCCTCCTTGGTCCCCTCCTGTCCCCAGACCTGGAGCCCAGACTCCATCCTCTCAGATCTCTGCTCCTCTGACCACACCCACTTCCCCGTGATCCATCCTGTGCCTTCAGTCACCAACTGGTGACACCCACATGTCTGCCTCCATCCCTGGCCTCCTCCCTGAGCCCAGGTCAGAATGTCTGACTGCCTATTGACCTAGGCCTTGAGACCCACCTCAGATTTACAGACTCCTCCCACAGCCTCCGCTCTGACAAACAGCGAATCCATTCCACCAGGCTCTCCGGAGAGCCCACCAGCACTTCCTTCAGAACATTCCCAGGATCCAACCACATCCCACCCCCAAACCCAAAGGCTGGCTCCAAGTCCTCCCCTGGGTCTTCCAGTTGCCCAGGTGACCATGCACAGCCCCAGGGCATTCCCGTCTAAACCTGCACCCTCCTCGGCTCAAAGCCCTCCTGGGGTCCCAGCTGCTCCGAGCCGGGTCTCCTACGACCCAGCAGGCCCCACACTGTTGGCTCCCCGACTCTCCCTGGCCTCAACCCCCTCCTGCTTTCTGGCCACACCAGACTGCTGCTCCTCCCAAGTGCTCGGCTCTCCTGCCTGGCTTTCCCCAAACGTCGCACTGTCCCTTCTTCCTGGAGCACCCTCCCTCACGGCCACTGGCTCCTGCCCTCTCTTCATTCAGGCCTTGGCCTAAATGCCACCTAACCAGAAAAGCCTCCCCAGACCGTCCACAGAGGACCCCTCTCCAGTGGATGTGACACCTGTCTGTCTGCAGTGTCTGTCTCCCCCCTGCCAATGTTGGTTCCAGAAGAGAAGAGTTTGTCCCTGCTTGGTGCCCAGGGTACAGGGCAGGGTCAACACTGGCCGCTCCGGCCATGACAGCTGGGATGAGTGGATGAAGCTGGCTCCTTCTGCCTGCTCGGAGGAAAAGCCACATGCGGCGGTCACTCCCTCAGAATGGGGTCCGCCCATACACGACCGAGCTGTGAAGAATGACCACAGTCAGTGGGGGGTGATAATGGTGACAGTAATGCCATCACCGAGGGACCGTCCGTTAGGTAGAAAGCCCCACCTGCATTCCCCACACGCCACTCCGCTCCTTCCCACAACCCAAGCTTCTCAGCCGGCGCAGCCTGTGCATCAACCTGGGCTGCCAAGGGCAGACCAGCAGGAGAGGCCCCCGCTGGACGAGGTCCACCCTGCCCGGCCTGAGACCCCTGGTCACAGGGAGCACTTGCCCCCACCACCAAGGGAAAACCTCAGCTCCGGGCCACTGCCACCCCCCTGCATGTTCCGGGAGAGCGGAGGAGGACAGGAGACGACGCGCTTATTTAAACCCCGGGCAGCCCACACGGATCTCAGCGTGGAGAGCCGAAAGCAGCGGACCTGGCACGGCGCTCACGCCCACAGGCGCGTCTCCACGCTCCTTATCAGTTGTCACACTGAAGTTTGGCAGGATGGGAAGAACGGGGCTGCAGATGGCGAGGTTTACCAAAGGCAAAACGGCCTGCACACGGGAGGACAGGGGAGATGCGGGGGCTGGGGCCAGGGACAGTGGCCTGCCCCACACCATCCCTGGGCTCCAGCCATGCTGAACTCCTTGAACTCACAGGCACCCGGGGGCTCTCTCTGCTCCCGCTCTGCTCCCCTGCTTGGTTCCCAAACTCTTCCTCTCTACCCAGCGCACTCCCCCTCACTGGCGCTTCTGATCTCCTCCCTGCCCAGCGCCTACTGGGGCCCCCAGGGCTCAGTCACAGGCCACCTGCTCACGGAGGCCAGTGCTTCCCTCTCGGCACTCGCCAGCACCTGATGTGCCAGTCGTGATCCTGAGCCCCCGGCTGAGACAGGCACTCGGTTCCACTGCAGGACCTGAGCCTGGCCGCTCCACCCTCAGGGCTCACAGCTGCCTGCACAGCAGCTGCCATAAGGACTTCCGGGTGGATGGATGCCTCTCGCCCCTGCCTGGACTGCCCTTCCCTGGTGCTGCCACTGGCCACCGTGGGGCAGGGCTTGGTACCTTCTCTACCTGGCCATTGGTTCCCTGCTTGGCCTTGACACCTCGGTTTATTTGGGCCTGACCTTGGCAAGCAGACCCCTCTCCAGGGCGGGGCTGGGGGCTGCTCACTCCCCACTGCCTCTGCTCCTCCAGTCTTTCCCTTCCCGACCTTCAGGCCGCCCACGTTGGGGAAGAGTGCTACAGACCAAATCCGCCTGGAGAGGACACTGGGCTAGCTTTCCGTGACTGTGAGCCAAATACCTGAACAGAAAAACTCAGAGAAGGAAAAGTCCATCTCGGGCTCATGATCTCAGAGGTCAGTCCATGGGGGCCGACCACATCCCTCTGGGTCCACGTGAGGCAGAACATCATGGGGAAGGGCATGGCCAAGGAGTGCCACTCAGCTCACGGGAGCCAGGAGCGGGGAGAGGAAGGAGCTAGGGGCCGCAGGGGAGATGAACCGTTTCAGAACCCCTGCGAGGGCGATGCCTCCAACGGTGAGACCCCAGGAATCAAAGACGCCAGGAACACGGAGTGCCTACTCAGACGAGCCGCTGGCTGTGGAGAGAGCCAGCCTGAGAGAGGCCCAGAGAGGGGACCTGTGTGGCAGCCACAGGCCCCAGGGAGAGCCCATGCCCTTGGGAGAGCACAGCTCGCAGCCTGTGTCCTAGAAGCTGGACACAGATGGGGGGACCTGCTTGCCTGCTGGGTCCCCGCCTCGTTTTGGCCCCGCCCTTCCTCCTGTGCCATCACTCCTCCCCTCTGGGATGGAAAGTTTACTCCGTGCCGCTGCATCTTGGATATTCGTAACTTGTTTTGATACTTACACCGCCTGCCCCCGGTGCCCACCTCCTCCAGCCCGTCCCACTGCCCACAGCTACCACCCGGGCGGCCCAGTCCAACTAGAATGGGCAGATCAGGCCGCAGCCCTCATGACCCAATCACTTCACCCTGAACATTCCTGCGTAACAGGGGAACACCTCACATGCACACCATCCCAGGGACACTGGTGCATGGCTGACAGAGAGGGCAGCTGTTTCTCGTTTCCTCCAAGCATGCGTCTCAAAGAAGAAAATTCGGTCTCGGCCTTGTGACTGCCCAGAGGGCAGCCTGAGAGAGGTCGCCCCGTCGCCTGGCATCAGCACTGTGGCGACCTAGGTGTCCTCACCCACGTGCAGCAGACCACTGCCCACACCTCATTTCACACACCTGCAGGCTAAGAACGGGTTTGACACTTTTAAATGGTTAGAAGAAATCAAAAGAATAGCATTTCATGACATGAAAGTTATGTGAATTTCAGATTTCAGTATCCGTAAATAGATTTTATTGCACGCAGCCACGCCCACTCATTTACATATTGCCTGGGCGCTTTCCCCTACAAGGGCAGAGTGGGATGGCTGGACATGCCCTCCTGGCCCTTTAGAGCAGGTTCACTGACCCAGGTGGTCTGAGTGGGTAGAGACACTTCAGGGGAGATCTCTATGCACAGGGGAGATCTCTATGCACAGGGGAGATCTCTATGCACAGACACAGGAAACACGCAGAGGATCTAAACAGAGCCCTCAGACAGGAACCAGTTACGACATTCAATTAAACGTGCAGAAGCCAGGAGACAGGCCCGAGGCCTGCAGCGTCCCACCAGCTGCCTTTCCATTGGCGCCAGACCCCAGCAGTCCCACTCTCTAGACCCTATAAGCTCTGGGCCTGGAGTGTGCGCTGCCTGGCCCTGTCCCCCACTGCACCTTGTCCTCCCCTCTTCCCCCTCTGTGCCACCTGATCCTCCCCATAACCGACTCCACACTCCCCACCAAGCCTTCACTGCAGCCCCTGGGAGCCCTGCAGTAGCTGACCCTCTCCAAGTCTCAGAACCAGGATCGGGGAAGATGCCCTGGGGCTGGGGAATGACGGATGAGGCAGCACCTAGAGAAGGGACCAGAGCCAGGACAGACCTAAATGACCAGGTTCTTCAGTCAGGAGAGCCAGGCCAGCACAGTGGAGAGGGCGTCAGGGTTCTGAGCGTGGCTTCATGACCCACAGCCCCTTAGCGAACTCTTAAAGCAAGGAAGCGAAGGCCTGTTTCGCACAGGCATAGAGCAAAGCAAGCACGTGAACACTAAAAATTCAGATGATCACTTTAACAAGTGAGAGGAGCGAAATCTAAAATGTTCTGAAAAGCCTTAGATGAAGGCAGAAGTGTGAATGCCACCACAGGAGGCGCCGACCGCCTGCCCTGAAGACTGAAGCTGGGCACGGGACACGCAGGCTCTCCCCAGGTTCCGGCCTCCCCTATAAAGCACATGAAAACGCACTGGCTAGAGCCTCCCTCCTGAGACTCCCATGCCAATCACTGCTCGCCCTCCTCGCTCTCCACCAGAGACCAGGCCAGGCAGTGACTGGGCAAAAGCTCAAAAAGAGGCTCCTGAAGCCCAGTTCCACCCTATCATGCAGGTGAGCTTGGGAAAGCAACATGATTCCTCAAAATTTCAGTTTCCTCATCTGTGAAATGTCCCTCACTGCCCCTCTGCCAAGCCTCAGGTAACAGAAGCCAGAGAGGGAGGAAGGTCTTGAAACAGGCAGGTGTCAGGGCCAAGAACAGGGCCTTCTGTGGAGGAGAAGGATGGATGGTTGAATGGATGGATGGATGGTGAGTGGGTGGATGGATTGATCAAGGTGGATGGTTGAATGGATGGATGGATGGTGAGTGGGTGGGTGGATTGATCAAGGTGGAAGGATGAATGGATGGTGGATGGTGAGTGGTGGGTGGATTGATCAAGGTGGATGGATGATGGATGGTGGATGATGGGCAGATGGATGGGCAGGTAGGTAGGTGAACTTGAGGAGATTTAGGACTGCACAGGCAGTCAGGGCAAGATGGCAAAGGAGGAAGTTAGGGGCAGGTCCAGACAGAGAATGAAGAGGGTCCCCCAATAAAGTACTCATGGGCATGAGCAGGGGACCCAATCAGGTACACTTCCATAACACACTGACTGATGGATATGTGGAGGGAGGTGGCTGGATGGGTAGGTGGGTACAGAGATGGATGAATAGGTGGATAATGGATGGATGGATGGATGGATGGATGGATGATAGATGGGGTGGTTGCAGCATTCACAGGGAAGAAGCTGAGGTAAACCAAGAAAGTCCTTGTATAGGCAGGATAGGTACCTGCAAGAAAGTCAGGCAGGTATCGCACTCCCAGGTGGACTCAGGGATCTGCTCTGTACCTTGCTGGTAGAGGAAGGGAGACTCTCACAGCAGAGCGAGTGGGGCCAATTAAAGCAGTCTTAACCCTGAACTGGCAAGGGCAAGATGTGTGAACTTCCCATGAGTTACACAGACAGCAAGAGAGGTAGGAAACTTGAGTTTTCCTGCTCCCCAGGGGCTGCTCATTAGGCGAGAAGACCCTGGCAGCAAGAGGATGTGAGGTAGGCCAGCTGGTGTGGGAGCCGAGGAGGCCCAGAGAGGGCTAAGTCGGAGCCCACCCTTCTCATCAGGAAACCACGGAGTTCAGAAGCTCCGAGTGTCATCCTCATAGTGCTTCGTGTGTGCTGGAAGGCAGTGGCCTTCACACTGCCACCGGCTGTGGGAGGGGGAGGCAAGCTCTCTTCGCACCTCCTCACAGGCCCCAGAGTTGGGCAAAGGAGGCAGGACGGGAGGGAAGGCATGCCAAGCCCTGGCACATGGGCTCCAGAGCCTAGGAAGCGGAGCACGCTGAGATCCAGGTTCAGGTTGGCTTCGCCTGCACAAGGCGAGCCTCCTCCCACACGTGACCAGGAAGCCCTCACCTGCCTGAGCCATCCTCAAGGGGCACAAGGGGCGAGCAGCGTGGGGAGGAAGATCACACTGCTTCACACTGGTCCCACTGGGCTCAGATGGCTCAATAAACTGCCTACAGTGCGTGACATCATTACTCTCTGGTTCTTTGTTTAAATTCTTTTTATAGCACTTGGAGCTACTGCAAGGAAAGCTGTGCCACCCAGACTTTAAAGGGAGAGAGAAGAGGCCCAGGGATTCTTCCCAGCGAGCCCAGAATTCCCACCCAACCAGCAGAACCCTCCTCTGGGATCTGGCCCTGCCGGGGGCCCTGCCAGAGGCAGGAAAGCTTCTCGAAGCTGGAGCACAACCTGCAAGCTCACTCCCACCATGTACGGGCTTATCCTCACTGGCGCCCATCTAGCTATGTCTGTGCACCTCCTCTCCTGGACCCCCTTTTCCCTGACCGCTTTCTAACAGAAGCGCCAGGAGCCGCCCCCACCCTGGGCCCGCAGACTGTGCCCTGCGGGAGGGGCTTTGAGCCGGCGTCTGGGCCCGAGGAGAACGAGGAGTGGGCCAGCCACTGCTGTCAGTCTGGCACCTTTCTGTCACCACCACAAAATTCATTTTAAATTTAAGAAGTAAAAATTTTAAATGAAACCATGAAAAAGGATTTCTCTTACAATAAACACATCAATGCTCATTTTCCTTATTATTCTACTTTTGGCTATTTTGTATAAAATCTTTAATTAAAGTTTTTCTTTGAAATTGTCATTATCAACCCAGAAGAAAGAAAGGGGGAATAAAAGAACAACACAGCTGTGCAGATACGAAGCACTATTCAGGACCAAATGAACTGGAACGGAATAAGCAGCTCGCCGGCTATGTTCTCAGCCTTGGCTCCGTATTCTCAATAGCGCAGTCTACTTGTCACTTTATATCGATTCCATCTGTTTACACTCTGCAGAGTATTGGCTTCCTACCGTGAACATTTCCTATTTACCAGCTGGTAGAGATGAGCCAAACCAGATAGGAAAAAATTAGACCACATTCAGAACCTCATAAACACACACTTTCAGTTTGGGGACATGCGGAAGCGTGGTGGCCGGGCATTGCTCACCTTTAACAAAGACTTCCTTTCCCTGGCACACACCCTCCCTGCTCTGGTGCTCACCCCAACAGGCCGAGGATTGTGCATTTATTCACTGAACATATGCATGCCCTGTCTCCACCAGAAACTGAACAAGCTTACATGAAAAGACACACAAATGAGTTCCATGGAAATGGAGAAAAGGGAACAGGAAAAAACAACAACAGCAAAAACTAAAGAAACCCAAAAGTCATAGTTGTGATGATGGAGCAAAGGGGGAACCTGTGGCTGTCTACTCCACAGGGCATGTAAACCTTCCCCTCATTTGATTTTCATTTTTAAAATGCCGACTTGCAACATATAGCTTCAAAGACTACCACTGAACTTGTAGCACAGCTGTGAAGAAGCCCCCAGGGGACTCAGAACGAGGCCAGAGCTGTAAGAAACCTCCCCGCTCTCACCCAGCCCACACTCCCAGGAGGCCAGCTGCGCCCCAGGCACAGGTGAGGAGTACTGGAGCCCTAAGATCCAGCCCTGGCTCACTCTGGGGAGAGCCCCTGACCAGGAGGCACACATTGAGAAGGTCAAGGGCACCCTGCTCTTTGTTTGTCATGGGAGAAGGTCCTGCTTTGAGAAAGCCAGCAAAAGGACTGCCCCAGGGAAGTAGAACAGCTCTGAGACTGCACCAGTGGGAGTGCCACCATGTTACCATGGCACATCACCAAGAGCCAAGTAGGTCACAGGCCACCTAACATGAGAACTAAATCAGAATCACATTAAAAATAGAGAGGCATCTACCTCCTCCAGCATGTCCCAAAGTGGCTTTCTTCCAAGTGTGAGTTCATCTAGATTTTGACGAGCACTGAACAAATGTATGGAAAGGCTTCTGGAACATTCCATTTCTCCAGAGTGGCTTACCCTGAGCCCTCACTGTGCCACATTCACTGAGAGCCTCAAAGATTAGGACAGCAATGGGGAAGATGAGCACATCCCTGGGGATTAACTGGATGTGGGGAGAAAAGGAGTCAATGTGGGGACCCCTTTCTAGTGTGGGGACCTGAATGGCTGGGAGCAGGAAGGCAGAACACAGCACAAGTTTGACGAGGAAGAGTCTAAGTTCATTCAGGCACCGAGCCCAAGTGCCTCCGGCCTCTCCTCCAACCCATAGACACTTCTACTCCTGGAGAACAGCAGCCGTCGATGTCCCCACACCTGCCCTGTGCCTCCCTGCCTTCCATCTTCTGTCCACTTGCTAAATCTAGTACTAGATGAGCCCCTAGTAGCCCTGGTGAGCGCCAATCACATGGACCTCATCAGTGCCCCCAGGCCAGGCTGGAACCCACTGTCCCCCACAGTGCCAGTGGTGCTGCCCTCCTCTTGCACCCTGCATTTACTATCCAAGTCACTCAACTGACCTGCGCCAGAGCTATACACTGACCAAGGTGACATGTCAACTAATAAGTCAAATTTTAGTCCATCATAACATACTGGGTGTGCCAGTGTTTCCACGCTGACTTCAGGTCTCTGGAGGACAGGGATCCGCCTCCCTGTGTTGTCCACACTAGCAGTGCTCAGCTCAAGCAGGCCAATGATGAGGGTAGGAGGGTGACCAGCCTCTTCAGAGACCTGAAAGCAGGTGGCCTGACTCCAGGTGATGCCTCATCACCACTCATGGGCTCCCCAAACACCTCCTTGCTCAGGCTGTGGTGTCTTCTCAGACCTTCAGTGCATCCTGCTCCTGCCCAGGCCCTGGGATTAAGTGAAGCCTCCAAGCACCTTCCTCTCCAGCCCGCTTCACATGTGACCTGTCCTCATCTTCCTTGAAAAACATTAGGTCTCTTCAGAACAGGTGTGGGGCTTGTCTTCTCCCTGTGTCCCCCACCTTCCACTGCCCCACCTCCATGTCCCTCTCTCCTGCCACACTGTGACCCTAAGCTACCCTGCATCTCTTCCCCTACGCCATTCTCAATAGATGGAAACCCTACCCACAGTCCAAATACAAGCTCCAGTCCGCCCTTCTCATCAAGTTGTTCCTGCCTCTTCCAAGTGATAGGAACTGTCCTACCAAACTACTCATCTAATCAATGTTTGTGTACCGGGTGCTGGAGCTGTTCAGGGCACAAAAGTGACAGCCGTGAGCACGACAGAGAAGGCACCCCTTCCAGGAAGCATATCCCACTCGTAAACAAGTAAACAAACATCTCAGAATGTTCAAAGCATTAAGGAATATATTCAGTGACAGATGGGAAGTCAGAAATCATCTGTCCAGAGCTGTCCCAGGCAGGGTGCCACCAGCCGGAGGTTCGCCTAAAACTTCTCCATGTGCAAACAAAGCCACAGGCATGGTCCCCAAGGGCCTGAGGACAGCCATCCCATGTTGTGAACAGATAACCTGCTCTCACTGAAACACAGGATGTAAGGGACATGAGAGGGGACAGGAAACCCAGGTGAGGGGGACTGAAGAAGCCCCCAGAGAGGACAGTGGCTTAGGCTATCACGGTGGCAGTGTGGGTGGAGAGAAATGGCCAGGCCCTGGGTCCTGTTTAGGATACAGAGACAGGACGTGCAGATGGACATGGTGGAGTGGACATGAAGGGGGTGGTTGGTGTCTGGGTTCTGCTTGTAATGGTGAGTGGGAGGTGGCCAGGGCAGTCTTCCTCCCCTGGGAGACTCCTGGGGTGGGGCAGGAGGTCGAGCAGCAGTTACCTCGCCCTGGGACACAGGCCCACTGGGGCTCCGTCAGCGTGCAGCCATGCATCCTTCCCCTCTGGAGCGTCACACTGCAGACTGTCAGCTGGCTCTCCACGTGAGGACTCGCGCCGTCTCCACCAAGCGCAAACTCCTCCTCGCCTCTCAGGTCACTTCCACGGCCCGTCACGGGGATGAATTCATTTTCTCTTCATTCTCGCACAGGTCCCAGGGTCCTGGGGAAGCTGCAATGCTGCTTCCCAGTTAGGCTGCACCCTGAGCTGCTGTTTCAGACATTCGCTCCACAGTCTTGTATCTGTGCTATTAATCTGCCATATGCAGGGATATATTATTTAAGAAGCAGCGAGATAAACTTAGTCTGATAGAACCACAAACTCTATAACAGGATCTCTGTTGCGGTTACCTCATGAAGACTTTAGTAAATTAATAATAGAGCAACCAAAAATATGTTCTAAGCTAGAACTATTTTCAACATAATTTTTTTTGTAAAATAGCAACTGATTGTTTTGTGATGTGAGATTCTCTAGATCCAAATGTAAGCGCTGTTCTTCATTTAGCTGCACAGAGATGCACAGAGAAAAGATGTGACATTATTAACCACCATCCTGGGCATGATTGATGGGCTCTGGTGCGGGAGGAAGAAGCGCCTCAGATGCAATCTGTCCCAACAGCTCTGTGATATGCTAACATTTGCTTCAGCTGAGAGAGATGTGTCCAAATACCTGCTGCAACAGGTAAGTCATACCAAGTGCGCTGGTGAGAGCTGAGGAAACTCCAGGTAACCACGTCTGGAGGCGGCTGAGTCTGGCCCGGCCTTTTTATCGGGCAGATGACGCATTCCAGTATCCCTTCACGCACATGCGGTGCTGCGACGTTGAGATGTGCTTAAGAAATGGTGGAGAGTCTAACAACGGTTTCTCTGTTCCCTGATCAGTGATTTTTTAGATTTCTTTTTTGAAAGGAAATCCACCTATCTAGGACAATGAATCCACACATCACTTCTGTCTCTGCTCCATGAGGCTATGACAGACCAAGCAAGCGGCTCAGCCCACAACCATTTACTAACTGCTTCTGAAACGACTAAGGCTGCCTCTGAGAGACCCCAAGGCACCAGGGCAATCCCACGAAACCTGCAGGGCCACTCCGTGTCCAACGGACCTGCGAGGTGCAGCTGGCTGGGTGGACCAGAAGCTCTCCCACCAGGGCACCCAGCCTTCCAGCTTCCTTCCTTTTGAGTTCCCAGACCTGGATAGTGACACAGTGTGACCTCCAACAGCCTGGGGGTCTGACCATTTTTATACTTCCTTAACTGAATTGTGCATCCTGAAGTCCAGTCTTCAGTTGAGAAGGGTGATCTGTGTGCGGCAGGGGGAGGGGACAAGCCGTGACATTCATAAATGCAGAGTGTCCTCATGGTCGCGCGCTCCCTGTCTCAGCAGTCCTTGCACAAGGCCTGCCATCAGCACCCTCAGGCAGGATGGGCCCCTTCCTTTGCCGCCACCTTCCCCACGTGTGGGAGTTATTGGATGACAGAACACTGTCCCCTGTCAACACACTGAGCTTGGCTCCTGTCCCTTTGTTCCCTGGCAGTCCTCACCTCAGGATGTGAACAAGCGAAGTCTGAGGTGCTATACTGGCCACCACCCCAGGATGGAGCTGGGACCCTGCAGGGCGGACAGATGCCAAGGAGACAGAGGGAGCCTGGCAGGGCAGGGCACCAGCGAGGGACAGAAGCAGGTCCAGGTGCCCACGAGGCCGAGGCTCCTGGACATGGAGATGACCCTGCAGTTGGAATGAACAACTCCCACCACTCATGGGCCATGGCAAGGGGTGGCCTGCTCTCTGAGATGGGGAGGGTCTGCCTGGGGGCATGACAAGCCGACACACACACGTGCTGGGCACAGAGTCGGCCTCAAAGCCTTTCTGAAACAAGCCCTGAGAGCCCAGGTGGTCTCGAGTCTCAGGCAAGGATGCCCGAGCCAGGCTGCCAGGCTGGACGCAGCTCCTCCATCTGCCAGCTGCGTGCCATGGCCATGCTGTTGCCTCTCTTTTCAGTTCCCCTGTGCCCACGTGGGGTGCTACGGCACCTGCCTCGTGGGCTTCCTTTGGGAACTCAGTGACTCAATACCACAAAGCACTGAAGAACGGCGAGTGCTCAGTCGGTGCCAGCTGCCATTATTACCAGAGCTGGCACGATCCAGACTTCCACGAGTGTCCAGGGGGTGAAGGCTCAGCAGCCTAGCGGGGGCCCCCGGGCGGGCTGACACCCTTTCCCCTCACCCCCTTCTCCTTTCCAACAAAACCTTCCATTTTCCACTTGTTCAGACATCATCTTCCTTGGTGGCCACGTGCTTCCCACAGGGAACTGAGTGCCCCACCAGGGGCAAGCAGGGGGGGTCACGGCTGCGTGCAGCAGCCAGTCCCACTGCCAGCGGCTGGTGCAGCACGGGCACATCTGGCTGTGAGACATGAGGAGAAGCTTCCCTTGGGTTTTTTGTTTGTTTGTTTGTTTCATTTTTTAAATTTTTTTTAGTTGTCAATGGACCTTTATTTTATTTCTATGTGGTGCCGAGAATCGAATCCAGTGCCTCACACATGCGAGGCAAGCGCTCCACCACTGAGCCTCAGCCCCAGACCCCTTTATTATTAAAGAAGGAAAAAATAGCACATTGGGAAAAAATTGACACTGAAGCATCTGCATCTCTCAGTTGGAATGGCGGCAGCCCCTGAGCGACCAGAGGAGGGACAGGTTAGTCACCCCTGGACCCACATTCCCTCCTGAGCTGCACTGTCAAAGGTAGCTCAAGCCTGTTTCTCACGGGGAAGGACCTCATGTGGCTGCAGCAGGGTCCCTGTGGCAGGTACAGCCTGCACAGGACAGTTTGGCAAAAAGAACCAGCTACCCTAATCACTGTGGAAGGAAGTAACATTTATAGAGCACCTACTGTATGCCAGGGGCTTCACTTGTAGTCTTCTCATTCATTCTTATAATAACCTGATTGGCAGGTTTTATTTGAAATTCCACCAGAAAGATGAGGAAACTCAGGACTGCAAAGAGCAAGTCCAGACAGCTGCCATGGTGCTTGATTCTCAGTAGCTCTGCCCCCAGGGCCCGGGGAGCAGAAAGCTCCAGACCCAGTCCAGGAGATGCTGGGATGAGGAGCCACCCGGGAGCAGAGGCCAAGTAACCAAAATGAAAAGCAGGGTGCAGAGTGAGGGCTAGGGAGGCATGGGCAGGCCTGGGGTGACAGCCAGCTGAGTGGAACCAGGGTCAGAACCAGACCCAGGACAAGGCAGAGCCTGAAGAGGATGCCCCAAGAGCCCCAGGCCAGCCCCCCAGGAGCAGACTGGTCATGGATGCCACTCAGACAGGTGCTGAAGACTGAGACGGGGTGGAGGCCATCCACGCTGGCCTGCTCCTCCAGCTGAGGACGAGGGGGAAGTGCAGGAACCCACGGTTGGACCGGACCAGAGGCAGTAATGTGAACACACACAGGAGGCTGAGCAGCCGAAAGAGGGAGGCGAGAAGCTGGCCAGCAGACCTCACTCCCCACACAAGGTTACCCAGGAAGCACACACACTGGGCTGACGTCCACTTGGGGTTCCAGCCTCTGATCACTTGTTGGCTCAAGGTCAGTCCACAGTTGCTTCAGCAGGTCGATGCCCCAGATGCAGATGAGCTGCGTGCCTCTTGGCCTCAGTGAGCCCCGTGGACAGACAGCTGAAGTAACTGAATGTCCTTTTACCCCAACCAACTATTGGCCACCCTGACGGCAGAGATGCGGATCGCCGCCCTTCGGTCCTCCCAAGGTCCTCCCAGCTCCAGCATCAGTGTGCACCACTGACTGGTGTCTCAACCAGACGTGGGTGGGCGACTACACACGCAGACACGTGGCTGCTGTGTGCGCTGCGACTGTTCTGTTTGGGGTGTGGGTCCTGTTTGCCTCCACTGCATGACAACTGCAGGTGGCGTCTCCTTGGGGGTCCAGGTGCTGATCACTGGTGTTTTAAATCCCAACAGCCCTTCAGGGTGGGCACTGCTACTCCACTGACGTTTAAAGAAACACAATGGCAAGACTTGCTTCAGGCCACCTGGCCAAAAGATGGCAGAGCCCAGGATGGAAACCCAGGTCGGACCTTGCCCTGAGCTCAGTCTGGTCTGGCCCCGCCCACCTGCCCAGAGCCAGCCATAGGTAGAGTCAGGGCTGCCATCTATGCCAGCGAGAACACCTGGCAGAGGACCCTGGCCACTCTCTCTAGGTCACTCCATGGCCTCACACCTCACAGGAAACTGCAAGAACCCACATTGGTTTAGACTCACTCTTCCTCTTGGGAAGGGCTTCTGTGGGGAGGAGGTTGGAATAGAAAAGGAAGCAAATGAAGGTATGGAGGGCGACACTGTCCCTTGTAGACTTGGTCAGCGCAGCCTCATTCTCAGTGACTGTCACTCCTGGCCCTGTCCATCTGCTCCACACCGTGCCACCACGTTACTGACCCACAACAGCATCTGTGCTGCTCTGGTGATTGTCACCACAGTGGACTTTCCCAGGCAGGCGTATTTCATGATTAACACCGTTTATGCAGAGACAAAGAAAAGACATATACCAAAAATAATACCAATCAGAAAAATCTTACTTTTTCTTACAGAAAAATCAACAGGCCTCAGAGGAGGAGGATAGTTATGCCAGGGTTCCTACGACCAACTGTATACCAACCATAATGAAGCAGGTTTTTAGGAACACATAATGCTATAAAATCATCACATTGAGATGAATTGTCTGGTGCTGCTGGTCCCAGCCAGGGAACTTGAGGCAAACATTTTGTGGATCTCTGGTTATTTTTTATTTTGAAATGCATGAAAGTCTCAGAAGAGTTCAAAAAAGAAAGAAAATTTGTCACATTTCAAACCAACATATTGCATCAAGTAAATTAAACCACGATTCTCAAACTGCTCGTCTAACTGACAGCTCAAATGCATTTTAAAAAGGCGTCCGATTCCAAGCCCCGCTGACATTACCATCTCCTCCCCTCTCTCTGGGCTTGGTGAGACCAAACCACCATCAGCAAATAGGAGGGAGCCACATGCTCTCCCTCGACACCCGCTGCAGCTCTCGTGGCTAAATTACCCGATACTTAGATACATAGCGTTTGGAGTTTGACTGGTTATTTTTACCCTGCCATTCTTGATTGGCATCTACTGCCAAAAAGCAGTCGTCTTCTCTGTCTAAAGAAAAACCTGCTCAGTTTTACACAAAAAGAGAAAAGGCAGCCCTACTCATAAAAATCCAAAGTTAATACAAAAGTAATTAATATTCCAGGACTTCTGCCGATGTCACTCATGGAAGGAGATGCCACCCGAGGCCGTCAGAGTCGCAGAACACAAGCTTTCACGTCGCTCTCCTAAGATCCAGTCAGGCAGGCAGCTCTGATGTGTGAACTCAGATGACAAGCCCCCGCTCACTCTATCACCTACCGTGGCTAACAGCTGCTGCTGACTAGGGCTGGGGAAAGCCTTCGAGAAGATCTCCCTTACCTTTTCTCCAACTTGGACTTCAAGTTCTCTCAGTGACCGGTAGTAATTGGTGTCACTCACACCTCCCCTTAAAAATAAAAACAAAACAAAAAAATCTTTGTTAAAACATTTTAACCAAATAAACATTTACACAGGACCTACAGAGATCAAAACTATAAGGATTTCTAGATCATCTGTTTTAAAGAGATAGGTATTTCTTATGGGTTGACATCTGCCAGAAGTATGAACTTGGGCAAATGACTCAGCTTCTCAATGGCTCCGTTTCCTTATCTGTAAAACAGGACCGGTGCTGCTCAGGGGTGTGGGAATGAAGCCATGGCAACTGGTGAGCACTGACATGCACCCAGCCTCATCTCATTTTACCCTCATGACGGCTCTCTGGGACGGGGACCTTCAGCATCCTGACTTTATGGACCAGGACGCTGGGGGTCTCTGTGGACGAGGAGAATCAAGGTCACACATGGGCAAGTAGAGGCCCCCTATTCAGACCCTGCTCCTGCCCCTCTGCTGCTGCACTCTGTCCTGACCACACAGGCTTCCCACCCGTTCTGTGCCCCATTGGCCACTCAGTAAAGGGCTTCGGTCGAGGTGCACCCGGACCGCCCCTCCTGCTCCTCCTGCTCCTCCTGCTCTTTACTAACCCTGCGCACTGTGCATTTCCCAAGCATCCACAGCCATTTCAGACCCTGGAGCAGATGGGGAGGGTTGGGGGCAGAGGAGAGGCAGAGCTCAGGCTGCCGCACTTCAGTTGTTTATCCAGTGCCTCCCACACACTGGGTCCCCTGAAGAGCTGGTGAGCAAGACGCCCTCCCTTCTGGTGACAGCAACAGATGGGAAATAACCAATAACAAATAAATAGCTGAGATAATAGCACTGTCGTTAAGAAAATAAAGGTGGGAAGGGGATGAATTAGAGATGGGGGAAGATAGGATGACTCTTGGGTGGGTGGGCAGCAGAAGGCCTCTCACCAAGTGTCGCTTGAATACAGACCCACAAGCTGAGTGGCGATGCTGCTGCCCAGGCAAAGCAAAGGGGGCCAGCATGGAGCCCTGGAGCAGGCACCTGGCCAGCCAGCTCAGCAGGGAGGCCCAGGAGACCAGAGCTGATCCGCAGGGCGGAGAGGCAGGGGCTGTTCAGAGACAGTGACAGAAAACAGCCAGAAAGGGTGGGGGTCCGCTAGGGAATCTGGACTTCAAACTAGGTGCAAAGAGAAGCCACGGGAGCATTTTAAGCAGAAATTAACTCCATTTACAGAGGAGGACATCCACGGTTAGAGGTTCAGCTCTGGGCCCAAGATACAGATAGGACTGGTCAGTAATCCAAGTCTGTTAAAGGACACTGTTAAAGGAATATGTGAATGTTATTTTAATGATGTATTCAATAGACACAAAACACTGTAACATACATGTAAGAGCTAAGGAATAAACAAATGCCTGTGCACAGGCCGTCCAACTGAGGAGATGGACAGACCTCCACTACTGGGCAAGCCTGGCCACGCCCCAGGGGAGCCAACTTCTTCCACCACTGCTGCGGCAGCTCTTCCCTGCCTGTGCCTACCCTAACCTCTATCCCAGGTTCAGGAGAACCCAACCAGTGACTGTCTGCTATCAGATGTTGACTTCCTGACACTAGTTTTCTCTAGATGAGTCCTGAATGATATATCTCTTTTAATGCTTTCACTTTTAACCTTTCTATATGCTTATGTATAGGTTTTTTATCCTATTGAATTTTTCTGTTTGTTACCGAGTCAGGCAATATTCATCTATTAAGCAGAGCATTCACTATAATCAAATGTTTAAGTATTCAAACCTATTTTGCCCAAAATTAATTACACCTATCTTTTGTTCTGTTTTTATAGTATCATTTTTTCCATCTTTTTTTTTTTCAACTTCTTTTACCCTTTTATTAAGTGTATCTTCATTTTGGGGGAAAAGTCAATAGTTGAAATTTTAAACAGTCTAATAGTCTCTGTCTTTTAATTGAATTATTTAATGCTTTTACATTTAATGCAATTGTATAATGTACATATGGGTAAATATCTGTAAATTTTCTTTGTGTGCTTTATTTATACTACCTGTTCTAGATTGTAGTTCCTTTCTTACCTTCTTTTAGATTATTTTTTAAATCATTTCATATGTTCCCTCCAACTGTTGGGAAGTTATGCATTTTATTTCTATTCTTTGGAAGTTATACTAAAAATCACAATGTGTATATATAACATTTCAATGTATAATCAATATTTCAATCTTCCTGCCAGCTAAAAATATGGAATTTAGAAGACTTTAACTCAGTTTGCCCACTCTAAGTTTACTGTGGTCAGGTATTTTCATTCTAGACATTTTAACACATACAGAAATTTCATACCACTTTATACAGCCAATAATCTATATATATACCCACACAAAACCATAGTCTTGGCTCTTCGCTCCTAAAATCTCAGACCTTCCATCTGGGATCATTTTCCTTTCACCCCAACCATATCTCTTAGTCTACAGGAAGATCTACAGATATTAACTTTCTCAGTTTTTGTCTTAAAACATATTTAACTCAGTCTTTATTTTTTAAAATATTTCTCACCAACTTTTATCATGTCTCTAATCTCCAAAAATTCAAAATAAGCCATCCATCTAGAGTTGACCCTGAGAGGCAACCAAATCCAAGGTGCTACACAGCAGCTTTCTTTCCTCTACTGGATTCCTTTTCTGGTAGTTTCTTCTTTTCCTCTGCAAATCCTGCTTCTTTTGATAAAAGGCCACATTCTCTGCCACAGGCTACCTGCCTAGACTCAGCTTCACATATGCCCTTTTAATTCGGCTCTGCTGCTGCTGTTTTCTTTGACAATTTGAATCTTGGGTGGATGGCCTAGCAAAGGAATGTTGCCCAACATGGTCTCTGTGGGTGAATTCAGTTTCAACACAATTATCAGGTTCTTTAGCAAGTTCTTTAGAACTCTGTGGTGAATCTTCTCATGCAGTTCTCAGAAAGCCTCTTAAGACTTTTAAGATCTGTATTGATTGTGTTACACATGGAAGGCTTCATGGAATTAGCACTGTGCCAAGTGTCCCATGGATGACTAATATGCAGAGGCCCCCTGCTTCATCCCAAGTGTAAAAACGTCCTACATGTCCATCAGAAGCAAATCTCACAGGGTAAACCTCAAAGGATACATTTGCTCATTTTAGTAGACAATTTCTTGGGTGTTTCAGAAGGCAGGAATGACAATACTGCCATCATGACAGATGACACGAGGTCCTGTGCGCCGGACACAACAACAGTCCCACATTTGCACTTATCAGCTCTCATACCCTCAAAGGCATAGACTTCTTTAAAAACATCACTCCAGGTCACAAACACTTCTGGAAGCAAAATACCCTTGATCTTCACGTTGCTAACTCAGCCCACCGCCGTATACTCAGGAGTTTCCTCAATATGGCGACTTTCACACATGGCCAGTTCTGGAGAGGCTGAGGTTGCCAGAGCAGAGGAGGTGGCATGCCACTTCCAGTGGTACTCGTTCTTTGTTGCCAACCACATCAAGTTTGGCCAGTATGAAATGTGTCCTCACCAGCCATATTTCCAGAAGGGAAGTGCTATGACCAGAGTAAGTCCCACCACCATAAATTCAGGAAATTGTCCCAGAATTCAGGCTCTATCTAGTGACTTCATAATTCAGTGACTGAAGAGGCCGTTCCTAGTAGAGTTGGTATAAAAATATTACACGAGGTCTGGTTGAAAAGATCTGTTTGAACACACTAGGCAAAGATGTCAGATGCTTCTATCTTTCCCAAGCACAGATGCTTCTCAACTTACAATGAGGTTACGTCCCATTAAAACCCACTGTAGGTTAAAACAGCGTAAGTCAGAAGCACATGTAATACAATGCACCCAACGTACCTGACACCAGGATCTGACAGCACAGGCCGCTGCAGAGCATGGACTTTATCCTGTGGTCACTGACTGACTGCAGCTGAGGTTCCCCGTTGCCTAGCATCATAAGAGAGGACAATACTGCATAGGTCTGGCCCAGGAAAAGGTCAGGATTCCAAATGTGAAGTGTGATTTCTACCAAATGCACATGGTTTTCATACCATCACAAAGTTGAAAAACTGTAAGTCGAAGCCTCCTAAGTCAGGAACTGTCTGCACTCTGATCTCAGTAGATGAGCATACACTGTGGCAAGAAAAGAACAGGGTCCCAGGGGATCCCTCGGGAAAAATTGCTTTTATTCTTGCAAATATAGTATAGAACTCTGGATGGCAAGTATGATTCGAGCATGTTAGAGAATTTCTTCCACTGTCCTACAGCCTTCACTGCATCACTGGGAGGTCAGCATCGGCCTGCCGCCCCTCTGAAGGCACTCCAGTTCTTCTTCTCACCGACTTTAATATTTTCTCTTTGATGCTCTGCAGTTTCACCATGATGTATCTAAATGGGCATTTCTTTTATTTATCTGACTTGCGATTCTCAGTCATTATCTTTTCAAATACCATTTCTGCCTTGTTTGTTTCTCTTTTATTGCTATGGGTTGAATGTGCCCCTCCAAATTCAGGTGTTGCCAATGTGGCGTGTTAAGAAGAAGGGCCTTTCAGAGGGATTAGGTGCCCTCAAGGACCTGAGCAAGGAAGCGCGTCCTCTCTATCCCTTCTGCCTTCCTCCACGTGAAGATGGAACTGGTGCCTTTTATCTTGGACTTTCTGGCCTCCAGAACTGTGAGAAATAAATTTCTGTTCTTCTAAAGTACCTGATCTTAGGTTTTCTGTTAAAGAAGAATAAATCAGACTAAGATAGATATCTTTCTGGAAATCCAATTACAAATATATTAGGGGGCTGGGGCTGCAGCTCAGTGGTAGAGCGCTTGCTTTGCACGTGTGAGGCACTGGGTTCAATCCTCAGCACCACATAAAAACAAAGATATTGTGTCCATCTACAACTAAAAAATATTTTTTTATAAAAGAAGTACATTAGGACTCTGCCTGTCCTCCACGTCCCTCACACCCAAAGGTCCATGGAGTCATATTTTGTATCTCTTTGTCTTTCTCTGATACTCTCTGGAAAATTTCTTCAGATTATTGTCCACTCCACGAATGCTCTTTTCAGCTGTGTTTAACCCACTATTTTCACTCATCTACTGAATTTTATATTTTCATTATCAAAAGTCCTATTTTGTACCTCTTTGAATATTTTATTGCTTCTTCACATTTTGAATTCATTCTTTTATTTCTTTAAATACATTAAAATTCTAGTTTTGATCATATATCTGATAGTTCCACTATTTCAAGAGTCTGAAGATCTTATTCTACTGGCTATTTTATCTATTGGTCAGTAGTCCTCATTCTTCATCTCTGCAAGTTTTTCAGCTGTTCTGCATGACCTCTTGTTACTTGGCACTTTTCAGAACCTCTTTAGGAGCTGGGGTGAAGACACATTCTTCTGCAGAAGGGCACACCCAGTGAAGGATCACTTTTAAATGAACTTGTAGCCCTGAACCTTTAAAACCACACAAGCAACATTAATTGAAACACGGATGTGCATGAAACCTAATTTAATCACAACTTCTTTCCTGCTCACTCAATACCAGTGTTGAAACATGTGGGTTCAGCTGTTGTGCCCTTGCTTCCTTGTTATGATTTATCTGAACACAGTGTGCAGATGGCCCAGCTTCAGTGCAATGGTTCTGCCTGCGGCAGCCCCCAGGCTAGGTCTCTTGTCTCCTTCACTTCAAGTGCTCAACAAAATGAAGCACGTGAATTCACCACGATTTGGACAATACCCTCTGTAAAAGCTGGCTGTCTAGGGTGCTTCATTCTCTGGATTCCAAATTTCACTTCATTTTGGCCTCTCTGGAGTCTTTACCTTCTTGTTGGTTCAGTCATTAAAATGTATGTATTTGTATCTTAATTGTTTTCAGTAGAAATGTTATTCCTGGTAGAAGCTACAATGTTACTAGAAAAAGAAGTCTCTAGCATACTACAGTAATGTAGCCACATCAATGTTTATAGCAGCTCAATTCATAATAGCTAGATTGTGGAACCAACTTAGATGCCCTTCAATAGATTAATGGATAAAGAAACTGTGGTATATATACACAATGGAATATTTTTCAGCCATAAAGAAGAATAAAATTATGGCATTAGTGGGTAAATGGATGCAGTTGGAAAATACTATGCTAAGTAAAATAAGCCAATCTCAAAAAAGCAAAGGCCAAGTGTTTTCTCTGATAATTGGATGATAATACATAATGGAGAGGAGAAGAATGGAGGAACTTTGGATTGTGTAGAGGGAAATGAGGGGGGCGGGGGAAGGAAACAGTGGGATGAGACAGACATCATTACCATATGTACATGTATGAATACACAAATGGTGTGAATCTACATCACCTACAACCATGGAAATGAAAAGCTGCACCCCACTTGTGTACAATGAATCAAAATGCAATCTGTAAAAATAAAGATAAATAAAATTTAAAAAAAGAAGTTTCTGTTCACTGTGTTGTATTGCTTCCAACATTTGCAGAATCAAACTTCATAAACTTCAGAAATCTTCAAACTTATTTTAAATATTTAGGCTTTGATGTTTAAGAAAGTAACTTATGATTTCTTTTCATCTCAAATCAATTACCACTAAGGTTTCACAATAAAAGACAAAAAAGAAAAAAACCAGCAAAACTCCTGCTGAGTTTCAGTTTTTCCAGATGTTTAGCTTTCCCAACAAAGACTACTCAGACTAGATGACATGTCGAGGGCCTGAATACGTAGTCTATCAAACAACCAGTCATTCTTTTGGACAACACTGGAAATTATCTTAGTTCCCCACGTACTGAGCCTTAGCTAACCCTAGGTCGTGGGATAGGCCTTAGTAAATGTTCTCTTGTATAACAGAGTATGGGAGATTGGAATATTTAAAAAGAAAAGAGGTTTATCTTGGCTCCCTGTGACAGAAGCAGAAAAGTCCAAGGGGGACTTTAAACTTGGCCTTCCAGGGAAGGCTTCATGCTGCATCAACTCACAGCAGAAAGGTGGAAAATGAGGAGGTACATATAGAGGGCAGAGTCCAGGGATGACCGTGCTTTATAAGAGCCCCACTTGGTGGTGACTGATCTAGTCGCAAGTGAGCAAGAGAAAAAACTCACTCACCGAGGAAAGCTTTCTCCTCGAATGGGGCTCTGCCCAGGCCCCTAATCCTCACCCCACACCCCACAAGCGGCATGGAGGAAAGCGCACAAGGTCCAGATTCCAACTAGGGGACACCCTGGACCCACAGCAAGGAGGACCGCACCTGGTCGTGACTGTGGGGACACCCTGGAACCACAGCAGGGAGGACAACACCCAATCATCCCAACTAGAGCTGCTGCACTCACTTTTTTAAAAATTATGATTTTAAAAACACAGAACACAATTTACTGTCTTAAGGATTGTGGTGCACAATTCAGTAGGATGAAGTCCCTTCACGTTGCTGAGCAGATCTCTGGGAGGTTTTCATCTGCTAAATGGAAGCTCTATCTCCACTGAACACTGCTGCATCCCCTCCCTGCCACACTGATCCTCTCCCTAAGCTGCACCGTGTTGGATTCAGCTGTGAAAGCTACACAGCCAACACTCAAGTCTGCTGACATTTCAGGGTCAAACTCAATTCTTCAGGAGTTCATGCAGCTCCTGGGAAAAAATGAGACTTACTTGTTCAGAAGATCGTAAGTGACTGTTTTACTAAAAGAGCATTTCCTGAAGTGTACCCAGGGTGCAGAGAGACCTGCTGATGGGGATGTCAAAGGGCACATTCCAGCCTTCACTCTGCAAATTAGGCCAATGAGTCCCCTGAAAGCTGTGAGGTGTGGAGGCAGCTCATACAAGGACCTTTAGGTCAACATCCCTTTTCCAGCCACCAAAACACAATCACCTTCAGGGACCAGCATCAAAAATGCACAGAGCTCAACAAATTTTAAATTTGGCATCTTAATATTAAAATTAAAATCATTATTTTCAAATCTAAAATACAACATATGCAAAATATTACCTAATTTTAATTTTCTGTTTACATTTCACTACAGCATCATCACTCCTATTTTGAAATATATCCTGTATCATTGCTGGAATCTTCTCTGAGTGAACCCTTCCTGTGGATTGGGTCCATTAACTTCCCTATGGATGAGCTCCACCCACCCCTCCTCCAAGGGCTTGGACATCTGTGGACGGGACTGGCTCTCGTGGCCTGTGCCAGGGCTCTAACCACTGCGGATTTCACATTTTCACATGAGCGAACCAAATACTCACCTCCTGATGCTGTTTATGTTCAGGTCAACCCCGCCAAACCTGGAGAGGAATTCAAGGTATGGCACATTGCCAGAGCTGGTGAGCGGGATCTGGGTGCAAAAAGGACAATGACGTTAGTTGGAGGGGAGCCTGAGGGGAGGTTGGCAGCAGTGTCTGAAGACCGCCTTCCTACTGCCATCGGTGCCACTGACTAAAAGTCAGCACGTTATGCACAAAGTTATATGATCTCTAAATCCAGTCAAACCAAAAACTAGCTTAAAATAAAATAAAAATTTTCATGGGATTATTTTCCATGCTTGTAGGATTATGTCAAGATGAACCCCAATATTATATATCTATAACACAAAAGAAAAAATAAATGAAATTAAATGAGCATAACTATATCCTAACATGAGATACATACTAGAAGCTGAGGGGAGAGCACCATTTCTACTTGGAGGGTCATGTGGAAGTTCTGTAAATTCATGTCATGTTAAGGCACAAAATGTCATTTTTAAGTTAAAAATTCCATCAAGAACACTGTTGGGTCAGGTGGGTCAATACGAACTATATAGATTAAATAAAGGTTTGACCTCAATGTTTAATTTACTGAAGTTGATAACTACTGTGATTATGTAAGAAAATAGTTCTTATTTTTAGGAAACAGACTGAAGGATTCAGGAGTGAAGAACTAGGATAAAGTGCCTTCCTTTCAAATATTTGGTTTTTTAGAAAGGACATCACACCTAGCTCGTGTGTGCTGAGCCTGCTGTTTGTGTACACCACTTGGACGCCGTGGGGTAAGGCAGCCCCAGCAGGGAAACCCAGGAGAAGGGGACATTAGTACTGCTGACTGGTGCCATGTGTGTGCTATTTGTGCTTTGCTGGAGGTTCAAAATCGTTTCTAAATAAAAAATTAATTTATAAATGAAGATAATGATTCAAAAAGCACTATGAGTCTTGAATTTCAGCAAAGTATATAATCAACATAGATATATTTTATTAAGCTCCCTGCAGATACACAAAGCCCAAGTCCCATAGAGCTGGATGGTTCCCACGTGTGCACTATCCAGTCGGCGTTTGCTTAGCCTCTCAATGCGGGCCTTGAGGCCTGGTGTGATTATCTCAGTCGCCCCCAGCAGATAAATTACTCTTTATTATTTAAAACTAGGAAATGAGAACAGAGGGGCACTGGCCTCTGTAGAAGGCATTTCCCAGAAAGGATGCCCATGATGTCTATTTAGAGAGTGCACTTGGGCAGATATCATTTTGAGTAAACACACTGAAGTCTCCCTAATAGTACGGCAGAAGAGCAGAAATGCACAAGATGGTGGATCAAGGTTGGATGTTCTTGTGGTGAAGTCGTGAGTGTGTGAGGGAGGGAAGACACTCACATTACTGGGCTCACACTCCAAACACAGGTGGGACTTTCCACAGCCCTAAAACCACCTTCAGAAAGTGGTGTCATTCTCTACATTTCATGACATCTCCATGTGGCATGCCATTAAAAGTCAGAGATCTGTGAATCCAGAGCCCGGGTGACCCTACTACACTCACCATCACCCTGCAATGAACAAGAACCACCAAAAGAGCCCAGCTTTCCTCCCATTTCATACTGATCCTAACATGGCAGATCAATTTTTGCCTTGATTGAGCTCCAAAGCTGAGTCCCTTGGATAACCTAAGAATCCAGTCCAAAAGGGAAGGCTGTGCCCCTGCTCATCCTTGCAGTATTGATGAATCTGTGACAAATATGCAGTGACCAAACTATCTGAAGGCGAACTGCCACAGGCAAACTCTTAGACTGGTGCTGGGCCAGGGTTGGGGAAATCCACACCCCACCATATTGATAAGTAGTCCCAAGAAGGCTCTTTTTCTGGCACACTCAAACATTACTGGCGGGGTTGCAAATTGATGCAGCCACTCTGGAAAGCAGTATGGAGATTCCTCAAAAAACTTGGAATGGACCCACCATTTGACCCAGCTATCCCACTCCTGGGTTTATACCCAAAGGTCTTAAAATCAGCAAAGTATAGGGATGCAGCCATATCTATGTTCATAGCTATTCAATTCACAATAGCTAGATTGTGTAACCAACCTAGATGCCCTTCAATTGAAGAATGGAAAAGAAACTATGGTATATATACATGATGGAATATTACTTAGCCATAAAGAAGAAAAAAACTATGACATTTGCTGATAAATGGGTAAAGTTGGAGAATATCATGCTAAGTGAAATAAGCCAAGCCCAAAAAACCAAAGGTTGAATGTTTTCTCTGATCAGTGGATGCTGATACATATGGGGGGAGGGTAATGGGGGGATAAGAAAAGAATGAAGGAAGTATGGATGGTGTAGCAGAAAATGGGACCAGAGAGGGTGGGGGAAGGAAAGATAGTAGACTGAGACAGAGTATTACCCTATGTATATGTAAGATTATATGAATCGTGTGAATCTACATTGTGAAAAAAAAGATGTATTCCCTACTGTATAATTATATCAAAATGGCTTGTGTCATGTATAATCAAAAAGAACCAATAAAAAGACAAAACAAAACAAAACAAAAGTAAGAAAAAAAAAAAGGCTCTTTTTCTGACCTGGCACAACCCCTGGGCCCAGAATAGAACTTGGTTTTGCTTCTCTGGAATCCATGTGCCAATTCAACATGTTTAAAAATAGTCCGTGTTAACACTCAGACGAAGGCCACGTTTTTGCACTACTCTTAATGGAACCAAAGTTCCAGGCAGACGCTGGCAGACCTTCTCGATCCTTCTCGCTGACATGAAAATATTCCTGACATGGGTCATTAAATAAACTCA
This sequence comes from Glaucomys volans, assembly GCA_020662805.1. Lineage (NCBI taxonomy): Eukaryota > Metazoa > Chordata > Mammalia > Rodentia > Sciuridae > Glaucomys > Glaucomys volans. The sequence goes on from JAJEJO010001252.1 coordinate 193,159, forward strand.
GAGCCAAAGTCAATTCAGACTATAACCAGAAAACTTTTTAAAAATTTTCATGGTAAAATCCCATGAAATCTTTTATTATTTTGTAAGTTTCCAGGTGGGCTTCCATTGACCTCTGAGGAAGCCAGGCTGTGTCACCATAGGGTTGGTCATAAACAGAGCTGGAGAGGTGACGGCAGCCTCGCTCCACGCTGGGCCTCCCACTGGCTCACGGGCCCGCAGCCCCGGCTCCAGCACAGCTTGCAAGCATTTGGGAGGGACCACCAGGACCTGCTCTTCAGAGTGGCTCAAGTTTTCAGTGCTCAGCGACTTCTTTTAGAAACAGATGCAGCTTTGGAAACCAGATTCGCATTCCACATTTTCCGTTCCCGTTCTCTTCCTGCATAGCTGATTAGCTCGGGAAGACTGTCAAGAATTTAAATTCCCACTCGATCCTGACTATGAGAACACATAGCAGGAAATCATATTTTAACTCTCCATTTGGTATAAAGTGGCAGCTCAGTCAAACTTCCGAGGAAAACGGGCACAACGTTTACAAGGACAAACAGTCCTGAGGTGAGGGAGCCTCCGCCCAGGACCAGGGACTCACTCCCAGGTACCCCCGCACTGTCCACAGCAGCGCCGCCCACAAATCCAAAAGGTGGAAACAACTCCGACATCCACGAAGCAGCAAGAGGGTCACAGGAACGGGCTCTATCCCCACACGGGCCACCGCTGGGCCATGAGAATGGAGGGAGCCCTGACCTGAGCACAGCACGGTGACCCCGAAGCTCACGGAATGGAATAGCCAGATACAAGGATCACACGCTGTGTGTCCCGCTGTGGGACCCTGCGGCTCCAACCAGGTCAAAACGTAACTAGAGCAAAGGTGGAGGAGCTGTGCCCACCAACGGGGAGAAGGAGAAGCGGAGGAACTGCCAACGGCTTCAGGGTTCCTTAGGAGGGGTGCGAATGGTTTTAAATTGGGGGGTGACAGTCGCACAACTGCAAAAGTTCTAAAAGCACTGATTTATACATGTAAAAAGTGAGTTTCATGACATGGAAATTACACCCTAATAAAGCCTGACTGAAACGCGGACAGCAGGACAGGTGCCCGGAAAACCACCAGCAGGCGCTGGCTGGAGACCCTCGGCCGGAGGACGCGGGGAGCATTCATAAAGGACAGAAGAAAAGCTCTCGGTCATCCTTTCCCTCCTTCTTCATGAGTGACTCAGTCCTAACGTCGTCAGATGGGGCAGAGAAACATGTCCAAAGTTAACACACAATGTCTAAAATTAAAAATTCACCGACTGGGCTTCATAGCAGAATGGAGAGCATGAGAAAGCGTCCGTGGATCGAGGTCAGATCAACAGACACTACTCAATCTGAAACACAGAATGAAATACCTTAAACAATAAAGAGAGCCTCGGGAGACAGAGGGACAATGCCAAATGCCCACGAGAGGAGAAAGTGGGGCTTAAACAACATCTGAGGAAATTTGGCTGAAAAATCCCCCAGTTCAGAAAAAGACAAAACTGAAGGGAAGAGAAAGCTGTGAACGACAGCGTGGGGCACAGAGCAGGGACGACAGAGCTGGGCATGTTTAAAGAGAAAGTCAGTGAGAGAAAGGAGGGTGAGTCCCAAGGCTGGCTGGAGTGTGAGAATGCCGGAACTGCATGGAGCTCCTTGCACGTCCCTCCCGGTGCCGGGGGAAGGGACGCTGCGTTGGGTGGTGTGCGGGGAAGTCCAAATGAGGCAGGCGTCTAAGTACTAAGCAAGAGCATGAAACCAGACAGATCAGGAATGAAAGAAAGAAGGAGCAAATGCACAGCTGTATGTGTGTGTGTGTGTGTGTGTGTGTGTGCATGCGCGCGCACCCAGGGGCCTGGGTGTGCAATGTCAGCTGCTGAGTTGGAAGGAAACTGCCGCTGTTCCGGCCCATTTTCCACCCCTAGAATTTTTATACTGAGCCTTACACACTTATCTTGAGAGTGTTTGATTCCTACTGCATTTCAAGTTCCTTTCCCAGGGGCCCCGAGGGCATGGACCACAGATTTTTACTCTTTCCAATCCCCGGTAGGGTGTGCCAAGCCCACCGAGCTGCCAACCCTGCAGGCTCCCTACTCTCCAGGACACAGGTCCAGTACTTCTCTAGGCTGGCCCTTGTAGCCACACTGGGCCCATACCCTTGACTTCTAAGGTAAGAAACTCCGCCCAGTTCCCTGAATGAACAAGCAGGCTGATGCAGGCACCCACACTTTCCCACACCCCCTCCGCCCACTCAAAACAACCTGTCCCTCCTCCATCCTCTGCGAACCCCCACTCCAAACCAGCCAAAACTAGGTTAAATACTGGCTCCCGAACAGCCTTCCAGGACAACAGCCCCTCTGTTAGAGACGCTCTCCTCCCTTGCAGCTCCAGACGCCTGGGACTGGCCTGCGCCCAGCCTCGCCAACACCCTCCATGTCTCAGTGGGCCAAGAGCGTTCAACGGAAGGGCCGTGTTGATGTCCTGCCCCTCGTGTCTGGCCTTGGCTGCAGCACTTATGAGATGCCCCAGGACCTCTGACGCAAGAACAAATGCCAAAGGCTAAGTTCCAAAATGTAAGTTGGCCAAAGACTTTTATGGAGAAGCTTTTAAAAAAGAAAGGAAAACAATGGCTGACACACTGCTGCATCCCACCCGTGACCAAGCAAATGTGGACCATGGCCACCCAAACTGGTCTCCTCTTAACTAAGCAAACTGCGAAAAGTTAACACTCCAACTGCTCACTTGGGACAGTGGGGAAAAAAGTCAGCACAGTCCACGAGCCCCTCCGATATGCGGCAGCTTCCAGGAGCCACTCGCTCTGCGCAGCCGCGGCGCACCTACCTGAGCCAGCACGTCTTGGAACTGCTCCCTGGTGAGCGGCAGCAGGAAGGCCGAGATGGTTCTCCTCAGCTCACTCCTGGACACAGTCAGGTTCTGACCAGTGTCAAGCAGCTGAAAGGCCTTTTTCAACTCATCCTTTTTATCAATGATTTTTTGAAATAAAATCCGCTTAACATCTGAGAAGGACAGTATTGGATCTGCAACAGCTGTGGCTACAAAAGAGACACAGCCACTTGTCAACGTGCTTAGAGCGAACGTGCTGAATAAACACCACCGTGCTGTTGAACAAAGCCAAGAATAGTTCTTCCACTGCATTTAGGGTTCCACGTCTGACCATTTGATGGCTCGTGATGAAAAATCTAGTCATTTTTCACCTCTGAAGTCAGTCAATAAAGAATAACAGTAATAAAGTTAGTAAGATAAAAAGAGAAAAGGCAAAGGTACTCTACAAAGGACAGAAGATGTTGGGGGATCGGGTGTCAAAGAAACAAAGAGAAGTCAAGGATAACACCTCAGCACTGGCCTTGAGGACCCACGGCAATGACGGTGCCACTGGCTGAATGGAAGGCAGGGGGCAGTCTGGAGATGTCTATGGGTAAGGGGCCAGCTACTGGACATGTGGCCTGAGGCTTGGTGGGGATGGAGCCAGGTGACTCACTTCAGGAGAGGATACACTGGAGAAGAGAGTAGGCACCAAGCCAGAGGGACAAGGAACTGAAGTCCCACACAAGACTCCCCAGGACACTCAGGAATGCAGGAGGGACCCCATGCTTCCCTCTCCACTTGGAACATCACTTCGACTCTCAGAGCAGCTGGTTCACACAGAGGTGCACACGATGCACCACCAGCTGGGACATGCTATTCCCCTATACCAGCAGTGACGCTGGGGGACCCTTCTTATTAATGTACCCCTCCATCCTGAAACCTTTCTTTAGACTTGCATGTATATTTTTAGCTGTTTTCCAAGAAGCCCCAACTTTGCACTTAATAATTATAATTTTAAAGTAGCAGAAAATATTTACTTGAAACTTTGAAATTACCTGAAGGGAAACTTGTTATTTCATGTCTAATGCATGAAAACGAAAGCAGCAACCAAACCTGCATAACGTGCTAGTGGGAGTATAAATCAATGCCATCTTCCTGGAGGGCAATTTGACAAAATTTCTACATCCGTTTAGGATCTAGAAAGTCACAACAGACTGTCATTCTCGCCCTAACAACGAGAGCAAGTAGAATAAGCTAAAAATATATATGGTTCAAAAACCCATCAGAGATTTGAGAATGCAAAGAAACTAAATTCCAGAAAGGATAAGCCACCCCTCTGTTATCCAGAGGAGAACACCTTCTATACCTGCAGGGCAGACAAGGGAAGAAAACAACCACACGTGGTCACGTGGGGACTGGTGGGAGGATCAGAATGGCAGGGGTGGGGTCAAGTGCACACCTGGGGTTGTGTGTGGCAAGAGAGCTGCATCATATGCCTCAAGGCCCACAGGGACGCGCAGGAGGCAGCTGCACACCAGAGGCCAGGGCAGGAAGAAGGCCAAGGGCTGATTCTCTAAAGCACATGGCACCTCCACTGGGTGAACACTGGTGGCCTGCGACATGTGGAAGGCAGGGCCACAGGGTGGACAGAGATCTCCTGACACGCAAAAGCAGGTCATAGCTGGTGAACAAAGAGAACTCATAAGAACCCATCCCTCCCCAACCCCGAAATGGTAGGTAGGCTGAGAAGAAGAAGAAGATTATCCCCAAAACATCAAGCTGGCAGATGGGCTGGGAAACACAGCAGTCTCTGGAGTCTCACCAGTGTTCAGATCTCAGGCCTGTTATATGGAAGAATGTGAAACCAGGCATCACTTAAATCCAAATAAATCTGCAGCAAAAGCAAGGACAGTTCAGCATAGGAAATACACTGAGCCTGCCCACCTGAAGGCTGAGAGGAGGAGAGTCATTTCTTTCTGGTGGTATTATTTACTTCTTTCTCTACTGCATTTTACACAAATGTCTGACATTATCTTTTTAAACTTCAAGACAAATGAACAAGAAAACATAACTTAGTCAAGAGCAAAAACAGCCACCAGAAAAAGACCCACAGAGAAAACAAACACAGACATGATCAGATATTTCAGAATGAGCAATATGCTAAGGAGATTAAAGGAAAAAGTTGAAAATATGTGACCTTATGGGAGGTTTCAGTATAGAAATGAAAGCTCTTTTTAAAGATTGCGTGAAAATATTAGATATTAAGAACTGAGGATCACATGTGCAGAACTCACACATGCTTTGCTTAGTAGCAAATAGCAATGGTAGAAGAATGAACTGATGGATGTGAAACCAGGTCCACTTAAATAATTCCAAATGAAATACGAAGATAGCATTTTCAAAAGAAACAGCATCTGGGGGCTGGGGATGTAGCTCAGTTGGTAGAGCGCCTGCCTTGCAAGCACAGGCCCTGAGTTCAATCCCCAGCACCGCAAAAAAAAAAAAAAGAAAGAAAGAAAGAAAGAGTATCTAACATTAATTGCAATTAATACAGCACGTTATACAAGTTGTACAGGTATGTATCTACAAATCTGTGTACATGCGTGCGGAGAGCACAGCCCAGCTGCTGACAGTGCCTCCCAGACTGATGTGGGGAGAGATACAAGTTCATCAGTCCAGCACCGCACTGTCTGGGCTCAAATTCTGATCCATGCACTTAAGAACTATTTAACTTTTAGGAAAGTGGCACAATCAATCCATGTGCCAGTTTCCCCACGAAAGAAATCATCCCAGATACACCTTAATTTTGCAGTGTAATTACTATGGTAATTAAACAGCATGCAAAACCTAAGACCCACGCCTGGTATGCAGAGGTGATTTTAACTGCTAGGGTTTCTATTTGCCTATGATACTCACTTGAAGAAGAAGGTCTGATCATATTTTGGAAATCATTCTTTGAATATACTCTACCAGGTGAAGAATGGGGTCTTGAATATGTGCATTTTCTGGGGTGAGGATACAAAGATTGCCAATTTGGTAGAACCGCCATCTTGTGCATTAAATCCCTGTGACATAAAAGAGAACAAGTTGTCATCTTAAAGCATAAATTATAAATGTGACCACTGCCTATCTATTCCCTTTCTGAAGGGACAGCTGGAGAGTATAAAAATGCTGCTAGTCATGATCTGCTTGCTACTATTTCAAAGGGTATTCTTAAAGTGAACACAAAATCATGATTTTTAACTCGTTTTTAGCAGATTCAATAAATTTCAAAAATGGAAAAATATATAAGACAACCGACGGACTGACTTCCTCAGCTACAGTGAGGAATAGAACTCTCAGAGCCTCTGAGTTCTCACGAAGGGTTCAATGCAAGGAAAGACACAGCCAGAGGCACCGCTGGGGCAACCGCAGCAAACATGGTGAGGTAAGGACCTCTGAAAGCCCTCTCCCTCACAAGATAAATGAGAGCTCAGCAAACACCCTCGGAATCCATTTTTTTCAGAATGTTGGAAATGAACCAAAAGCTCAGAGCAATCTGGGAACATTTATTCATGGAAAAAATGGCTATGTCTCAGTGTGAAGAGCAGGTGTGGTATTTACCTAGCCCTATTCCCATTCTCCCATTTCCCACCCACCCCCAAGACTAAGGCTCTTCCCTGAAAACTCAGCTTGCAATCACAGCGATGAGTCTGCAGCCTCTTGCTCACTGATGGGGAGGGACTCGAACTCCTTCATGGCTCCATTACCAGAAAATTACCATTATTTGACCTAATGGTTCCCCTAAAGACCACACGCACAAGGCTGGCTTTATTTGAACTGATTCAGACCTTGCCCAGTGAGAGTACCTTATTGTGAAGAGGCATTTGATAGAAAAATAGGAAGCAACTGTTATTTTAAATCACAGCCGCCTGAATGGGTGGCTAATGGAGAAAATAATCAGCTAACCAAAAGGCTTAAATGGAAAAATTGGGGAATGAGATATCTATTAAGGGCTTTGAAAAACTCCCTCATATCTTGGGAATCTAGAAGGCCACCCACATGTGCTGGACTGTGAGCACTCCTAGGGACATGAGACTTTTACACTCAGCAAAGATCAAGAAAGCCCTAACTCTTACCTCTGGCTGACCTTAAGGGTCAGCAAAAGCAGGAAGTGGAGGCTAAGGTGGAGTTGCGAATTGTCTGGCTGTGTTGGAAGAAATGCTCCAACACACACAAAGAGTCCCTTGGCAAAAATTGGGATTTATTATTCCCAGGAACTTAAAGAAATTTCTCTCCAACCACAAGCTGACTACTAAGCTAATGAGATACTTTGACGGCCGTACATAAATGAATACAAACTTCGCAAACTAGATTTTAGAAAGTTACTAAACAAATGAACAAACAGTAATAACAACAAACATGGAAAGCAGTGACGATATAATTTCCATAATTGCCACATTATATTATTTAAAATGTCAAGGTTTTGTTTTGGTTTGTTTTGTGCCGCTGGGGATGGAAAGGGCCTCAAGCATGCTAGGCAAGGACCATTAGCACTGTTAGCATTAAGCCTGTTGGCTGCATCCCCAGTGCTAAAATGTCAAGTTTTCAACAGAAATTTATGAAATATGCAAAGAAACAAGAAAGTATGGTCCAGATACAGTTGCCTGATCCTTGTCGAAGGTACCAAAAACATACATTAAAGAAAAGAGAGCCTTTTTAACAAATGGTGCTGGGAAAACTGATGATTGTCCATATGTAGAAGAAAGAGACTACACCCTTATCTCTCACCCTAAACAAAAGACAACGCCAAATGGATCAAAGACCTCAGAATTAAACCAGAAATTACGCAGTTCCTAGAAGAAAACACAGGGTTAACTCTCCAGCAAACAGGCGCAGGCAATGACTTTCTCAATAGACCCTTAAGCCTCGGGAAATAATGCCAAGAGTTAATAAATAGGATGGCATCAAGTTAAAAACTTCTGCACAGAAAAGGAAACAATTAGGAATGTGAAGAGAGAACCCATAGAATGGAGAGAATCTTTGTTAGCTACTCTTCTGACAGAGGATTAACATCCAGAATATATAAAGAATCAAAAAACACCAAGAAAACAAATAAAGCAATTAACAAATGGGCAAATGAACTAAATAGATTCTTCTCAAAAGAAGAAATACAAATGATCAATAAACATGAAAAAATGTTCAACATTGGGCTGGGGATGTAGCTCAGTTGGTAGAGTGCCTGCCTCCCAAGCACAAGGCCCTGGGTTCGATCCCCAGCACCACAAAAAAAAAAAAAAAAAAAAAAAAAAAAAATGTTCAACATCATTAACCATTACAGAAATGCAAATCAAAATCACCCTGACATTTCATCTTACTCCAGTCAGAATGTCAGTCATCAAGAATGCAAACAATAAGAAATGCTGGAAAGGATGCGGAGAAAAAGGAGCACTTTTACACTCGGGATTGTAAACTGGTAAAACCACAATGGAAATGAGTGTGGAGGTTCCTCAGAAAGGCTAAGAATGGAGCCACCATTTGACCCAGCTATCTCACTCCTTGATTCTAAAGACTCAAAGTCAGCTTACTATAGTGACACAAGCACACCCATGTTACAGCAGCACGACTCACAACAGCCAAACTGCGGAGCCAGCCTAGGTGTCCATCAACAGATGAATGGATAAAGAAAATGTGGTGTACAAAACAGACATGTAGACCAAAGGGACAGAACAGAAGACACAGCCAGATCCACATAAAGTTACCTCATACTAGACAAAGGTGCCAAAAACACATATTGGAGAAAACATAGCCTCTTCAAAAAATGGTGCTGAGGAAACTGGAATTCCATATATAGCAAAAGAAAATTAAACCTCTCTCTCACCCTGGACAAAACTCAACTCAAAGTGGATCAAGGACCTGGGCATTAGAGCAGAGACCCTTAACAAGATACCTAAAGAACAAGAAGTAAAATCAAGAATCAACAAATGGGATGGCATCAAACTAAAAAGCTTCTTCATAGCAAAAGAAATGATCAAGAATGCAAAAAGAGAACCTTCAGAATGGGAGAAAATCTTTGCCATCTGCACCTCAGATAGAGCATTAATCTCCACGATGTATAAAAACTAAAAAAAAATCAACACTAAAAAACCCAATAACCCAATCAAAAAATGGGCAAAGGCACTTCACAGAAGAAATATGATCAGTCAATAAATATATGAAAAAATGCTCAACATCTCTAGCAGTTAGAGAAATGCAAATTAAAGCTACACTGAGATTTCATCTCACTCCAGTCAGAATAGCTATTATCAAGAACATAGCAACAATAAATGTTAGCAAGGATGTGGGGAAAAGGCACACTCATACACTGCTGGTGGGACTGCAAACTAGTGCAGCCACTCTGAAAAGCAGTGTGGAGAGTCCTCAGAAAACTTGGAATGGAACCACCGTTTGACCCAGGTATCCACCTCCGTGGTCGGTATAGACCCAAAGGACTTAAACTCTGCATACTATGACGATGCTGCCACATCAGTATGTACAGCAACTCAATTCACAATAGCCAAACCATGGAACCAAATTAGATGCCCTTCAACAGATGACAGATAAAGAAAATGTGCTATCTATACACAATGAAATATTACTCGGCCATAAAGAGAAATGAAATCATGGTATTTGCTGGTAAATAAATGGAACTGGAGACTATTATGCTAAGTGAAATAAGCCAATCCCCCCAAAAAAACAAAACCTGAATGTTCTCTCTGATATGTGGCTGCTAACTCCCAATAAGGTGGGGGGTGGTTAGGAAAGGATAGAAGTACTTTGGATTAGACAAAGGGGAATGAAGGGAAAGGAGGGGGAATAAAAATAGGAAAGACAGGGCTGGGGTTGTGGCTCAGTGGAAGAGCACTTGTCTAGTACGTGTGAGGCACTGGGTTTGATCCTCAGCACCACATATAAATAAAGCAAAGGTAATGAGTCCATCTACAACTAAAAAAAATGTAAAAAAAAATAGGAAAGACAGTAAAATGAATCAGACATAACTTCCCTATGTTCATATATGACCAATGTAATTCCACATCATGCACAACCAGAAGAATGAGAAGTTGTACTCCATGCATTATAATATGTCAAAATACACTCTACTGTCATGTATAACTAAAAACAACAAATAAAAAAAGAAAATGTGGCATATAAACATACATGGGAGTTTTATTCAGCCATAAAGAAAACTGAAATGATGTCGTTTGCAGGGAAATACATGGAACTTGACACCATTAAGTTAACCCACAGTGGGAAGGTCAAGGGTCATATTATTTCTTTTCTCACATGTGGAAGCTGGAGAGGTAAAAGGAAAAGAAAGGTGTGAGGGAGTCTCAAGAAATTTGAAGAGATCAGTAGAGTAGAGGAAAGGGGCCAAGGGGAGTGAGGGGGTGGGAGAGGGGAAATGTGGGGAAATAGTATTGGTCAAATCATCGTTCTATTGTGTCATGTATGAGTATGTAACAACCAATCCTGCCATTATGTATGACTATGACATACCGATAAAATAAGGGAATAAGTAAGTATGGAACATACAGAAATCATACAAATAAAAAAAAGAGTGCAGGGAAATATTTTAAAGTGTAAGAAGAAAAATAACCAATCTAAAATTCTGTATCCAGAAAAAAATATCCTTCCAGGTGAGGTATGAAGTTAGTTCTCAATAACCAGCAATGTCTGTGATATGTTGTTCTGGAAAACTATAGGAGGATTGAAGACAGAAATGACCTTGGTGATTTTCATTTCCTGTGAATTATATGCCATGATAAGCTATTCAAGAAATAACAAGAATCTGTCCTGAACATCCCTGGCCCATAACCATTTAAGAGCCTGTCAAGTCAATGTTTGCAGCTAGTCCTCAACACTCACCAGCAGGTGACATTGGTCGAGACGTTCCTCATCTACAAAAAGGGAATAAAGGCATTTACCTTATAAAACAAGTGTTCCAAAGTGAATAATAATAATAGATTTCTCAGTCAAATAAAAATTCAGAAAATTTGTCACCAGCAGACACGCTTGCAAAATATGTTAAAAGAAATTCTTCAGAAAGAAGGAAAAATGATATAGGTCAGAAACTCAAATCTGTATAAAGAAAGGAAGAGCATTAGAGAAAGAATAAATGAAGGTAAAATAAACATTCATGCACCTAAGGACACAGCCCCAATATCCGTGAAACAAAAACTATCAAAATTGAAAGGAGAAATAGACACTTCAACAATAATAGTTGGAGACTTCAATACCTACTTTTAATACTGGGTAGAATAATTAGACAGAAGATGATGGAGAAAATAGAACACCACTATTCATTTGAACAACCCTAAAAATCAACTGGAAGACATCTAAAGAACAGATCCACCCACCAAGAGAAAACACATTCTTCTCAAAGACACATGGAACATTCTCCAGGATAGACCATATGCCAGAACATAAAACAAGCCCAAATTTAAAAGGATTGAAATCATCAAATATGTTCTCAAACCACACTGGAATGAAATCAGAAATCAATAACAGAAGGAAATTACATAATTCACAAATATGTGGAAATGAGACAACATGCTCCTAAATAACCAATGGGTCAAAGAAAAAATGACAAAAGAAACAAGAAAATACCTTCAGAAGAGTGAAAATAAAGACAGCATATCAAAATTTATGGGATGCTGCTAAAGCAAGGCTCAGAAGGGAATTCATAGACATGAATGCCTATATTCAAAGAGAAAATTTCAAATTAATAAATGAAGCTTCCTCCTTGAGAAACTAGAAAATAACAGTAAACTAAACCCAAAGTACAAAGAACGAAAAAAATAACAGAGATTAGAGCAGAAATACATGAAACTAAGAACAGAAAAGCAATAGAGAAAGTCAATAAAACCAAAATTCTTATTTGAGAGTAACAGCAAAATTAACAACTTTTTAGCTAGACTGGCCAAGAAAAAATGAAAAAAAAAACCCCAAACTATTAAAATCAGAGATGAAAGGGGGACATAACTACTGACCTCAAAGACATAAGATTATAAAGGGCTACTATTGATAATCGTATGCCAATCAATTAGGTAACCTAGATGAATTGGGAAAGTTCTTTGAAAGACACAAGCTAGTGAAACTGACTAGAAGAAGAAACAGAAAATCTAAATAGATCTCTGACAAAGAGAGGGAATTAATAAGGAAAACATTTTCTGCAAAGAAAAAAAAACGTCCAGGATCAGATGGGCTCACTAATATAAATAGTCTATCAAATATTTAAAGAATAATTAAAATCAACTTGTCACAAACTTCTTAAAAGAAGAATAGGAGTAGGAGGGGCTGGAGGTGCAGCACTTGCCTAGCATGTGAGAATCCCTGGGCTCAATCTCCAGTGTGAAGGAGCAGGAAGAGGAGGAGAGGGAGAAGGAGAGGAGGAGGAGGAGCAGGAACCCCTCCCAACACAGTCCATAAGCCAGTGTTATCCCAACACCAAAACCAGACAATGCCACCAGAAGAAACGAAAGCGAAAGACTCATACCCTGTATGACCGCACGTGACATCCTTAACAAACACTGCAAACTGGATTCAGCAACAAATAAAGAAAGGAGATCGCACGGCCAAGTGGGATGTGTCTCAGTAAGAAAAAGTAGTTGAACATACAAGAACCAATCAGTGTAACAGACCATATTATTAGAGGGAGAAGCAGAAGATAAAAGCACATGACCATCTCAACAAATACAGAAAGGCATTTCACAAAATGCCATACCCTTTAAAAAAGAAAAAAGATCTGCCAATTTCTAACCTCGAATAGCCAAAACAATCCTGAGCAGAGAGAGAGAAGCAGACCTTAAACTGTACCACAGAGCAATAGGAACAAAAGCAGCATGGCACTGGCACCAACATAGACAGGCAGACCAATGGTGCAGAATAGAGGACACAGAGACAAACCCACAGAAATACAGTTACCTCATACTGGACAAAGGAGCCAAAAACATACAATGGAGAAAAGATAGCCTGTTCAACAAAGGTGCTGGGAAAATTGGAAATCCATATGTAATAAAATGAAAGTAAACCTCTATCTCTCACCCTGCACAAAACTCAACTCAAAATGGATCAAGGACTTAGGAATTAGACCAGAGACCCTGCACCAAATAGAAGACAAAGTAGGCCTGAATCTTCATCATGTTGGCTTAGGATTAGATTTCCTTAACAAGACTTCCAAAGCACAAGAAATCAAAGCAAGAATCAATAAATGGGAAGGACTCAAACTAAAAAGCTTTTTCTCAGCAAAGGATACAATCAATAATGCGAAAAGAGAACCTACAGAGTGGGAGAAAATCTTTCCACGCGCACTTCAGATAGAGCACTGATCTCCAAAATTTATAAAGAACTTACAAAACTTTACACCAAAAATGCAAAGTACCCAGTCAATAAATGGGCCAAGGATCTGGACAGACACTTACAGAAGAAGATGAACAGGCGATCAATAAATATATGAAAAAGTGTTCAACATCTCTAGTAATTAGAGAAATGCAAATTAAAACAAGATTTCATCTTACTCCAATTAGAATGGCTATTATCAAGAACACAAACAATAATAGATGTTGGCGTGGCTGTGAAGAAAAAGGCACACTTTTACATTGCTGGTGGAGTTGCAAATTGATACAGCTATTCTGGAAAGCAGTGTGGAGATTCCTCAGAAAACTTGGAATGGACCCACCTTTTGACCCAGTTATCCCACTCCTTGGTTTATACCCAAAGGACTTAAAATTAGCACACTACAGAAACACAGCCACATCAATGTTTACAGCAGCTCAATTCACAAGATCTAGACTGTGGAACCAACCTAGATGCCCTTCAACAGGTGAATGGATAAAGAAGATGTGGTATATATACAACAATGGAATACTACTCAGCCATAAAGAAGAATAATATTATGGCATTTGCAGATAAATCAATGGAATTAGAGAATATCATGCTAAGTGAAATAAGCCAATCCCCAAAAAACAAAGGCCAAATGTTTTCCCTGATAAGTAGATGATGATATAGAATTGGGTTGGGGGTGGGGGTGAGAGAAGAATGGAGGAACTTTAGATCACAAAAAGGAAATGAGAGGGGGAGCGGGTAGGGGGTATGAAAAATGGTGGAATGAGACAGACACCATTACCCTATGTACAGGTATGATTACATGAATGGTGTGAATGTACACCATGCCCAACCATAGAAATGAGAAGTTGTACCCCATTTGTGTACAATGAATCAAAATGAAGTCTGTAAAAATTTAAAAAATAAATTAAGAAAAAAGATCTGCTGATTTCTTTTTTTAGTTGTAGATGGACACAATGTCTTTATTTATTTCCTTCTGATGTTGGGCTGAGGACGGAACCCAGTGCCTCACGCTTGCTAGGCGAGTGCTCTGCCACTGAGCCACAGACCAGCCCTGCCATACCCTGTCATGGTTACAAGGAGCAGCAGCAGTCAGGCTCCATGGTGCACACCTGTGACCCCTGCAACTGGAGAGGCTGAGGCAGCAGGATCCCAAGTTCAAGGTCAGCCTCATAAACTCAGAGAGACCCTGTCTCAAATTTTAAAAACTCTTAAATACTGGGGATGCATGTAATGCAGTGGTCGAGCCCTAGGTCCCATCCCCAGTACCAAAAATAAATCAATAAATAACTCTACAAACTAGGAAAGGAAGGGAACTTCACCTAATAAAGGACATCCAGGAAAATTCACAGATAATATCATACTTAATGATGACGACTAAAATATTTATCCCTAAAATCAGAAACAGGACAAGGTGTCTACACTCCCCATTTGTATTTGATTAGACAGGGAAATGAGGCAAGAAAAAAGAAATACAAAGCATCCATATTAGAGTCTAAGAAATAAAACCATTTCTGTTTACAAGTGATATGACTATGTATGTAGGAAATTCAGACACACACATAAAGGAATACAGACACACACATGCACAGGTGTGCACACATACACTGTCACAACTAATAAACCCAGTAATGTTGCAGGATTCAAGATTAACATGCAAAATCAATTGTTTCTACACACCAACAATGAAAATCTGAAATCCAGTTTCAATATTATCAAGGGCTATGCATGTGGCTAGTGGTAAAGTGTCTAGCACACACAAAAGACTCTGGGCTCAATCCTATAATATTATCAAAAAGAATAAAAACACTTAAGAATAAATTTAACAGCCTGTAATTCCAGTGGCTCAGGAGGCTGAGTCAGGAGGATCGAGAGTTCAAAGCCAGCCTCAGCAAAATCGAGGTGCTAAGCAACTCAGTGAGACCCTGTCTCTAAATAAAATACAAAATAGGGCTGGGGATGTGGCTCAGTGGTGGAGTGTCCCTGAGTTCAATCCCTGGTTCAAAAAAAAAAAAAAAAAACAATAAATTTAACCATCAAGTGTAAGATTCATGCACAGAAAACTAAAAAATATTGTAGAAAGAACAAGATCTGAATAAATGGAAAGACATCTTATGTTCATGGTAAGATGGTGACACTGCCCAAATTGACATACAGAGTCAACTCAATGCTTCTATTCTCAATACACCAACTGCCTTTTGTGTAGAAATTGACAAGTTGATCCTAAAATTTATATAAAGATTCAATTGACTTGGAATATCCAAAAACAATCTTGAAAAATGAGAGTGAAGTCTGAGGACTCAGATTTCCTGATTTCAAAACTTAACCCAAAGCAACAGTGACTAAGACAGTGCAGGGCTGGCATGGGGCAGACAGACGGACAGAACAGAATCGAGTCTAGAAATAAACCCTCACATTTACCATTAGCTGATTTGACAAGGATGCCAAGACCACTCAATGGAAAAATAATGGCCTTTTCTACAAATGGCGCTGGGACAATAGATCTCCACATGCAGAAGGATGGCAGTGTCACACCATACACAAAGATTAACTCAGAATAGATCATAGATCTAATTTAAGAACGAAAACTATAAAATTCTTCAGAAGAAAACAGGCATAAATCTTTGTGACTTCAGATTAGACAACAATATCTTCAAGATGACACCCAAACACAAGCAACTAAAGAAGAAATAGATTATTTGGACATCATCAACATCAGAAAGTTCTGTGTTTTCAAGGAGACTATCAAGAAAATGAAAAGACAACCCACAGAATGGAAGAAAATTTTTGTTAACCTTATATCTGATATGGATTTAGTATCTAAGTATATACTAAGAACTCAATATATTAAGAAGTATTAGCAAGAATGTAAAGCTTTGGAATTCTCATACATTACTGGTGGAATGTAAAATGGTACAGCTTTGGAATGCCATTTGGTAGCTTCTCAAAAAGTAAAATATAGAGTTACCATATGTTCAAGTAAGGCCACGCCCAGGTATGCACACAAGGGGATTGAAAATATGTCCACACAAACACGGGAACATGAATGTTCACAGCAGCATCATTCACAATAGCCAAGAAGTGCAGACAACCCAGAATTCCACTGACTGATGAGTGGAGTGGTACATCCTTTCAACGCACTGTTGTTCAGTGGTAAAAAGGAATGAAGTGCTGATTCGCACTACAACGCAGGTGAATCCTAAAAACACCGGCTACGGCAAACCCGGAAGAGCACACACAGTCTCATCCCACTTACATGACATGTCCACACTGGGCAAATCCACAGGGCAGGGCGCAGAGCGGCAGGCAGGGCTGAGACCGCTAATAGGTATGGGGTTTCCTTTTGAGGTGAATTAGATATAGTGGTGATGGTTATATAACCATGTGAAATGCTGAAGTAGATTGTACACTTTAAAAGGATGCATTTTATGGCATATAAATTACATTGCAACTAAGAAAGAGGAGGGAGAGGAGGAAAAAGGAGAAGGGAGAGAAATAGCGGCAGCAGCACTGGGAGCGGGGTCAAAGGAAAAGCTGCCCCTCTGGGCACCTATGGCAGCAGTGCCCTTTTGATAACTTCTGAGGTCACAGGTTGACCTGGCAGTTATGCAGATTCTGATTAAAAGACCTGCGAGGACCCCGGGCCAAAGCACCACCTTCTTTAGAAGGCTGCGGGGGCCACAGGGAACTCTCTACTGTCCACCTTCTGGGTCCCACCTGGGCTTACAGGGGCTAGTCCAGCTGTGCCCTCCCCACAGCAGGCCAGTGCTCAGTCATCAGACTGTCACGTGCACTGGGATGTTTTAACTCACACTCTGCCAGACTGGCAAACAGCAGTTGGCTCACTAGTGTTTCAGAAAATCAGAAGTTCAGCCTGACTCACTCCTTTCTGGACACTAACAGCCTACGAGCAAGAAGGAAACTCCCCCTCAGTCCAAGTGAATCAAGAAGCTCCGACTTCACAGGGAAGTTTTACAACATTATTGTCTGATGCTCACCTGGCTAACCTACCTGGCAAACAAAATAAACCAAAAGACAAGGTTTCCCTGAAGTGCTTAACATGTTAAACTCAAGTGTGTCACTAGCATCTGAAAACAGATGCACGGCAATATATGAGTGTACAGAGCAAGACGAGACGATACCTGTAAAGCCATCAATTTGAAGACTCAAAGTTTGCAGGGTTGAACAAAAAAATAAGCATATTTATAAGAAATGCATATCAGCTAGTGCTTTGCTGCACTGCCTCTGGGGAGGCACTGGCCCCTTGCACTGGATGATTTGGAGACCTAGTGTATCTGCTTTAGTGCATTTGCAGGTTCCTGTTGGCAGGGACTGCAACATAGTACATAGGTCTGTTTTCTGTTGCTGTAACAAAACACATGAGGCTGAGTACTTTATACAGAAAAGAGGTTTATTTAGTTATCAGTTTTGGAACCTGGAAGTCCAAGATCAGGAAGCCCCATCTATTGGCCCCTGGTGAGGATCCCTTTGGCTACATCACAAGATAGTAAATTGATGGTATAATGGGAAGACCATGTTCAAGAGGGAAAGATCACATGGCGAGACTGGAAGCTGGTGTGGGATTCAGGGTCCAATCTCACTGTTTTATAACAACCAGCTTTCCCAGGAACTAACCAGGTCGCATGAGCAGGGATCCCTTCCAAAGGCAGTGCTCCCAATCACCCACGTACCTTGCACCAAGCCCCACCTCCTAAAGATTCCAGCACCTCTTAACCCTGCCACACGCAGGACCAAGCCTTGGACTTACACCCGAGCCACATCCAAACTATCACACAGGTTTACACCAGGTGAGCCTCAGACCCTCCGCAGAGATCCACACACTAGCTTCTGGGGCTGGATTAATTCACCTGAATCAAAACCAGAGAATCACAGAACAGGAAACTTCCAGAATTCTACTGAAGCATGTGGGCTGGTATGTGTTCCACATTCATGAACTCCCTTCGAGGAGTCTGGGGGTCAACGAATAAAGCAGGCAGGAGTCTGGACGTCCAGGATCACACACTGTAGTGACGGAAGATAGACAATTAAGAAAATAAGTAAAGTACACCAGTGAACAAGCAGCACGAGGTCACCGGGCGACACTGAGCGGGGGTCCGCAGGAGACAGGAAGGAGTCAACGCAGCAAGGAGGACAAAGACACACTACAGGAACCCTGGAGGACCCTGGCTGTGACACGTGAGGGGTATGCGGGGCCACTGGAGGGTCCTGTGCACGGAGGCACGACCTGCTAGGTGTGCAGAGGAGGCTTATGGGTACAAGAGGAAGCCAGGCGACAATTAGGAGCCTGCTGCCATCATCCAGGCAAAAGACGGTGCCGTGGGCCAGTGTCGAGAAGTTCTTGATTCCAGATCCAGAGGGAGGGTCAACACTGTTCTCCTGTAGCTTTGCTTTGGAGGCAAGAGAGGCTGCACGAGTGGCCGTTAGCTGAGGTGGGAAGGACCTCAGGTGAACAGTGTGGGGGACAGGGTTCTGTCCTGGACACATCGACCTTGGGATGCCCATAGATACCAATGTAGAAATGCTGAGTAGACACTTGGATATCTGCACCTGAATTCGGGGGACAGATTGGGGCTGGAGAAAGATGTCTGGGAACTGTCAGAATATAATATATAAAAAGGATATCACCAAGCCAGACGTGGTGGCGCACGCCTGTAATCCAAGTGACTTGGGAGGCTGAGGCAGGAGGATCGCGAGTTCAAAGCCAGCCTCAGCAACTTAGCGAGGCCCTAAGCAACTCAGTGAGACCCTGTCTCTAAATAAAATACAAAATAGGGCTGGGGATGTGGCTCAGTGGCCGAGTGTCCCTGAGTAAAAAAAAGGATATCACCAAAATGCAGGATTAATAATAAAAAAGGTACAAGAGTTGAGCCTGGGGGTGTTCCAACGCTGAATCTGGGAAGAAGAGCAGGGAGCCAAAGAGACTGAGAAGGAGCAGCTGGTCAGATAGGAGCAAAAACAGGAGACATGGGCGTCCTGGAAACCACATGAAGGGAGCTGGGGTCAGCACACGCCCAAGGCTGCAGTGATGATCACGAGAGGACCACGAACTGCCCTGGGAGCGAATGCCCCCATGGGAACAGCCAGCCAGCATGGGCAGCAGTGCAGAGGAGCCTGCGAGGTGGTCCCAGAACAAATCAGATGAAAGGGCTACGACAAACCACCTCGAAGAGGTCTTCTCCAATGGGGGACGGAAAACGGGGATGGAGTGAGCCCAGGCAGAGGGAGTGGGGCCAAGCTGTCTCCTTAAGACGGGACCCCCCAGGGTGGTGGGACGGTGGCAAAGAGCAGCGTGCAGGAGGGAAAGGAGTAAACTGCTGTCCCGTGGGTTTGCCAGTGGAGGGGGCCAAGTGCCCTCATCGCGGGGGGGATGAGCCCTTCCTAGGACCAGGGACAGTCCACTCAGTCACAGAAGGGAAGGGGAGAGCGCGGACCCCGGCCCGGGAGCTGCGGCAGTCGCCTTCTGATTCTATTTTCTTGTTGAAACAAAAGTCAGGTCACCAGCTGCGAGTGAGGCTGGGGACAAGGACCTGAAGGTGATAGGCCAGGGAGTGAAAGATCCCTAGAAGAGGCGGGGCTGGGAGTGGGAGCAGTGACTGCCGGGGCACATGGAGTCCATCTGGGGGTCGTGGCTGGACACTGCCTGGACACTCAGGACACTCAGCGGCACGGGGAGGAGGAGAGCTGGGTTTCCGGGGTGAGGGTCTCCACAGACAAGGTGAGCCGGCCCGTGGTGGGTGGATGCGGGGACGTCCACAGGGCACCCCGGCAGCAGTGGGAATCCCCTGCACCTGAGACAGGACACACTGAAGAACTCAGGGGCTCAGACTCCCCCGCTGAGGGACCCCCTCAGCATCCACAGCGGCCTGCCTCGGCCGGAAATGAGCTTGGGTTTCTGGAACCCTCCCTGCAGCCCTCCCACGCCGTCACTGCCCTTCCCACTTGGGAGGTGAGTGGACACCCGGTGGGGAGGCAGGCAGCTGGCCCTGGGCCACACCAGTGCTGAGCCCAGAGCTGGGGACTGAGCTCTCACTTCTGGGGCTGCTCCAAGGACAAGTGGCTGCTCCAAGGTCTTCAATGGCTGAGGCTCTCCTGCTTCTTTTGACAAAACCAGTGGGTTCCTCAGAGGCGGAGGGAAGTCGCCAGTCGCCCAGGGGTGTGCGCTGGCCACTGCGGCTGGGCCTTCGCCTGGCACCTACAGGACTGCCGCAGCACACGCCGTGCTCCTTATTTACCCGTCAGTTCCCTCCCTGAGAGCGAGAAGGCTGCCAGGGCTCTGGCCTCGAGCCTCGCCGCACCACCTGAGGAGAGAGATAATCACCCCAGAACGCACTGCCTGGGGTGCGCTTTATTACCCGACTACAAAGCGAGTCAATTCAAAAAACGCTTAGCTGAAGACAGAGGGAAAAAAATCATAATCACATGAAAAGGAATTCCTCCTAATGCCACCGCGCACACGGCAGGGACCATCCTCCTCCAGCGCGAGATGGCCTGGGTGACTGCGGGTCCCTCCCGGTGCTGATTTCCACCCATGGCGGGATGGCAAAAGCCAGCCAGACTTCAGCCCAGTCGGGTATCCTCAGGAGCCCACCTGGACAGCAGGAGCGGAGCCCCAGCCCTTCGCGTGCAGGGGCTCTTCAAGCAAGGAATCTCTCTACAGCGAACCCTCTCCAGCAAACCACAGGCCTCGCACGGACAGGTCCACGACCAGAGGGCAAAATGCCACGCACCCTACCTGCCCTGCTCCCAGCTGGTTGGGTATTAAGATCACAGCAACAAGCCAGGCGCGGTGGCACACGCCTGTAATCCCAGCAACTCGGGAGGCTGAGGCAGGAGGATCGGGAGTTCAAAGCCAGCCTCAGCAACTTAGCGAGGCCCTAAGCAACTCAGTGAGACCCTGTCTCTAAATAAAATACAAAATAGGACTGGGGATGTGGCTCAGTGGTGGGGTGCCCCTGGGTTCAACCCCCAGTACCAAAAAAAAAAGATCACAGCAACAAAGCTCCCCAGCTTCTCAAACCGCACTGACCCAGGACTGGGGTCCTGACATGCGGGAGCTCCCAACTTGGTCTCACGGAGGAGAGTGGAATGGGGGCCAGCAGAGGCTGGGAAGGGGCGCGAGGAAGGGTGGTAGGCAGGCACGGGTGCGGTCGGACAGGAGGGGTGACTTCCCCCATCCTGCAGCCGCACAGCCGTGGCCGGCAAGGACCGTGTGTTTAACACGGCTGCAGAGAGGACCTGGAGTGTTCCGGACGCACAGAAAAGAGCTGTGCCAGGTGATGGATACGTGTGCCAACTGCCCCATCCGATCCTTACACGTGTACGTGAATTAAAATGCCATAATGCACCCCGTAAGCACGTGGAAGTCCTTTATGTCTGTTAATAAGAACTCCCCTGTGAAGGCTGAAACAGGACTTCAGTGTTGCTCTGCGGGGTCCCTGACCTGACGAGTGTGGTCTCCTCCCTCTGACTCAAGGGTCAAAGGCTTCTCACGAGATGCCCTCCCGGCCTGTCTGGAGAGAGGACAGGCTATTCCACTGGTCAGCTCCTGGGGGGGTAACATTTTTATTGTTATCAACATCATTACCTTTTAAATGCTATTACTTTCCACTTAAAAATTAATTTTAAAAGGCTGTTGACGCAGGCCCACAGGTTTTAGAACAGCAGTCCTCCGAGTGGGGCTGGGCCAGCACGGCCAGCTTCCCGGGCTCTTCTGGAAGAGCACTCTCTCAGGTTCCACCCAGACACCCAGATCAGGACCCCTAGGGCAGGGCAGCTGCTGGTTAGCAAGGCTGAAGCTGCGGCTTGAGCAGCACCTGAGGCTGAGGGACACTGCGTCCCTGGACTGTGTGTGGAGGGGCTCAGGCACGCAGGTCCCCACTTTCCCCACAGCAAAGCAAAGTGAGAAGCCACTGCAAGATTCAACTCACAATCTAGTACCTGTTTAGCTGGGAACAAGTATTACCTCATTTCCTCACTGACCTGTGACAGCCGTCATCCATATTTTTAGAGGTGAGGGACTTAAACGAGAGATTTAAACAAGGAAAAGTCAGATTCACTCAGGACAGTGAGGCCAGCACCCAAACGCTCCTAACCCAACCCTGGGCTTTCTGCCTAGCTGCACGTGCACACGCATTCTCGACACGTGCACGAGCGCTCTGTGCACTCCACTGTGAGGAGATAAGAGCAAGGACGTCCGCGTACACCTGACAGGGAAACACGACATCCCTGTGCCCCACAGGAAGGGCACCCTCAGATATGGCCTGATAACTCTTCAACCCACTAAAAAGAACACACAGGACATGAAGAACAAGTCGGCCACATGAATTTCTTGTCAAAAATTAGGATTCCAGGGCTCTTGGCACCCACTGCTGAAGTCGCGCACGGCGGAGGCGCTCAGACGGGCCACACTGTGAGTCCTGTCTCCCGTGCAACGTTAGGAATTGCAAGAATGCAAGTTGATTTGCAAATAGATTCCAAATGACAGGGTATCATAAAAACCATTTAGTCGGTCATCTGAATTCAATTTTGCAGAAACATCCATGGTTGCAAACAGACCTGCCTCGCGCTGGCAGCCCCACTCCCCTGAGCCACAGCCTCCTCCACCAGGGCCTCCCCAGCCCCCGCACACAGCCTCCCTCCTTCCCCCAGCCTCATCTCAACAGAGGCCTCTGGCAGGGTGGCTCTCCAGTGCAGCACCCCACAAGCCCAGCAAGCGAACCGCAGTGGAACACCCCTCAAAGCCACCATGTTTCCTGGAGGGTAAGCGGCGATCGGAGGGCATCGTAGTAACAGGACATGTCCAGAACAACGTAGGAGAACAAGCCAGTGGGGTCACCCCGACCACTGCCACGATGGACATGTGGCCTTTCACAGGTGGGCCGTGGGAGAAGGAACCCTGAAAACGGCTACACTGGAACGGTGGGGACACTGCTCTTTTTGTTTGAAATATTCTTTAATAAGCATGTCACAACGGGGTCGCACGGCCTGGCTGCTGCCCACCTCTCTCCTCGACTTCCTCCGGCCTTGTGGGTGCCACCGCCTGCCCCCCAGGGCCCCCAGGGACGGCAGGCACCAGCTTCCTCTGCACTGTGCCTGCTGCCACCAGCAGCGACACTTTTATTCAAGAAACTGTAAACTAGACTATGAGCTTCATGACACCAAACAGCCGTTCTGCCCCAGCCCCAGGGCACACAGCAGGAGCCCGAGCCCCACAGCCTGGCGACCTCGCAACCCTGCTGCTCGGCCAGCACTGCCTCCCAACACACAGCCACACCCGTGCACACTCACACGCTCACCACACAAACACTCACACACACCAACCAAACACACCCACACCCACCACACACACACACACACACACACACGCTCATGCACATGCTGCACACACTCCCAGCCTCCCTAAATGCACGTGAACATATCCTCCTACACCCGTATCTCATGTAAGATCACCCCGCTCTTCCCAACCAAGACAGCAGTGTCCACACCATGCATGAATCCTCATGTTCTGCCCTCTATGGAGAACCAGAGTCTGTGTTCATAAATCTCCTTAATTGACACCTGTGACTTTAGGATTGTTCTGTGTGCGTCTCTCCTGTGAGTCCGTGGATGTCATGAGAGCAGGGACCATGACTGCGTATGTGGGTGGCACTTAGCCAGCCCTCGGAGGGGCAGTGAGCGCTACCCCATCCGCACTGAGCGGCTGTGCCTCTGTGATGATTGGCAACAGCGCGCACGCCTTGGGGCCCAGATGCAGATCCTAAGGAAGCAGTTTACATTGTTGGGTGTGTAATACCCTTTCTCCACTGTGGGCATAAAAATCCCACTTGGGGACCGGCCTCAGAAGCCCACTATGACCAAATGGCTGTTTCCAGTCTCCCCGCCACATTTACAATGCCAACAGACCCAGACATGGCAACGGGAGAGAAACCAAATGGTCAGGAGCACTGACCACAGGTCAGTCTCCAATAGCTGCTCCAGCTCAAAACGCTGCTCCCAGATGCAGACTTTTGAAATGTAAGAACTGCGAGCCACTGCACTCTCCCAGCAAACGGGGGTGTTCGGCACGCCTATTTATAGTCCAGCCAAGTCCCAGCAAGTCCTCCCATCCAGCAGAGGAAAGTTTCCAGGGCTTCCGGGCTCCGGGCCTGAGGAACTCAAAGCTTTGCTGCTGCTGCCACCTATCGTGGGAAGGAGGAATTCAGTGACAAGAAAACTCACTGTCAGCCGGGTTTGGATCCCCCCCTCTACCGGACCCCCATGAGGCAGGACAACTCTGCTTTTCAACTTCCTGTGGTCATCTCATCCTGCGGTCACTGAGCAACAAGGTAAGGCCATTCAGAGTCAAGATGTGCAAGACAGTGCCGGCTCAGATGACAGACAGGAGGGCACCAGACAATCGGGGCACAAAACCCATGTTTTGTGAAGGCTGTGACGATGCAGACCAGAGGGAAGGGGAACCAGGACGTCACCAACTCGGAAGGCCCCTGTCCCTCAAGCCCTCGAGGCGCTCTGCACGAGCCCCCTGGGCAGCGTGCGACGGGGACCAGAGGCGGCTCACCTGGCTTTGGTGCTGCTGGCCTTGACGGCATTGGGATGGTTGCCATTTCTTTTCATATCCTTCAAGTTAAAATATTTCTGAATTTGAGAGTTCTGAAAAATAAGAGAGCAATGGGGCTAGCAGACCGGCAGACAGACGGACTTCCTTGGCAAGCTGATCAAGCCACCAGGATGGGGCCTGGGTTTGCCAAACCATCACAGGGCTTGCAGGCTACTGGAGAACTGCCCGAAAACCTCAGGCAAATCTTCATGAAAGTCACGCTCAACTTAGGACTCCCATGGGAGGTGTTTCAGGTGAGCACTACCTGAGCACACTCCTCTCCAAGCCCAGCACCTGGCTCACTCACCACGCACATGCGCATACACACCTGCCAACCCTTCCTCTGAACAGTCAGAAAAAAATCATTTCTAAATGCTGATCACCTCTTCTTACTTTGTCCCTTAGAATATTCCAGTTGCTTCCCCTCACTCCTGCAGGGGAGCCGAGGACCTTGACCTTGCCTCCTCCAGCTGCCTCCCACCGTCAGGTCCCCAGGCCTCTGCGACCTGGCCTTTAGGAGCCCCTTCTCCTTCCCATGCAGAAGCACACGGAAGTGTTCAGAACTGTAAGCTTCCCTGGCCATGCTCCCCCTCCCTATTAGATATGGAAAATGGCAAACCCCAAAATAGAGTGGCCTGGGAAGAGGGGTGGAGAGGAGAGCAGTGCACTGATGGCACTGAGCCGGCCCGGCGCACCTTTTCCCAGGGACAGAACAGTCCCTGGAAAGGAAGCCAAAGCACTGATCCTTCCCCAAATAAATCCTTTCCAGTGACAGTACTATGGGACCCTGAAGGGAAAGAGAGAAGCACTGAACATTGACCCCAGACCCTCCATTCTTTTCCAAGCAAAAATACTGCCCAGTAAAAACATTTTCAAATTCTCACAAACCTGTCTCCTGAGTACCCAAAACTGACCTCTGACCCCATGCCCCTCCCCATCTCGCCCAGTAGGACAGATTCCAAATTCCTAAGTGCCCCAAACTGACAAGTGCATTAATTAAGTCACCTCAGTATAACCTATACAAGACCAGTCCCCTCCTTTGTCCAGTGGCTCATTTTCCACTAGGAAAGTGGGTCCATTGGAGGCATGATCCTGTCCCTGAATAAAAGGCTGAGATGATCCGTGAAGTCTGCATCCAGCCCAGGCTTTTTATGCTAACACCCCTCCCTACCAAACTCCTCCCATCCTAAGATCAGTGGTTCTCAATGGGAGGGGTCTCAGGAGCACCAGTAGCACCTGAGGTCTGGTGAGAAACAGCCTGCTGGGCCCCACCTACACCCTGACTCTGGCTGAGGTTGGCGCACAGCTAAGAATTTGCAGGGCAGACACAGTCCCTGGGACACACTGCTGAGACCTCTGCTGGTGTCACTTCCTTGAGGAGCCTCCCTGGATGCTCCGCCAGGGCAAGCCTCTTGCACATGGTGGCAGAGAGCTGTGTCCCTTGTAGCCCTCAGTCTAGCTTGCAATCGTGCACCTGTGGCATGAGCCATTGATCAGGCTTGGCTTCTGCTAGACTTTAAATTCCATAAAGAATTCTAGAGCCAAGCTGATTTCTGTTATCACTACATCCCAGATCCTAGGCTGGTGACGAATTCATAGTGCCAAATGACACAGAGAAGCTTCCCCTCCTGAAGCCTGGCCGCCCAAGACAGAAATGCCCTCTGCAGCCAACCACCTCAACCCTCTTTCCAGTCAGCCAATGGGCACTCTCCCTTTGACCTGGAGGACACCTGGCCGCTGCTCTCTGTGTTCCTGATGCCACTGTCCATCTTCACCCCCCTGGTCTCCTCACTTCCTCTACCCCATCTACCTGTTGCCAGGGCTCATCTTCCTCAAGCACAGACACACTGTTCACCTGCTTAAAAATGCAAGATGCCAAATTAAACACGTGTGGAAGCATCGGGACTACACCGGGAAAAAGGATGTGTACCTAAAACCTGGTAAAAATCTGAACAAAGCCTTCAGTTTAATTAGTACTGGCTCGAGTTAAATTGGTGACTACAGTGTCCATTTCATGGTTTTGACCACTGTGCCATGCCTATTCTGCAGGATGGGATCCTGGGGGCAACCTGGCCATGCATGGCAACTCCCTGCACTAATTTTGCAACTTTTAGGTAAACCTAAAATTGTTTTTAAAAAAAATTTTTTGAAACTCCAATGCTTACTTGTAAATGGGCCACTGATCACTAACAAGCTGGCCAGGGTGACTTCCTGAAGCCACTCCCTCCACACAGGGTGTTTTCACACAGTGCTCCAGATGCCCACCGAGCTCCTCCCTCCCAAGTTTCAGTTCATGCTTTTGTTAAAATGTTCTTCCCCTCTGTCTACCTGGCACACTTCCATTTATCTTTCAAGATTATCTTTCAAGGCCCCTTCCTTCATGAGGCCTCCCTATCCTCCTTCAACAGAATCAGTCACGCCTCCGCAGAGCCCCGAGGCCCCCGCAGGCTGGCTAACTGTTTTACTTAATAAGGGGAAAACATTAAAAGTGCTGCAGTTTCCTCACTTAGATATAAAATATGCAGCTTATGCCCTGCTACCCTCCCATCCTTCTCATGCTACCTGGACTTCCACTGTGACGCTCTGTCCTAGACTCTTCTGTTGGCCCTGCTTGTCAGGCAGCCTGTCCAGTGCAGGGCATTCTACTAACTTTCTAGACCTGGCACGGCCTGGATCGCAGCGGGCACTGCATTCATCTGCTCTTGGTGGACCATGGTTATCAACACCTCATGCCGAGAGGGCAAGAAGCCTGGGCTCATTACATCCACTGGGAAAGCTCAACACTGTTCTGAATGCGACCAAGACACTGTGATAAGTTCCACTCTAGCTACCATCCTCAGATTAGGTTTTCAAAGTAAAGAGAATTCTGAGACCTTAATGAACGTGATCCCTTCAGAACTTGGTGAGGCAGAGATTAGCAATGCTTATAAAACCAGAACTTGACTGGGCATGGTGGTGCATGCCTATAATCCCAGTGGCTTGGGAGGTGGAAGCAGGTGGATTGCAGGTTCAAAGCCAGCCTCAGCAACTTAGCGAGGGCTTAAGCAACCTAAAGAGATCCTTTCTCAAAATAAAAAATTAATTAATTAATTAAAAGGTCTGGGGGTGGTTCAGTGATTAAGCACCCCTGGATTCAATCCCAGGTACCACCAAAAAAAAAAAAAAAACAAACCAGTACCCTCCAAATAAGCACAAAGTCACAGATTTTCAGATACACTTCTTCACCATGGGCCAAAACACAATTAGAAGGCTCTTCCTCTGATGTATTTGTTTATTTGCCAGAGAAGTATTGATGTCCAGCTTTTAACAGATGCTATTTATATCAGAATCATAACAAAAGTGCCATCCATCTGCCTTGGCATCCAGAGAAAACACAATTCAACACAAGAGTAAAAAATGTGCGCAGCCAAACAGAAATGGCACCAAAAGCAAAAATTGTTGGAACTGGAGCCCCGGGTGGGGGTGGGGGATTAGCACTTGACTACACGAAAAAAATCACAAGCAACACAAAAGATCTTGGCAGTTAAACCCAAATACTTGAGAAAAACCTTCTCCTTCTCCTATCAAATGGATGGTCTATCATATCTGGGGACACACACATTAGGAAGTTCCCTTTAGGCCTCCCATTCGTTTCCATGCACCCCTCAGTCATTTACAGAGCATCCAGACTTTTGGACAATGGGGAAAACAAAGGATTTGGAGTCGAGCAGACACAGGGTCAAGCTGGCTTTGCTATCTCCTGTGCAAACTTGAAAGTTCATCAACCTCTTCCTGACCCACTTTCCTCATTTGCAAAATGGCAGTAACACCTCTCTTTAAAACAGTACTCTTGACTTGGAATCTGGGGACCACCCGTCCACATGGGTTGCTTGCAGATCTTCAGACCTGAGTCCGAATGCAAACTTGTATGTGACTTGACTATCTTCCCTTCTCACAGAGCAAGGGACAAAAAATAAAAGGTTAAGTCCACTAAGAGTCAGGAAAGGACCCCAGCTCACATTCCTAAGCTCCTGGCATGCAGTTAGCGTTCACTGTTCGGCTAGCTGTTCCTCTGCTCGGGTCTGAGACATACAGAAGATAACCAGAGCACAGGACATAAGACTGTTGTTGTGTAAGACACTAAGTATCTGATGCCTGTAATCCCAGTGGCTGGGGAAGCTGAGAGGCAGAAGGATTGCCCCCAGCAATTTAGTGAGGTCCTAAGCAACTTAGCTAGCCCCTGACTCAAAATTAAAAAATAAAAAGGGCTAGGGATATGGCCCGTGGTTAAGTGTTGCTGGGCTCAATCCTTGGTACAAAAAAAATATATATGCTAAGTGTCATCTCAGGGTATTAAAGGATAATCATGGAGAACAAATCAGTCCAGAAAACCCCTGCGGGAGGGGCTGGCAGGCAGGAGTACTGACAGGCCAGAGGCACGGGAGTGCCAAGAGAGGGAGGCAACCACTGCTGCCTGAACCCTCAGTGCCTGGACAGGGTTTGGCACCGGGTAGGTGCTCAATGAATCAGTAGTAAGGCAACAAACAAGCAAAGGGCTGAGACCCACCAAGGGGACAAGACACCATGCACAAAGCCCGACAATAGAGCGGTGAGAGGGTGTTGCTGGAAACTAATATTCAGAAATCTTTAATTTCAAATATTCAATTCAAATGCAGTATCCCACACCCTCCCTGAATAGTGAGGACATTGAGACTCCACTTCCATCACTCACTAGTAATCCAGGCCCTTCCCGGCCTCTGAGATGAGCCCCATGAGAAAATTCTCTTTGATCTAGGTATTAAGGAACTCTTATTTTCCCAAAGGAATTAAAAGGTCTTGTTTGTGTATACAAATGGTACAACTTCCTTCTGTGCCTTTTATTTGATTTTTCCTTGGGTTGACAAATAGTGCAGGTAAATCTGCAGTCCAACTTTAAACCTCATCACAGATGATCTGCGTACGTGCTTATCTCCTGATATTATTTTCCTACTCTATGTGCATTTTTTCATGATCCTGATTCACCTGTTTCTATTCTGCTGTATTGCAGGTATTCCCAGGCAGCTCTAGATTAGAGGACATGTTCCAGCATTTATCAGCTTTGCAAAGTCTTTTAACCTGTGTCCCTGAAAATGGGAACAGCAACGACTTTTACCCAGGCAGGTTATGAGGGCTAACCAAAAAATAAAAGAAAGAAAGCATGTGAGCCCCAACCTGGGCCAGCAACATAGTAAGTGCTCAACAAACCCAGCAGAGAAGGAAAACTAAAGATGGCGCCTGAAACAAAGTAACCAAAACAAACATCAGAGGTCAAAAACAAGAAAAAGAGAGGTTGAAAATGAAGTCCTTTGCCTGGCAGAGGGACACATGCCTGTAATCCCAGTGGCTTGGGAGGCTGAGGCAGGAGGATCGTGAGCTCAAAGCCAGCCTCAGCATCTTGGTGAGGTCCTAAGTAACTTAGTGAGACCCTGTCTCTAAATTAAAATATTAAAAAGGGCTGGGACTATTGCTCAGTGGTTAAGCACCCCTGGGTTCAAACCCTGGTACCAAAAAAAAAAAAATGAAGCCCTATAGTACCAGAAGTATATTACATTCATATGTCTCTTTAGTCACGGTTTTCCCAAACACATTCCTTCCCCTTACACCCCTCTTCGAATGGTGAGGGAATCCTGGCTAATACTGTATTGAAACTGAATTAATATTTAAATAGAGTGTTGCAATAATCTAATTGATAAAATTGTGCAAGCCTAGATATGGGGCATTTTTTGATAGATACAAATGATAAAGATCATTTGTAGCATGTAAAGTAAGAAGGGATGGTTGGCTTCTTTTCTCACTGTTTCTCATTGACATTATGCAGCTTATTTTTCAATCCTGGCAGGGGAAGGAGACATCCAAGAAGCCCTCTTGACTCTCAGCATGTATTAACTTCACACATCACTCAATACACACCTGTAAAGAAGCTTCACTAAAGCAGTAGCCTTCTGCGTGGCCACTGGCCTCCGGCCACAGGTCTGGCCTGGACAGGAACCACACTACTGAACATCCTCATGGAGCTGGCTCTGTCTCTAGGTGTCAGTCAGCTGCAAGGATCACAGCATGGGTGCTGTAGAAATCTGTACACAGGGAAGCAGTGAATGTCTGCAAAAGGGCAGGAAAAGGCAGACAAAATTGGAGAACAAAATTTAAAGTTGAGGTCAATATTTCTTGACATATTACCTGCACGCACCTGTCACAAACCAAGCATTTAACTGAATGTGGAGGGGACGGGAAAGCAGGTACAACAGAACCCTTGTCCTCGAAGAAGCTTGCAGTAAGTTTGGGTGGAGGCAAATATATTCGTGAATGACCCAAGCAACCATGCCTGGTAGACTTTCCACTCCCCACACCTCCACTGAATAAACGTTTGCTGAAGGTAATGGATGAAGAAAGAGGTAAAGGAACCATAAAGTGTACAAGTAGAATTTATGCCATTTCGGTAGGCTCATCCTTTCAGGATTACTGATACAATTTAAAAAACACTATTAAGTGTCCAGAAAGTGATGTAAAAGCCTGCTTAATGGGGCGAGACACCCTGGAAGGCTCAGATTTTCAGAAGAGGAGGAAAAGGGAGTGGAGGGATGATTTGGACAACTGTCTTACCTAAGCCTATAACCACAGTTCGCTTCACAAAGTGCTTCCAGACAAAATTTCTGAGGGGGTTTGGGCAGGGATTACTTTGTGTGGTCCAAGCGGGAAGAGTGGGGAAGAGCAGATTTGCCGAGAGACAGAAAGGAGTTTGAATCTTGGCTTTGCAGTTCCAGTTGTGTGATTTTTGGACAAGCCCCATATACTTCAAGCCCTCATCTACAAGATGGAGTTAATCGCGGTATTCAAAAGAGTGCTGTGGGGCGTGGACAAATGCGGGGCAGGAAACGCTTTGTAAACTGGAGAGACTTAAGGCATTGCCACACACAATTCCCATCTGATCCTCAGATCCCGGGAAGCTGTCACCACTTCAGCGCTGTCCGATCTTTCCTAAGGATCTCGGAGCTCTAGGGAGCAGAGACCGCCCTGAGCACTGCAGCCCCAGAGCCAGGACGTGCCAGGCACAGGCCGCCGCTCGGTGAACGTGCTGGGCACACGAACCACCGCCTGCGTCCCGGTGGGCGGAGACGCCGGGCGGCCTCGGGGCCGTGAGTCGCCCGGCCCCGGGGCTCGCGCGTCGCCACCCGAACGCGCGCGGGGAGCGTGCGCCGAGGCCCGCGCCGCCTTACCCCGGCCCTGCTCGCGCCTCCGCCTCGCCGAGCACACACCGGTGCGTGGACCCCGGGTAGCAGAGGCCCGGCCCACCTCGCGTCTCCGCGAAGCTGTTGCCCAGCGACGCGGACCCTCGCCGATTGGACAGCGGATCTCCGCCCTGGTAAGAAACAGAGACGCGATTGGTCAAATGGAGGACAGCGTGTGCAAAGGGGGCGGGGCCAGGACGGCGGCTCCGCTCCCCGAAGAACTTCCGCCGGAAGTTCCGTTCCCGGGGAGAACGGGGCGACTGGCGTTAAGGCGGTGGGTGTCTATTACGTGAACTTTCTCCTCAGGTGAGGCGCGGTCACAGCGAACCGCGTAGGTCCGTGTGGCCTGGGGAGGCGAGTTCCCGCCTCTGAGCAGCCGAGTCTTCATCTGCTAAAAACGAAACGACGCCTCGTGGGCCAGAGGCGAGGCTCCCAGGGGCCGGTTCCTGCTCGTGGGCACGCGTGGCCCGTCCCTCGCGGCCGGAGGTCGCGCCCTCCTAGCCGAGCTCCCCTGGCTCCTGACACCCCGCTGCCCGCCCTCGGCGTCGGCCAGCCCGGCCCCTCGCTGGTGCACGGCCCGGCACTCGACTTAGGCCGCCCGCACCCCAGCCGCCAGCCCCAGGGGCCGTCCCCAGTCCCCAGCCCGCCTGCACG
The DNA here is from genome assembly GCA_020662805.1 of Glaucomys volans. Taxonomy (NCBI): domain Eukaryota; kingdom Metazoa; phylum Chordata; class Mammalia; order Rodentia; family Sciuridae; genus Glaucomys; species Glaucomys volans. The sequence continues at coordinate 225,868 of JAJEJO010001252.1, forward strand.
AGGCTGCGGGTTCTGCTGGCGCGAGACTCGGCTGGAGTCTTGGGCCTCCCGCACCCCCAGCTGCGCCGCACTCTCGCGCATCGAAGTCCCTCGCGACAGCAGCGAACGTCTTTAAACCGCACAGAGTGGGACCATTCCTGATAACCTCGCTCTCCTCCCACGATCACTGTGGTCACAGCACAGGCGCCGGCTGGCCGGATGCGGTTGGTTTCTTCCCAGGACTCTCCTTGGCTTGTCCATGGCTCTGCGTCTTCACCTGATTCCTGGCTCCCCTGTGTTATAATCCACTCCTCTCCTGACAAGGGCCATAGTGCATTAGAGCTGACCCTAATGACCTCTTCTTAATTTCCTCTTTAAAGGCTTGTCACATGCGGAGGCTTAGGGCTCTAACATAGGAATGGGAGCTGGATGACACAGTTCGGCCCTTAATAGGCACACAGGTGTTAATAGGCACACAGGTGTTCTTTGTACTGATAACACTCTTAAGACTTTTTCGAAAGTTTGAAATTTATCCAAATTTTTAAAAAATGGGAAAAAAAACCCTGAGTTTTCCTCATAGCACTTTATTGCAACTACTTATTTTGTTTACAAATTTACTGTCGTCGTGCCAATATCATATTGTCTTAATTACTGTCATCCTGTAGGAATTCTGTACCTGCATTGCTAAAGCGATATTGTTCTTTAAAATCGCCTTGGGTCTTTGCATTTCTCTACATATTTTAAAATCATTTTGAGATGACTGATATGAAGAAAGGGATTTATATTTACCTGTCCCCAGAAACAGGAGGCATGGCATGCCACACAGGGCCAGAGTGAGTCAGGAGGCAGAATGGGGAGAGATGTGGAAGGTTTCCACAAGAAAGGAAGCTGGCAGGCTTTGCATTGGCTGGTTTGAATAATTAAAGAGGGTTCCAGGTCCAGGGGCTGGAACCTGGCCCTAGAGAGTGGCAGCCCTGAGTGTAAGAGCTCAAGAAAGGAGGTAGTCAGGGTGTGAACTGTGATGGGGTAGTTTTCCTACAAAAACTGGACTTGACAGTGAGTCCTTTACTCTTTCCAGGAATTGGCCAACCCCAGAAGGGGCAGCTGCTCCTTTGTTAGCAAGGCCCCAGATGTCAGAGCACCCGAAAATACAGACAAAACCCTGGGGAGCAAACATGCTGTTTATTCATTCATCTCTTGATAGATGGTGGGGTTGTCTCTACCTTTTGGCTACACTCAATGCCACTGTGAACGCCAGTGGCAGTATCTGAGTTCTTCGTTGCAGTTCTTCTGTGTGTGTTTCTAAGAGTGGAATCACTGGGTCCTATAATCCTAAACGTTCCTCTTTGAGGACCTGCTAGACTGTTCTCCACGGCTGCTGTATCCCTTCACATTCCCACCAGCAGTGGATGAGGGTTCCAGTTTCTCTACTTTCAGTTGTTTGGGCTTTGAGGTTTTGGTTAGTGTGAAGTGGTGTTGCACTGGTTTTGATTTGCATTTCCCCCATGACTAATGATGTTGAACATCTGTCTTTTCATTTGCTTAGTGGCCATTTGTACATCTTCTGTGGAGAAATGTCTATTCAAGTCCTTCAATTAGGCTGTTTGTCCTTTTGCTGAGTTGCAGGAGTTCTTTATATAATCTGGATAGTAAGCCCTTATCAACTATATAATATGCAAACATTTCCTCCCATTTGGGGACTGTCTTTTCACTCTCTTAGTTTTGTGGGGGTTTTTGTTTTTGCCTTGGTACTGTTGTACCCAAAGAAAATAAAATCATCCAGCCGATCACATAAAGCCAAAAGAAGCCTTTATTTTAGCTGGCCAGGGACGACCTCCCTTACGCCTAAAAGTGGGGTGCCGGGGGATCGCGCATTAATTGTGTCATTGCCAACTTTTATAGGGCTCGGGATGGGATTAGGGCGGGGTTATAGGGCACAGGAGGGTTTAGGGTTGGGCTATAGGGAGGGGGGATTAGGGCAGGGCTGACTCTGGATGGCATTGGAGAATCTTTCTGGCAAGTGTAACATTCCCACTGTTCTTATCCACATTAACAAATCCTTGTTTAGGAAACTAGTGGTTTTTCAGTTTCCAACTCCCCAGACTCTGATGGGTTCCACTCCTCAGTTTGACCGGATTTCTTATTTTACACTAACTGCCTGTCCTTAATTAGGAGCTTTTTAAGGAGAGGGGGCGCCGAGCGCTCTTGCTGCTTCAAGCTGGAAGGGGCAGAGTCTGGGGAAGCAGTTTGAAGTTCCTTTTAGAACATTGACTGTCTGGTCAATGAGGAGCAGAAGTCTGCTTGGGAAGAGCAAGTTGTAAAGTCATCTGGGGTGGGTGCTCTATGAGAGAGAAACAAAATGACATAAGTACCAAAATGAGATTAATACAGAAAATCATGACATGGTAGAAGTCAATCTCTCACCAGGTGGAAGAACTGAGAAGTTGTTCCCATAACAAGGCCTATCAAAGGCTGGAGAGGTTGAGGCCTTTATTTGGGAACTTGAATTATCAGGTACATTTGCCTAAGAATCTCTCTTTTGTAGCCTCCAGTCCTATTCTAGGGGCTAACACAGTACATCTTAAGTTACATTAAACTATTGTTTCTTTTAAATGCCCAAGAATGTCTATGGTTTTGGTTTGGTTTTAACTGTTTTGCTAGGTGTTTAAGATCAAGCTGGTCAAATTGACCTGTTCCTGTCTCTTAAGAGTCAGCCAAGTTCTCACAGGGGTCACTCGTGGGGAATTTGAGAGTCCTGCGCTTGGGTGGTGGCAGCTCCTGCATTTCAGCAGCTCCTTCATTCCAGCATCCTCTGCATTCTGGAGTGGGCAGCAGCGCTCCTCCTGGATCCCAGCAGCTCCAAGGCAGTGGCTTCTGCCTTGTGGACAGCTGACAGCTCTTTGCTTCCATTCATGGCAAAGGGAGGCTGGTCCTTGCTCACTCCCATCAGCCCCAGGAGGGCAGGAGCCAAGCCTGTCTGGCTCACTGTTGCACCTCCTTGTTCTCAGCAATCTTTGCTGCATCTCCAACTCTGGGGGACAAGCCTGGAATGCACGGGTTATTGAGAAGCGTCCACTCAGATTGGGTTCTGGCCTGGATGGCTCCGAGCTCTGGTGGTGGTGGCATCTGGGCCCCAGTGGCCTTTTTTGCTCTGGCTGTGGCAGTTCCTGCAACCTGGAGGCCGATGGCAGTCGATGTTTCCATGGCTCTGGACACAGCGATGCCTTCTGTGCAACACAGAAACCAGGCGGTCTTTTGCTCACTGTCTGCATGGACGAAAACTCTGAGTTCTGGCAGCAGCGAAGGCAGCAGTGTTGACCTGGAGTTGCAAAGTTCCTTAGAGAAGCTCTCTCATTCCCTGGATGCAGGCTGACTCTGAGGGCAAGAACCAAAACTGGTTTTCTTGGCCCCTTTGTTTCCTTAAGTTTGATCTTAAACATCCAGCAAGCCAGTTTCACCAGTTACTATCTCGTCTATTTCATAGGTGATGGCCTAGTATCATTCTTCAAACATTAATTAGGTATCAGCTACAGAGCTCACAAGGAAAAATATAAAATAGAATTAACAATCTAATTTGTGTAATAGTCATCCTAAATCCTGCCTGAATTATATATTTCCTATTTGATATCACAGTAATTCTACAACAAAAAAAACAATCTTTTGAATATAACTTTAAATGAGCTGAAAGCTGGCATAGTTTGGGAACATTCTGACTTGTACCAGGGTGGGAGGCAGACCCTTATTTCAGGTAAGGCAGGGCCTTTTACAGTCTTAGGCAGATTATTCCAGGTTTGAAGTTATTTTTGCCTCCTTTTAGGACATCATTTTACAGTTCACATGTATTGTTTCCTGAATCTATGTGAATAGTTGTTAACACAAGATATTGCATTTAAAACAAATCAAGGAAAGGCTGAGAGCTTTTAACTTTCCTTTTGTGTGGCAAAGTGACCAAATATTTCATGTTTCATGAGACTAACCTTTAAACAAATCAGGCTCTCACTAACTTTAAATACATTTGCATTTAAAAAGTAATAAATTTACATATACCCTATTGATAGCAGGTTCTGTTACAGAATATTAAATGATCCCCAATAAAATTTGCCATTCCCACCAGCCTGAAACTACCAACACAGGCAAGTCTAACCTGGATAACAGCAGCCCGACAAATTCCCTGCTCTAAAGACCTGCTTACCCAGAAGACATGGACACATGAATATACAAAAAGCAACCAAACCTAGTTTTTCAAGAAAAAACCCTAGGCTCTGCAACATAGCACAATACCCTGCCAGTTATTTAACCATAATAAAGAATAAAATTTAAAGAAATCCTTGTCATTTTAACATATTGATTACACTTTGATTTATATTAGCCCATTAACATTTAACCTTGGGGGAAAACTTTAAACAGTTTCTAATTGATGGTCTCACATACATATAACTACTTAGTTGCACAAAAACTTGTTGGAATTTGCCCTTTACCTACACACAGATTTTCTTACCCAGAAATATTTTCCTTTTCCTTTTACTGAATATATTTTCATACCTAGAACTTTCCACTTTCCCTTTCCCATCTGTTGACTCCTTCCTTGTTCACATTCTAAAACAACAATTATGAAATTTCTGAATTTAGGTAAATTATTAGGATTTCACTTAGTAACCTTGCTCTCAGGGATGATACAGAACAATTCCAAATCCCTTTATTTACCAATCCATGAAAACACCAATAATGCTAAAGCATGTTACCCCATGGAATTTAAGGTGTAATATATTAACTCCAATTTATTTTACTGTAATAACCAAGATCAGACAGGTATTTTGAATAGTATTTGCCATCTCTTTCCTGTGGAAGAGTCCTAAAAAAAAATTGACATTACACATTTTATAGACATCAGCATTTTTTTAATTGACCACCTAGACTTGTGAGGCTAGATATATTTTACCTTCATTTATTTACCTGGATCCATTTTTTCTTTTAGCGCTATGTTAATCTCTAATATGTACATGAATTTTGGACACAATATACACTTAAACAAAGGCCTTGTAGGTTTTTATCTTCATTGCAATGTAACAAGATGTTCAAAAATCTAAGTTGAATACTCGGCTGACCTTTAGTTTATAAGCTCAACAAGTATTCTCAAATAAAGCACTCTTTTGTTTTTTGGGTTTTTTTCTTGGGTTGGAAATTGGTCTCCTACTGGGCTTTTTGCTTCCTCTATTATCATTTCAGTATAAGTTCTACTGGAGATTTGGTTCCAGCAGAAACCTGATATCTCAGGCTCTTCTCAGGACAGGGTTTGAATGCTTAAGAGCTCTGTAATGGGCTTTTGTTTTTCCTCCTGGGTGGAGGCACATGTCATTTACATATTGTAAAACAATTTGCTGTGGGGGTGCTGTAACACTGGGTGAGGGGGGTTGGACCTGGTTCCTCCTCCCCCTCTGGAGGACGAGAGGGTGGGTGCCAACTTCTCCCTCCCTAGGCCCCTGGCTTTTGGCAGAGTTACCTGAGTCTCCAGGGATTGGTAGCAGCGAGAGCTGCATTTAAGTCCGGTCTGGCCTTTGCCCTCAAACCGGTGCAGCCTCTCCTAGTTCCCGAACTAGCTGAAAGGCAATGCTTAAGCCATAATCCAAATTTGAATGTAAGACACCCTGTCCTGATGGTGTGGCCGCCCAATGCCCTGAGGGCACCAATCAACCTTGAAGCCACCCTGGAGGGTGGCTACCCGTCAGCCACCCACAAGGCCCAGACCAGACTAACAAAGCAAATACAGACAGACATCAGCCGACCAAATTAGGCCCCATTCGGCCTACCAGATTGGGCCCACGAGGGGCCCACCAGATTGCACCCACGAGGGGGTTCACCAGACTAGGCCTCACAAGGAGGTCTACCAGGAGCCAGGAGTGACATCTTACCCTGACCTGGGACTGGTGTAGGCGGCTGCGTCCAACCTGACCAAAGTCCCCCAGATACAGAAAGTCGACTCACCAATACAGGATACCAGGTGGCTTCATCCAGAAGGGTGTCCCGAAGATGGGCTGGGGTCCCCCCAAGAGTGAGGCTGAGGCACGTCTCTCAGGAGCTCCCCTCTACTCAGGGTGGAGGCTGCCAGGCAACCATCACAGGAGGCCAATTTAGGCGTGAGGGCTTGGAGAAATCAGGTCTCGGTGGGACCTCCAAATATTGTACCCAAAGAAAATAAAATCATCCAGCTGATCACATAAAGCCAAAAGAAGCCTTTATTTTAGCTGGCCAGCGACGACCTCCCTTACACCTAAAAGTGGGGTGCCAGGGGATTGCGCGTTAATTGTGTCATTGCCAACTTTTATAGGGCTTGGGATGGGATTAGGGCAGAGTTATAGGAGGGTTTAGGGTTGGGCAAAAGGGAGGGGGGATTAGGGTGGGGCTGACTTTCTCTCTGGATAGCACTGGAGAATCTTTCTGGGAAGTATAACAGTACCAGGGATTGAACCCAGGGACATTTAACCACTGAGCCACATCCTCAGCCCTTTTCAAAATATTTTATTAAAGACCGGGTCTCACTGAGTTGCTAAGTGCCTCACTAAGTTGCTGAGGCTGGCTTTGAACTCTCCATCCTCCTGCCTCTGCCTCCTGAGCCTCTGGGATTACAGGCATGCACCACTGTACCCAGCTCACTCTCCTACTAGTTTTTAATGTTCATGAAGTGCATTGATTTTTAAAAATTCCTATTCTAATTATGCATTGCTAGCATGAGGTATGATTGACTTTGCTGATTTTATATCCCATGATTGACAAACTCATTTATTAATTCTACTTAATAAGGTTTGTATTTTCAACTTATCCAAGCTTGTCATCTATAAATAGTGACTTATTTTTTATTTTATAATCTTTATATTTTTAAAATCCTTGCCTTATTGCACTGAGATCTCCAGCATAGTGAGTGGTGAGGAGACAGACACCCTTCTCTCCTCAGCTGCTTCAAATATTTCACATGATATGCTATTTCCTTTGGGGTTTAGAAGTTTTGTTTGTTTGTTTTTGTAGATATCTCTCATTAAATTCAGAAAGTTCCCTTCCGGTCTTAGTTCACTTAGAATTTCTATTTGTAGCCGGGCGTGGTGGTGCATGTCTGTAATCCCAGCTACAGGGAGCCTGAGGCAAGTTTAAGGCCAGCCTCAGCAACTTAGAGAAACCCTGTCAAAATGAAAAATAAAACAGGCTTGGGATGTGGCTCAGTGATAAAGTGCCCGAGGGATTAATTCCCAGTACCAAAAAAAAAAAAAAAAAAAAAAAAAGAATTTTTGTCGTAAAAAAGTGTTTGAATTTTATCATTTTTCTACATTTACTGAAATGACCCAGTGTTTTTTCTTCTTCATTCTGTTAATGTGATTTTTTTTTATCATTGAACAACTTTGAATTCCTGGAACAACCATTTGATGTACCACTGGATTGAATTAGCTAATATTGTTTGGGCTGCCTGTCCGTTTATGCCTCCCAAAGTCTTGATAGACACTCAGCCATGCTTGTGCTTTCATGTTGTGCCTATGGCTGCTTCTGGACCACAGTGGCAGAGCTGAGTTGTCACAGAGATCGTGTGACCTACAAAGGGCAAAATTTTCCTCTCGGGCCCTTTGCAGAAAAGGTTTGAGTCCCAGGTCTTTTGCGGGAGAGACTGCCCAGCGTTTTCCTTTTTGTAACATCCTTGTCAGGCTTAGTACTGCGGTCACCCCGACCTCACAGGACACACTGAGGAGTGCTTTCACGTCTTTTGTTCACCCAGAGGTTTTGTAATACTTGTGTTGTTACACTTCCCAAAAAGATTCTCCAGTGCCATCAGGAGAGAGTCAGCCCCACCCTAATCCCCTCTCCCTGTAACCCAACCCTAATCCCTCCTGTGCCCTATAAAAGTTGGCAACAACAGAATTAGCGTGCAATTTCCCGGCACACCACTTTTAGGTGTAAGGGCAATCATCACTGGCCAGCTAAAATAAAGGCTTCTTTTGGCTTTTCGTGATCAGCTTGGATGATTTTATTTTCTTTGGGTACAACAGTATTAATTTGTTTTCTTTAAATGTTTAAAATATTTGGCCAAGGCATTTGGTCCTAGGGTCTTCTTTGTGGGAAGTGTTTAATAATTGGTTCAAGTTCTGTTTCTTCCTGTGTCTATTTGGGCAACTTGTTTGTAATTTCCAAAGAATTTGGAAATTTCCAAAGAATCTCGATTTTTAAGCATGTCGGCCTAACATTGTTTTCAACACCCTCTTAGCACCAGGTGTGGTGGGTCTGGGTGACCAACTTTCCTGTTTGCCAGGAAATGAAGGGTTTCCTAGGACGTGAGTCTTTCACTGCCAAAACCAGGACAGTTCCAGGCAAACCAGGACTATCAGTCACCCCGAACCTGCAGTGACATTTCCTTCTTCCTTCCTGTTAATGGTTTGTCTGTTTTATTAGAGTCTTTGAAAATGTTAGATTTTCAAATAGATTTCGTATTCATTTTCCTGTCATTGATATCTGCTCGTCCTTCCTTCCCCCTTCCCTCCCTCCCTTTCTCCCTCCCTCCCTCCCTCCCTCTGTCCCTCCCTCTTTCCCTCCCTTCCTTCCTCTCACCTCTTCTTGGCATTATGATATGAATGTTGAAATCATCGACTCTCAGCCTTTCTTCGAAGGCAAGTGTTCGAAGCTATAAACTCCCCCCATCCTAAGTGTGGTTGTGGCTGCATTTTCTAAGCTCTAATGATTGTAGATTGGGGGCATTCAGTTAAAAATCTTGTTTTAATTTCCATTGTAAAGTGTTTTTGGCCTATGGCTATATAGAACTATCTTAATTTATACACATTTGGGGGATTTTCCAGCTACATTTTTGTTGATGATTTTTGCTCAAGTCCATTGTGGTCAGAGAACTTATAAATAAGATTTTAATCTGCTGAAATTTGTTGAGACTTTTTTATGGCTCACCATATGGTCAGTTCTGGAAACTGTTCTTGGTGCACTTGAAAATGCTGTTCATTTTGGAGTTGTTTGTCAAGTCGTTGGATTTTTAAGTTAGGTCAGGATTGTAAGACTTGAAATTCTCCATCTCTATTGACTTTCTGTTGTTGCTTCAGTTTGTTCTGCATTTTCCCAGAGAGAGGACACAGTAAAAGTTGTTTAGTTGTGAATCGCTAGTAAGGAATCAATTCAGTTTTCATTCATTTGAAAATGTGTTTATTTACTGTCCTTGTTAAAAGATGCTTTTGCTGAGTGCAGATTCTAGGTTGGCTGTTATTTTCGACTAACATTTTAATGATGTTGTTTAGTTATATTCTGGTTTCATCCTTGTATTTGCAGAGTCTTCTGCCTTTGGAAGAAACATGTCTTTCTTTCCTCTGGAATTTTAAAGATGTGCCTAGGTGTGGTTTCATCTTTATCTTGCTTGGGTTTGAATATGTAGTTTCATGTCTTTCATCAGTTTTAGAAAATTCTTGACCAATATCTCTTCAAATATTGCTTGTGTCCCATGTTCTCTTCTTCTGTGACTATGAGTCACAAGCACTATTCACATAATATTGTGACAGTTGTTTTTTTTTAAAAAAAATCCTGTGGCTATTTATTTATAATCTCCAGGATTATCTCACTATATTGTTTTTTTTAAATTCACCTTAGAAGAGCTATTTAAAATATTATCTAATACATCCAACATTAAAAAAAGTAACATGATGGTGTGGCACTAAGAATTCACTCCATCTGTGTTAAATCAGTCCCTTCCTCCCCCTCTGCCCTTCCTCTGTCTCTCCCCCTAGGTGTCCTCCAGTTCAAAACCAGATAGTCAAAACAAACAAAAACAGGGCTACTTGTTGTTCAGAATAAAGTATGAGAACAGGCCTTTATGTGGGAGTCTTTGAAAGGATTCTAGTTGTAAGATCAGGCTGGGGTAAGCTGATTGGAAGATGGTAAGAGGAGAACGGACAGGCCAGATGTAAATCAAAAAGAAACTTTACTGCCCCACGCTCTTGGGTGCTCTGGGCGAGGTTGAGGGCTCCGCTCTCCTGCAGGGTGCAGGTCCAGGTCACAAGAGGCCCCGAACACCCTGCAGGGTGCAGGTCCAAGTCGCAAGAGGCCCCCATGGGGCTGGGTTTTCTAACCCTGGGGTGGGGGAGGGGAAGCTTGAGAAGTCCGAGGATTGGCTGGGGTTGTTTGTCAGCACCTGATTGGTTGCTTCTACGGGCATGCGCAGGTTACATGCACCTGATTGGTTGCTTCTACGGGCATGCGCAGGTTACATTGTTTCTCTGCCCATGCGCAGGCTGCTTGATGCCCTGCCCCCATCCAGTCTCCTTGTGCCGCCCTAACACTAGTTTTTATTTATTATTATTATTATTATTATTATTATTATTACTTTAGTTGTAGATGGGCATAATACCTTTATTTAATTTTACTCATTTCATGTGGCTGGAACCCAGTGCCTCACAGATGCGAGGCAAGTGCTCTACTACTGAGCCAAGAGTCCAGCCCCCAACGCTAGTTTTAGCAGCATTCTTCTGAGGGAGAATTTTAGATGAACACTGATAGTCTGGCTATATTCTAGTAGGGACTTAATGTCTTTTGAACTGGTCCAAAATCAACAGGGAAGCATAGAAGTGTACAGCTGAGTCAGTGTAGCTAGGAACTGGGAAACTCAAAACCCTTCCTTATTTCCTTCACCCACGTACAGTAGCTCTCCCTTGCTTGCAGTTCTGCTTTCTCTGGTTTCAGTTACCCAGGGTCAACCATGGTCCAGAAATAACACATGGAAAATTCCAGAAATAAGCAATTCATGAGTTTTAAACTGCACACTATTCTAAGTAATGTCATGAAATCGTGTGCCATCTGCCCCACCCTGTCCAGGAGGTGCATCATCTTGTCCTGGGTGTGCACACTACGTACAGCACCCACCCTTAGCCACTGAGTGCTGGTCTCAGTCTCGGTGCTTGTGTTGGGGTAACCTTTGCCTAGTAGCCTAACCCTACATCACAGCCCCTACGTCAGTCACTCCACCTCACCATGCAGGCATCGTGACAATGTCATCATGAGAACAAGGGTGGGGACAATGCAATAAGAGATTCTGAGCCATGGGCACACCTGCAATCCCAGTTGCTCCACGGCTGAGGCGGGAGGTTCCCAAGTTGGAGGCCAGCCTGGGCAACTGAAGAAGACCCTCTGTTGATACTTTTTATGAAAGGTTTGAGGTGCAGCTCAGGGGTAGAGTGCTTTCCTAGCATGCTCAAGACCCGGTTCAGTTACCACTAGCACCATTAAAAAAAGAAAGATATTTTGAGACTGAGACCATATTTACATAACTTTTATTATAGTATGTTGTTATAATTATTCCTGATTGTTGATTTTTTTACTATGTATATTTTTTAAGTTAAACTTTTCCCATAGTATAGGAAACAAAACTGGCATAGATAGGGTTCTGTCCAATCCTCTGTTTCCAGCATCACTGGGGGTCTTGGGTGTAACCCTCGAGTGAAAAGTGAACAGCTGTATTTAAATGACTGACTAGACCAAGCTGTCATGAGGGTTACCACGTGATGCTTTTGTTTGTTGGTTTAAAGAGCATCTCCACTCCAAAGGGTTTTCCCTGATCCTGGGAATTTTTCACTTCCATGTGAAGAGTTGTTTTATTTATTTATTTTTTTACAAGAGACTAAATCCATCTCATTTATTATCTTTTACTTAATTTATTTGTTTAATTTGTTTATTTATATGCAGTGCTGAATCAAACCCAGTGCCTCACCGTGCTAGGCAGGCACTCTACCACTGAGCCACAACCACAGCCCTTGCTTATTAGCTTGATGAAACCATAATCTCTATTAGAGTAGGTTTGATCTTTGTTCAAACAGCCAGAGTTCTGTAATGTGACAGTGGCCCCAAGGAACAGTCTGCAGGGATTGTTGTTTTGCTGGAAAAGCTTTCCCAGCTTTTCCAGTGTCCTCAGGTGCCCCGGTGTGGGTCTGCTATCCCAGGGAGGCCTGGATCTTGGGGTGTGCTTCCTCTCCTCTCCAAGATACCCTTCAGCATCATTTAAACCAGCAAAGTGAGTCACTTGCCTCCCGAGCCACTGTCTCCACTCCTTCTACCCACTGCATGGCTCTGCATCCCAAGACCTTTCATGACCTTGAAAAGCCACTGTGAGGACCTGGAAAAATCTATTTACACTTAGGATTGCCAACAGATGGCTCATGCCCTCAAGGATCGAGGTGAAGCTGGGATCTTGGGAAACTGTGTGGCAGCGGCCCCCTGTCCACCCTGCAGGGTTGAGTCCTGAGTGGTTTTTCACCACAGTTTTGTGCACCTGGGAGAAGGGGCCGTAAGCTGAAGCATGTAACTGTCAGTCATAGGTGCTGACGCCTCCATGTGACCAAGCAGCAGGTTCTGACTGGCCCTGAGGCAGGAGGGACCAGCTTCCCCACACCTATTAATAAGAAGGGACAGAAGAGCAAGCACGTGATCAGGTGCATGCTGCCCAGAATACCTGTGGGAATTCTGGCTCCTGTTCCTTCTGTGGCCTCATAGTCAAGACTGTGCCTAGCTATCCTCAGGGGAAGGGAAATTAAGTAAAAATAAATGAGTATAAGGAGCTGCCTTGGAAAGCCATTATGGGTATTTTTTCTCTACTAAAATAGATGCTCCCTCCCTCGGATACGTACCTTGACAGAAGAGGCAGCTGCTTGCTATCAGCCAGCCAGAAACCATATTTCAAACACTGTCACTACAAATAATTGATTACCATTTGTAAACAGGGGGCTATTTCAGGATCCCATGTTGAGAGAGACTTGACGCAGGCTCAGTGTAGCCCCGTAGAAACTTCCATCCCCTTTAATGTACTAATATACTATTAAGCTCTTAATTTCCCTTAATAGCTGCTAGTTGTCTCCTTTCATGGAAACAGAATCAAAATCCACTTATCTTGCTCCTGAACAAGATTCCATCATATAGAATAGTGGCATTTAGAGTTTTAATGAGTCCTGCCCTCCCGACATTGTATTGCAGCAATCTTAGAAGAACGGCCCTCCCTCAGGAACAGAGAAGCAGTTAGAAAAGAACAATTTCATGTTTCATACACCTGGGCAACAAGCAAACCCCTGGCAATCACAAGTAATTCTCTTTGCTGAGAGCCAGGATCTTGCAACAGCTTGCAATTAGTGCTGTTTAGCATTTAATTTGCCTTTAGTTAGGTAACAAGCGTTTATTGATTACCTGATAGGAACAGAGTGCTGTACTAAGCACAGTGTGGGGAGAGTGACAAATGAGGCACCATCTCTGCTTAGAATCTACTTCAGGCTGAAAACGTCTCCTTTGGAAAGGAAATGAGAGAATGGCTGACGAATGCGAAGTCCTATCCCATCACCGGGGATTCTTGCTCTTTCAGAATTACAGGCTCAGTCCTGGCATGCTGCACGGAGAGAGAGATAAGCTGCTGCATCTCATCTGGCAAGGTGAGGGGACGTGCCGGTCACCCTCTCTCTGGCCTAAGGAAGCCTCCAGCCTTCCCGTCCTCTGGAGAGTCCCGTGTGATGGGACCCAGGGCAGAGATGGTCACCTTTCACTGGAAATCGGCCAGTCTGCTACGTTGGGTGACCTCCTAAGGTCTTAAGTAAAGACTGAAGCCTCAGTGTGAATGGGGTTGGTGGGTCAGTGAGCCAAGAGTCACTCACAGTGGCCTGCTGGGGACTGTGCTTTAAGGCGAATAGGAGGCAGGGGAACATGGAAGTGGAGGGGCTGGGGATCAGCTCAGCAGCAGAGAACGTGCTTTGCATTCATGAAGCCCTGGATTTGATGCCCAGCACCAAAACAAAACAAAACAAAACAAGAAAGCAGCAGGAAGGACTCCAAGACAGTGTATGAGCCACCAAGTTAGGGAGGCTGACCTGGGAGTGTGGGCAGGCCACAGAGTGAGCAGTGCTGGGGACCACAGAGGGCCCTCACTGCAAGTAATGACGAGATTCCAGGGTCAGGGACTCTGGCTGGGTCCAGCAGGCAGCAGGAATGTCCTGCCAAGACTCCACTGACCAAGGCTTCTGTGCTAACTTCTTGACCCCAAGGAAAATGAAAGGCATGTTCATGGCCCTGGCTTCTCAATGCTTTCAGGCAGAGGGCCACTGGGGCCCAGCTACGTGAAGGGAAGTGCAGTATTGACCGAAGTGGAGCTTGCAGCCCCCACACCTTGTACCCGGCTCAAAGCCTGAGTCAGTGGAAGTCAGGTTGAGTCAGGAAACAGCGTCCCACGGAGGGAACAGCACAGGTGGGGCATGGGGGGCAGAGCAGCAGAGAGATGGGCTCTGAGCTGCCAACTGCATCTGAGAGACTGCCCCCCTCCGGAAACGGAATGGAGTACAGATTGTAAAGGGGAGAACTGAGAGACGGGAGCACCAGGGAAAGGCGATTTGGGCCATTCACTGAAGTTTTCTGGGGATGCAGACTGCAGTGGAGTCCCTCGTGGCTCGGAGGGAGTTGTCTTTCTGCAGAGATGGCCTTGCTCACGATATTTTCAGACTTCCGTTCCCAGCTGGTGCCCAACACCATGGATATATGTAAAGATGACAACTTCGAAAAAGATAAAATGCATTTTCTGGTTGATTTTTATTTTTTAGACACACTTAGCATTCTCTGGTTTTAAAAAACTGCTTTTAATAAGCACAGGCTCCTTTCCTCACGGCAGGAGACAGATTTAAGGACGGCAGCTCAGATGCTCCATGCCAACCAGCACGCAGGGATCCAAGTGTGCGAATCAAATTGTCATTTGATGTGCAGATTTGGCAAGAGCCTAGCACGCCTCGGAGATGGGAACTGCGGGCCAAGCTGTGTGGCAGGTGCTTCTGCGCCTGAGTCTCTCTCTTGCTGGCCTGTCCCTCCTCAGCTACGAAGTCACTGGCTTCATGAGCTGCTCTGTGGAGCAACATCGGTAGACAATCTGACCAGACGAAGGAGTCACCCAAGGCCCTGGGCTGAGACCTCTCCACCTTGGGATGAAGAAGACCTTCCTCATGGTCCTGGGAACCAGCAGGGCTGGATCTGGACCTGCAGGGTGACTCTGGGTGCCCTTGCGTGGCCTGCCCCTACATAGTCACCCTCCACCTCCTGCCCTGTTTTCAGACCCACTCCCACCAGGTTTCTCACAGAGCAGCTTCCTGGCATCCTGAGGTCGTCTGTTCCCAAGCTCTGCAGAAGTCATTATCTGCCACTCATCCTGTTGCAGAGGTGGGGACAGTCCCTCAGCCACCAACAGGAGACTACAACTAGAGACCCGAGACAATGCCCATTACAAACCTTCACTGGACAGACCTGAGACCCAGGCTGGGAGGGCGGGTGCCTTGCCCAAGTCCAGCATCTGACTTCAGAGTGGCCTCTGCTCCCACCAGGCCTCCTTCCATATGGATGTGGTGAGGACGCAGAGCAGCGCCCCGCAGAATGAAATGGCGCGTCCCCAGCATTCGGCACTGGGCCCCATGAGCAGGTGCTCAGTCAATGCCAGGAGATGAGGGAAGAGGGAGACAGGCGTGGCCAGGGAGGGTCCCAGGAGCTTCCCAGGCAGCATGTGCTTCAGCTTGAGGACAGAGGCGGAGGAGAGGTAGGGAAAGGAAAGCACCAGGAACAGCCACCCCACAATCCCGCCTACGTCCACAAAGCCAGTGACCTTCAGGCTCAGGAATGAGCACCTCAGGAATGAGCAGTGGCCACGGCATGAACAGTAAAGGAACAGACATTCAGAACTGGGGGCAAGGGCCGTGGCACCGGGTCACTGGTGATGGGTGCCCAGCCTCCACCAGTCAGCCCAGAGCAGTGGTCAGAAGACAGGGCAGAGAGCTTCCAGAAAAGATGAGAGCAGCTCCAGCAATTAAAGATGCCGTTCACTCCCCAGGTGCTGATCGTGTGCCCACCTGAGCCAGGGAAAGAGCACCTTGCTGCTCTCAGAGCATCGCTGTTCACCAAAGGACACAGCCCAGGACAGCGAGGTGGGTACAGAGGAAAGCAGGGAGCACAGGGACCACAGTCCAGGGAGGGGAGGGACGCTCCCCAGGGGAGGCAGCAAGGCTGGGGACCCAGGATGTTCACTTGGAAGTGAACATCCCAAGGTTCAGAGACAGAGCTGGCTGGTGCAGTGACTGCAAGGTGGCTAGAGGCTGCAGTGTCGAGGTGGCAAGCTCCTCAGGGACCGGGCGTCCAGCTGCCAGGGATGTCAGAGGCCATTCCATGTTAAGCAAGGCTGGACTCTGACCAAGGTGCCGTCCCCTCCCCACGATGCATGCTGTGCACCGAGGAGCTGAAAGACACTGAGCAGGAGGGACGGGGCGGAACTGCAGGAGAACAGGGCTGGCGCGAGAGCCCAGACACCGAGAACTCCGCCACCAGCACCATCCCCAGCCCAGGAAGGTGGGACCCGCCAAGACAGGGCCCGCAGCTGAGCAGCTCTCCTCTGCAGTGCTGTGACCACCGTCGCGCATGCCCACCTAAGCCACGCGCTCACTCCTCAACCACAGAAACTTAGGAGTGGTAGCAGTGCCCTGGCCACCAGGTGGAACTGGCCGGCTGGCAGGGCAGGATGCACAGGGCAGATGGGGCAGGGGTTTGTGGATTCTGTTTAAGGGTCGTGGTGGTGTCGTGACCATTCTGCAAGTGCTGCCATCCTAAACATGACAACCCGGGGTCAGAGGAACTTCTGGTGGGAAGCCATAGAGTCCATGCTGGTTCCTGTTCAGGTCAATAACGGCACCAGGAGGGAAAACAGGACGAGCTCCAAACACGTCGTCACAGCAGGGCCCAGCCTGGGGAGGCTGTGGCTACACGCTACCCCCGGGGCTCCAGCTCCGACCTGGCCAATTTGCGCGTACCTGTATCCATACTCTGCTGGTCCCCAAGATGCTTTCTAGAATCTTATTGGTATGTGAAATAAAGGGCAACCACTGGCCTATCGGGCATGTGGTGGCGTGTTCTGCACAGTAACCATCTGGGCACCTCTCCCCTCTTCCTGTCCATTAGGCCCTGCTGGACCCCAGCCCACCACGCCACCCTCCAGGCTGCTTCTACCTGTGTCTTCACAGTTCCCTGCGGCCCGGCTGACGCTCTCTCCGCACAGCTCAGAGGCAGCATGGCAGGAACTGCAGATGATACCCAGGACCCAGGAATGCCGAGGCCACAGACTGCCAGGCGAGGAGGAATCCCGGAGACGTCTTCATACAGTCCCTGCCTGCACCACAGTGTGAGCGACCCCTGCAGCCAACTCGGGCAGCCAGGGAAGCGTGGGGAAACGCAAAGCAGGTGGTCTCCTGACGAAACCGTGCCTGACTGCCTTTTTAGTACAAAACTCGAGTCTCACAATCTAGAAGGCCACGAGCTAGCTCCCAGTCACCCCTTCCAAAGCAAGCTTCTGCCACGGGAGCACCTGGAGCCTGCGGGCACATTGCCCCACCCAGGCGCTCCTCAGTGGCTGTGTGTGTGGGCGCTTCCCACTCCTCCACAGCCTGCTTGCCAGGTCTCGACAGCACTCTTGACCCTGACCTTGTCTCAGGTCTGGTTGACTTCTCTCCCACTGGGACACAAGTGCCAGGAGGTGGGGACTCTGTCTCCCTGCTGCTCCACACGGGGCCTGGCACGGGGCAGGTACGCAAGTATCCAGTGGACAAAAGACACCATGAAATGAGGGGGACATCAGCAGAGGAGGCGTGGGATGGAGCGAGCCCTCGGTACTGGCTGCCTTTGGACTCTGAGCTCCACGCTGGGCTTCAGGTGGGGCGAGTGCCCCACGGCAGTCCGCAGGGCAAAGCAGGCGGGACCCATGATGAACGACCAGACACAGGTGAGGATTTCACTGAAGGTTAACAAGGTTTTCCAGGAAGCTCTTGCTGTCTCAGGAAAAACTCAGACTTCCCTTCCGCACAGATCCTGGAGAGGCCTTGGACTTTTTGGGGAGATGTGCAACCCTGGCTGGTTAGAGATGTCCCTGCCATGCCCCATGACACGGCGCTGACTGACAGACTTCGAGGTGGAGGCCCACCCCAGGGGCACATCAAACCCTCTCCCTCCCAGCTGTTTATAAAAGTTGACTGGGATCCTGGTTAGAATAGCTAAAATCCATGTGTATATAAAAATATGCCAACACACATTCTACTGTCCTGAGTAACTAAAAAGAACACATTTTTAAAAGGAGAGAGGAGCCAGGACCATGGCGCACGCCTGTGACCCCAGAGGCTTGGGAGGCTGAGGCAGGAGGATCTTGAGTTCAAAGCCAATCTCAGCAAAAGCAAGGTGCTAAACAACTCAGTGAGATCCTGTCTCTACATAAAATACAAAATAGGGCTGGGATGTGGCTCAGTGGCCAAGTGCCCCTGAGTTCAATGCCTGGCACCCCACGACCACCACAAAAATAAATACATAAAATAAAAATTAAGGAGAGGAAAAAAAGGTGACTGGGGAAGTGGGTGGGGACTCCACCTTGGGCACGGAGTTAAGCAGCCAGACTCTGGTCTCACGGAACCCACGGCGGCCTATTTCCCTCTGCAGTCAACCCCAGGGAATGGGGCATCCATGCAGCTCACACTCCTGTTGTCCCAAAGGGCTGAAAGGACCCACGGGGACCGTCCTCCACCCACCAGCACACGCACAACAGAAGGCAGGGCAAGCGTCTTTATTCGAGATGCAGCAAGCACAGAAGCACCATGTGGTGCTCAGTGACATCATCAGTACTAAAAATAGAAAAATAGAAAGGAAATTTCACAGAAAGCAGCCTCCCTCCCAGACACGCAGAAGAGGTGCCGCCACCTCCGTGCAGCGCCAGGTGCCCGAGCCTCCAGCTGCACCTGCTTCAGAGACAGCCTCCGCCACAGGGCCCCTTCCACAGCAGCGACCCCCGAAACCCCCATGTGACTCAGAGACAATCGGGGCCCCCATGTAGTAGCAGTCGGCACGCCAGCTGCAGCCGGCCGCAACCCGCCTGGCCACCTCCATCACCTCTGCCGCATTTGGGCCAGAAAATTCAGGTGGTGGGGCAACGAACACATCACCTTCACTCCCACAGAGATCCTGGGCATGGGGTGAACAGATGGGCAGCTCGCCAACCCCATCGGCTGAGGGTGTTCAGCTTGCAGGGAGCTCACAGCTGATGGCCTCGGGTGCAGCCGGAACAAGTGGAATGGAACCGGGATTTTTGGAAACGTGCTCCTGTGTGCCTGGCTGCCGGCACGGTGTGCCATGCCTCAGGGACAGGAGGTGGAGGCCACCTCCATAGTACTGCGGTCTCTTTCTGGCTGACTCTCCACTCATGCTTTAGAGTGCTACTGACCACACTGGCCAGGTTCCCTGTGGAAGCTTCTATGGATCCTCTACTCTGGCCTGAGAACAGGGTCTCCCTGGGTCAGGAAGGGTTGAAGAACCCACCTCCACCCAACCAGGCGGTTCCCACCCCCGACGCACACGCTCTCACCATCACAGGCCAGAACGGAATGGAGCAGCTGTGGCTTAGGTGACCCAACTACAGAAACAGGTGACCCTGAGATCTTCCTGCTGTGTGGGCGTGGCTCGCTCTTGCTTCCCCCCAAAAGTGAACTTCTATTTGTTTACTGACGTTTATTCAGACTTCCAGTGAGAAGCTATAAAACACAGCAAGTGGCACAGGGCGGAGCAGGTGGCACTCGGCCACCTGTGATGCAGGCGCCACACTTACAGTGGCCCAGCCACCAGGACTGCACTCCGCGAGGTCTGTCCACACGCAGAGACTGCCGATGCTGAGGGCGAGGCGGCCACCTGGGGGGGTCCTCACTCTCCTCCGGGTTCTCCGCTGGGTCCTCCCCGTTGTTTCCACGCTGCTTCCATAGTGTCCAGCAAGGAGTAAATGAACGCGCACGGGACTGAGCGAGCAGAGCGTCGGGGACTGTGAGCATGCAAGGGTGCCGCTTCCGCTACTATAAATAAAAGTCAAAGGCGAGGTCGCACTTCCCCATCTTCTGTTTATACACCAGATCAAACTTCTCATTCATGGAGACGGTGAAGATGTCCTTCCATAGCCCGACTCGCCCTGCAACCAAACCAGAGCGCTGCTGTGCCACCTGCTGTCAAACCAAAGGAAGCCTTGGAAGTGGATCTGGGAGGCCCAGACCTATTCCTAGACCCCTCTACACTCGGCCCATAGGGGCAGGACGGGCCATCTGAGCTACAGCCCAGCTGGGTCCCTGAATTTTTGAAACTACTGTGTGTGGCAGGACATAAATGGAACCAACTTCCTCTGGTCTGGGAGTGAAGTGGGCCCCAGCCAGCTGCTGCCACTTGCTCTGCTGGAGAGCCTCGCAGACCTGAGGCCGCCAGGAGGGACACTACCTCTTGTTCTCAGCTGACTCCCCAGCACCGGTACCAGCACCTGGCACAGGGCAGGAGCTCAGTACACACCCCAGAGAGCAATGCCATCTGTGGGAGGCATAGGCTCTGGCGTCATGTGGAGTTGGGGTCCTCAGGACACCATGACTCACTCACAGCTCAACAGCTCCACCAAGACGTCGTTTGCCTCTGGAGAATTTGAAAAAGAAGAAAAAATCATCCAAAGGCAGGAAATATGATGGCAAGGAGGAAGCACTCCTGGCGGGGTGAACACTCACGGGCACAGAGTGGCTTCTGAGACTAGATGAGAAGCCTCTGCTACAGGGAGAAGCCCTCAGCTCAAGCCCGAGGAGTCTCACTGCCAGCGGCTGCCTCACAGGCCTGCAGAGTCACACCTCTGCGGGCCACTGGGCGAGGCTGGGGCAGGGCTGGGCACGTCTGCTAAAAACAGCAGCTGCAGCGTGGACCCAAACCCTTAGCTGGTCAGACCTGCACGGCAATGGGGGCTCTGATGCCCCAGGGGGAGGGGGCATTCCGAACTGCCACCTGGGGGAGCACGGCTCTGGCTCCTTCAGACCCTTCCACATTCAGCACCTGACCCTGAGCTCTGCCGCAACGACGGTCACCTCACTTTGGCAGGACCTCAGGTGGGAAGCCGCAGCCCACAGGGGCTGAGCTAAAAGCCCTGCATGGCCAGTGTTCTCTTTGGAAATGAAAAATTATCAGCGTGGGAGAGAAAAAAATAAAAGAAAAATTGTTCCTGCTCCCCTCTAATGGCACCAAATGGACAAAGTTAGAAACTTCTAGACCAACCACTCTATAGTTAGATTTTCCGTGATTACTTTCTCAGCCGAGGCAGCTGAGAGCTGGTTGAAGGAGTCACCCACCTGGTTTAGGATTTGGAATCAAGACAATTTATGCTGTGATATGAATCAAATCTAAGCAATGCGGCTGGCTACCCGAGCCCTGCGCTCTCGCCAGCTCAAGGAGGTCTTCTGAGCACAGAGGCAATGTGCTAAAAGGAAACAAAACCACAGAACTGAAATAAAGCGGAACCAAGGCAGACGGTGAGAGCAGTCAGGAGGAGCCGCGGACAGCACGTCCTCCACACGCTCACCACACACGCGCGCGCACACACACACGCGCACACACACACACACACACACCAAGGGCTACGGAAACGAAACAGCAAACGCAAAACCAAAAACAGCAAACAAAGTTCAAATGATAAATACTTGTGAAGATGCAGCCATGAAATCGGTTACGGTGCCTTTGGTTTGGTTGGTTGGTTCTCCCTGACAGGGCTGGTGTGGCTGGGCCGGTGTGGCTGGGCCGGTGTGGCTAGGTGGGGGCTCACCCAGCATGTGCCAGGCCCTGGGTGACCCCAGCACCACACACACCACCTTCCTCCTGCTGCCCACTCAGCCTCCCCAGGAGGCCCTCTGTGCCCAACTCTCAGGCCTCCCTTGGCCACATCAGCCCCTTTTAGAGGAAGGACAGGAAGCTGCGGAGGCTCCCGGGCCGACTAAAGCCACACCCGGGGTAGCCACACTGCGACCCGAGCCGGCTTATCTTCCCCACAGCTCCTCCCATGCAATCTTGCACGTGTGCACAAGGCTGATGGTGCTCTGGGCCCCCTGGAGCCTTCTCGCCCCCAGGAGGTTCCAGTTCACACTGCTGCCAGCTGCAGGTCTACACCACCCACAGAGGAGAGCCACACTTACCAATGAGGGGCTTGCGTGGCCATGGCCACCACCCTGGGATTCATCCTGGGGACTTTGATGCCCAAACTCCCTATTGGGGAGCAGCATCAGATGCCCATGCCCCAAAAGGCAGGGAGGGCAGCCCAGGGAGCCTCCTGCCTGCAACGTCGTCCCCATCTCCTGCTGCCAAGGGCACACACCTGCCTCCCTTTGGGCCACCTGCCAGGCCACCACCATGAGCATCCGCCCTGCCAAAAACATACTGGCCCACCCCAAGGCTGGGTCACTCCTCGCCTTCGCCACCTGTGCCCAGAAGACACTGGGTCAAGCCTCCTCCCTTGGGAATTGCCTCCCGTGTGCCTCGGGTCTCCTCTCAAGCCAAGTGAAGGTGAGAGGTCCATCTGACACTTCATGTCACCAAAGCCGTCCTGGGGGCTGCCCCGTAGGGCACTGGACGCCAGCCCTCTGGAAGGCTCCGTGTCTGGAAGCATCTGGCCTCAACACCTCAGCGGCCGCCCTCCTGCACCGCAGCACAGGCGCCAGACCGCGCCCCCAGCGGGCTCTGCCTGGCAGGCGACCATCTTGTCCTGGCAAAGCAGAGCACAGGCCAGCGGAGCACTGTTGTAAGTGGTCCAGAGCCCGAGGGCACTGACGGGGAGGAGGAGCTGGGTGGGGACACAGGGACGCAGGACACGCACCCCGGCCCACAGGCAGGGCCTCCGCGTTGCAGCACTGGTCCACCAGCTGGTGGCAGTGCTCGCCCAGGGACTCCAGCTGGGCCTTGTCACAGGACACACCCAGGAATCTGGCCAGCTGCTCCACCATGGTCACCAGGTCCTGGAAGACAGAGAGCAGAGCAGCCATCAGGGGCAGCACCTTCTACTGCAGATGGCCCTGGACTGGGGGACACTCGGGACCGCGTCCATGGCTTCCTCGCTTAGTGTCCAGGTCCACCTCCTCTGGAAGGAAACAGGAGATTAGGAAGCCACCAGGATACCCAGCTCTCCCCTGGCAGGTCTGGACTCAAACCCACAGCCCGCGGGGAACTGAGAAGCAGAAGGGTCCTTCCGATTTCTCAGTGCCAAGCAGAGGTGGCCTCAGAAGCAAGGAGGAGCCGGTCCCTTCTTCCTGCCCCCAGCAGCTGGCTTCCAGATGGCCCTGAGGAAGACCAGAGGCCCCTCAGGCCCAGAGCAAGGGCACTGGCAGGAGGCAGGATCCGCTGTGCTGCCCCACACCTGGGGACACTGTTGACACAGCACCCTGAGGGGCACCCCTGCCCTCCTTTCCACGACCATTTGCTTCTGGAAACACCGAGGTGCCTCATGGCCAGTCAGAACCCTGAGCCTTCACTCGGTGGGGGCCTTGGCTCAGTACGGGCACTGCAGGAGGCAGGTGCTCTAAGGCTCACAGAGCCAGGGCGGAGAAGCCTCTCAGCAGCCACACGGTAAGGACGCCGTGCACCTCCAGGGCGGCCTCCCAGGTCTTGAAGGACAAAGTCCCACGAGCGACATGGGAGTGCCTGCTCCCCTGGGGTCCCGCAGCACCAGCTGGGCCAGAGCTACCTTGTCACCTGCTGGAGGTCTCCCAGGGAGGGGTGGGCGACAGGTTAGAGCAGGAGTGGGAAGGGCACCCTCACCTGCCCTGCCACCAGCTCTAGTTCAAAGGAAGAAAGAGGGGACCGGGGGGCTCAGAGCGGAGCACCTGCCTGGTCCCTCCACACCCCTCCTCTCTGCAGAAGGAACAGAGCACAAGGCGGAGGAACAGAAGAGCTGCCACGAGGAAGGGCTGCGCCTGGCCAGACGGCTGCAGCTCAGCACCAGTGGCCACTGTCCCCCTCAGGCAGCGGAGCGTGGGGTCCGGCAGCCTCCGGCTGCACAGCCCTGCTGGCTCGCCCCGCCAGCTCTGCTTCCCCGCCTGGGACCAGGGACGGGAGGGGCCGCAGCAAGAGGACTGGCACACGTCACAGCACCGTGTCAGGGTCAGTCCCAGCACTGCTGGCACTGCTGGCCACCTGATCACCGTCCAGAGTGTCTGGCCATGCCTGGCAAGAACACCCTGTGGGGTAACTGCATGGGTGGGGCGGGGTGACGCCCTGGACACCTGGCCC
Organism: Glaucomys volans; assembly: GCA_020662805.1. Lineage (NCBI taxonomy): Eukaryota > Metazoa > Chordata > Mammalia > Rodentia > Sciuridae > Glaucomys > Glaucomys volans. The sequence goes on from JAJEJO010001252.1 coordinate 249,958, forward strand.
CATGCCAGCACTCACAGCTAAAATCATGAGGTGGTGGCAGCAGGCAGTGGGGACCCCGCAGAGGAGAACAGGCCAGTCCCAGGCCTGGAGACGTCACTCCCTCAGGGTCGCTGGTCTGAAGTGAGAAGTGGGCAGTGTTAGTCCCTGCAATTCGATCACGGACTCCCAGACCTGGACTTGGGGCTCTGGGAGAAGGGCCACCACACGCCAACCAGAGGCCGTGGCTTCAGGGTGTCCCCAGGAGGCCCATGTGGGGAGCGTAGGGCTCAGTGAGTGCTGGAGGCTAAGAGGTGAGCTCAGGAGGAAGTAACTAGGTCATGAGGGTGCTGGCCCAGAAGGAACTGCCCACAGAACCCCGGGCAGTCTGGGCAAAAGGGTTGTTACCCAAGATCAGGCCACAGCCCTAACTCTCTCGTCTCCTGTCCTGCCACACACGCTCTCCCTCTCACTCTGCCACGAGGCCCTCACCAGAGCCAAGCCAATGCAGGCACCATGCCCTTGAACCTCCAAAACAGCTAAGTGGGGTACAGTGGCATGTGCCTACGATCCCAGCTACTCAGGGCTGAGATAGGACTATGAATTCAAAGCCAGCCTGGACAACTTAGTGAGATCCTATCTCAAAGAAGTAAACAAAAACAAGGAACAACCTGTGAGCTAAATAAACTTGTTTTTAGCTTCAGGTATTTCATCACAGCAACTGAACACAAGCTAACAGACCAAGCGTCAAGAACACCATGAAGTCACTCAGGTCTGCTAAAACACCAAGGCCCATGCTGGCCCAGGGCCTGGCGCGCGCAGGCAGGAGGTCTCAGCTCTGACCCAGGCCCAGGAAAGGGGCACTGCAGCACAGACGGTCTGCGTCTGGACGTGAGGCTCACCCTCGGCTGCACTCCCCTTCCCCGCCGGCTGTGGCCGAGGTGCTTTCAGCCCCTCATCTGGGAGCAGAAGCTCCAGGAGTGACCTGCGGCGAGTGCGCAGCTGGCTGGGCTGGGCTCTCCCTGCACCCGGAGGGAGTCGTTGGCAGCCTGGGTGGTGGATGCTCCCACTGCGTGTCCTGATGGCACTGGGAGAAGCAGCTGCAGACACAGGCCCGGCACCCCAGGGACTCTCCTGGGGACAATCCCCCCAGACGAGAGCATGGAAGTGCACCCAGCCACGCGCAGCGTTATTCCCAGCCTCCCCAGAAAGGAGCGGCTGGAGCGCCCGGCAAGGCGGGATGGATAAGCCGTGCGCACCCACCCCGAAAGCACTGCCGAGGGGGGACAAGGACAAAGCCGGACGCTGCAGGGGGTTCGGGCAGCAGGAAGCGAGGGTGAGAAGGTCAGTCTAGACTGTCCTGGATCTGGGCAGTCACACTGAGGTCAGCGTGGAAGCTGGCAAGTGTGCGCTATGATGGGCATGTTTACGTACGTGAGTTACACCTCAGAAAAGGTCCTGTCGGCTGCCAGGCAGCCCTGGGCCACCTGCATGGAGATGAGGCCACAGGCAATGCCACAGGGGTGGGAGAGGCCACCACCTGGGCCTGAGCAGTCCACGTCCCGTGTCCAGGCCAGTGGCGGAGTCGGGCTGGTCCTCGCTCCAAGGGGGGCACCTCAGACTACTCGGCTCAGCTGGACCCAGCAGCCTGCCTGCTCGCCTGGCACGGGCGGGGACTGTGGCGCCAGGCAGGCAGGCAGCACGCGCACACAGGCTCCTCCCTGGCACCAAGCAGCCCTGAAGGTCTCAGGCCCGGCCCGGGAGGCCTGGCCCGTCTGGAGCACAGGCCTCAGGCCCAGGGCCAGTGCACAGAGGACCCAGGGCTGCGGGAACGTGCGCAGAGGGCTCCCGCCCCACGCCCACAGCACGCTCCTCAGTTCTCACAGGGGGCTTCAGTCCACCTGGAGTCTTCCCACAGGTGCGTCAAAGCTGCGGGCTGGCCCCATGGCCTGGGACTCCTGACCCCGGCCTCATCACTTACCGTCCCCTCGTGCTGGCTCAGCCCTGAGTCTTGGCTCTCTTCTCTGGGCTCCCACCGGCCTCCACCCACCCGGGACCCAGCCTGCTGCCACTCACCCTCAACTGTCCATGGCTCCTGCCAGCCACTGACACAGCAGGCCCGACAGGCCTGTCTGTCCACTGTGCCCAACATGGCACACAGCCCTGGCTCAGGCCATGGCCCACACTGTACCCCACCCCTCCTCTGCTCTCCCAAGGACAGGTGACAGTGTCTCCTGCCTGTCCTGCCCCAGACAGGGGACATGCCCCTATGCAGCGCCCAAGGCCTCCTGCCCCCTCCTGGATGAGCACATGTCCCTGCTGTCACTCTCCACCCCTTCCTGTCCTGACACCTGCCTCACTACCGCCTATGACAGACGCCCTGACCTGCGCTTCACATGGGTCATCAACAGCCCTCCTCCCTGCCTGTCACCACCACAGCCACGTGCCCAGGCCTGTCCCCAAGCCACACCCTTGCACACAACAGTTCCAACTGCACTGCTGACCTCTCCCCTGGGCTTCACGAGGCTGCTCCTTCTAAACCATCCAGCTCCTGACACCTGGCCTCTTCAGGTCCTCCTCACACGGAGACGGGGACCCAGAGATCAGGGCGGCTCTCCTGCAGCCTGCGCCGCACACCGGGTCACGTACTGCTGCCGAGCCAACATTTCCAAGAGGCTCAACCCCTACCCCTGGTCATGACTCTGCAGCGCGGGGGTCATCAGGCAGGGAGTGAGGACCGTCAGCCTGGCGCCCTGCTCTGCCGCTTCCCCAGGCAGGCCGTTCCATGGCTGCCCCAGGGCACAGCCCAAACCTCACTTCTGCTGCAGCATGGTCTCTGATGCCCAGTGACCCCAGATTCACAGGGCCCAGCCCGACGTCCAGGGGAAGAGACAGGTGGGGGCAGGGACTGGGAGGCGGACGGTCACCACACCACCCCTGGGCCCCCACTTCTCAATCTCACCCAGCTCTTCCCAAGCCAGGGAGCCACCTGCCGTGCCATCTGCTAGGGTCCCACAGCCCCCCAAACTCAACACGGCCAAATGTGACCTCCTCACCTTCACCCAGGGCCCCTCCTCCTCCCTGGAGCTTCCTTCCAGAACTCCAGGGTCAGGTCCAATTCCACAGAGCTCCTCCTGCTCCAGTCCCACCACTAACCACCAGGACTCTTCTCAGCGCCACGGGAAACACACCCCTCCGCTCAGCCCCGTCCGCCCAGCCTTGCACAGCCCACCTGGATTCTCTGCCAGCCCAGGCAGCAGCCACATCCAGGGGGATGCAGGGCAGAGGTCAGGAGCACAGCCCACAGCCCCTTGCTCCTGGAGAAGGGACATGGTGCCTCCACCATGGAGGGCCATTTGCTGGTCAACCAAGCTGCCATGTCAGCTGGACAACTGAACAGCCAAGAGCGAGGTTGAGCACTCCAGGGAACAGAAGCAGAAAAGGGAGGTGCTGGGGAAGGAGAGGGTCAGGAGGTCCCACTGATGGGGACAGAGGAGCTGCACCCAGACGAGGCGAGAGGGTGACACGGGGGCATCTGAAGAACACTCTGGAGGGGCAGAGCAAACGTAAAGACCCCAAAGGGAAGCTGGTGGACAGGATGGAGGGACAGCAAGGAGTCGTGTGAGTGAGAGTGCTGGCAGGGATCTGGCGACTGCCCAAGGGGACACAGTTGGGGAGGGACACAACCTGACTCCAGCTGAGGCCCTCTGGGGGCCACGCTGAGAGGACTGGGAAGGAGCCGTCCCCCAGGCAGACTGAGAACCGGCTGCGTGAGGGCCGCAGTGGAGGCAGAGCCACGGTGCTGAGCGCAGACGAGGGCGGGAGGAGCCGAGGCCGGCAGGCGGGCTCTGCAGGGCGACACTCACCCGGTGCATGTCTTCGTACTTGAGGAAGAGCACGTTGGCGTCCATGCGGTGCTCCCAGAACTCCTGCACGTGCTCGAACCAGGAGCCGTAGCCCACTGTGGAGACAGGACAGTGAGCACGGCCGACGCGCAGCAGCCGCCTGGCACACGGACAGCAGGCGAGCAGTCACGGCGGACAGGCCTCCAGACGCCCCTCGGCCCTGCCCTGCGCAGGCCCTGCCCACACCTGCGCCTGTGCTGCTCTGGGAGCCTGAAGACTGGCCGGGGGAGGTCTCAGGACGCAGTCCCAGGACGAGGAAAATCCAGAGGCCCCGGGGAAGGACAGAGGCCGGGCAGAGCCGGGCTCAGACCCAGGACACTGACCCTGCCCCAGGCTGAGCGCTGTGAGGATCCAGGCGTCCTCAAGGAAACCTGCAGGAGCAGGGAGGGAGCCCCGAGCTGCCCGAGGCCCCTGGGCTGGGCAGGCACAGGAGGGTGAGGGACACTCTCCGAGCTCACCCTCAGCAGTGGGAACCGTGACCCTACTACCTGGCAGGAAGCGGCCACAGGGGGAGGGTCTGCAGAGACCCCTCCTGCAGGCCTCGGGCAGCCAGGAGCAGCCCGCAGACCACAGGCCGCCTCAGCTCCCTTCACAGGAGACCGATGGGAACCGTCACCTAACCCAGGCCATCAGCTGGACCCAGTCTGGGCTGAGCCGGCTCTGGGCAGAAGGAACGGCCATGACCACCAAAAGGGCAGGGGAGGAGACCTTCTCAGTCCAGGGGAGCAGGCGTGAGGTGTGGACTCCGAAGAGCCTGTGCCGGGCGGGAACACGCAGCATGGAAGCCAGCAGCCCTGGAGAAGCCAGCGCAGCTGACTGCGTCCCTCGGGCAGCAAGGGAGGCCGAGCGCGTCCTGCTCGTCCAGGCGGCCAGGAGGAGGCTCCGCAGGGTAGACAGGGAGGATGCATGGGAATGTCACCATACTGCCCCTCAGTGTACCTCACCCTGTACCTCAGTGACCCATCCAGAGAGTATCCTCTACCCTGCATGTGTCATGGTGACCCTGTCTGGTGTCCCCAAGATGTGTCACAGTGACCCTTACCAGTGTCCTCCACAGCATGTGTCACTGTGACCCTGTCCAGAGTATCCCCCAGAACATGTTTCACACCAACCCCATCCAGTGTCCCCAGATGTGTCACAGCAACTACGACCACAGAGTCCCCTTTGTACAACAGGGAGCCCGTCAACAGAGCCCCCCAGGCTGCACACCCCCTGGCCGGGTGTCCCGGGACCCTCATCTCTGGAATCTCAGGCCACAAATCCCTGAGCCTTTCTCGGGGAACGTCTTACACCGTGCTCCGACCTCAGCCACCTGTCTGCTGGGAATGGTGGCAGCCCGGTGCTCTGCACCTGAGCGTCCCACTTCTTTAGAACCTGAGGCAGGCAGGGGACCCGTGCTCCCGTCTGCGCACCAGCTGGGGTCACCAAGTCCCTCGGCAGAGTGCAGCATCGACAGGCTTTGGGTGGGACCAGGCCGGTGGGGCCGTGAGCTGGCAGGTGGCTGCCACCCTGATGGGGAGGTCTGCACCAGGACACCTGAACTCGCAGACACCACCAGGCAGCACTGTCCCCAGGCCTCCGCAGGACAGGGCCCTGCTGGATCCAAAGCAGTGGAGCTGGGTGTTCAGTCCAGCAGTAGCCACCCAGCCCAGGCAGGCTGGCCCTGCTATGGCGGGCTCCTGGCCCCAGGGCGCGGGCGCCTCCTACCCTGTCGGGCTGGCACACCTGAAGCAAAGACCTGAGAGGAAGAAACTAAGCCACTCAGAACTTTTAGGCTCCTGTGGGTTTTCGAGTGCGAGCAGCCGAGTGCGCGGGAGCAGCAGGTCGGTGGGCTTGCCCTCACCCGGGCCTGAAGACGGCTCTGGGCCCGCTGCCCGAGCGCCAGGCACGCTGGGCCTCACGTTCCTGGATTCTGTCGTGTGCTTTGTCCTGATCTCGTCAAACCCCCACAAGTGGCTCAAAGGTACTTGTTGGAAATAAAACAGCTGGGGTTAGACACGGTCCAGTGTGGGTTAATGAAGGTGGATCCGGCCCGTTTCCAGACTTCTGGAGGCTCACTCCAGAGTGCTCCACCTGCTGTGAGGCCCTGGGCAGGTGGGACTTCTGCACTAGGACAGCTGCTACACTCAGGGGAGTGGCCTGGTGGTGGAGAGAAGCAAGGTTGGGAGAGCCGGGCTGCTTCCTCCCTGTCGGAGCAGCGTGTGGGGTCACAGCCTGTCTCCCCGGCCCTGTTCACCTGCTCCCGTGGACACCAGCATCCTGCACAGGGCAGGGTCCCACCATGGCCCCCCCATCACCTGCCTGGCCCTGAGGTCCTGTGGAAGGCCAGGTGACAGTCACACCCAGCTGAGCTCCCCGGGCCCCATCACTAGCAGCAGCGACACGGAGGCCCAAGTCTGCTGTTCCCGTCCACCCTGTCTGGCTCCAGGCAGGAAGGAGGGGCTCCCAGAAACGCCAGGGGGTGGTGGGGAGCAGGGCGAGAGAGTCCCAGACCGCCCGCCAGGTCCCAGCTCCAGCATCTGACACATGGCCAGGGCCCACCCTTGGCAGCTCCACCTGCCCGCAGGACACAGGCCACCTGAAGTGACCGTCGGATCCTAGAGCATGCGACACCTTCCCGGAATGAGCCACCCTCAGAACTGCAGCGCCCCGAGCGGAGACACTTACGCTTGTCATTCATGAACCTGCGGCAGAACTCCTGGAAAGTGCCCCGGTAGCTCATGGTCCGCAGGGAGCGGTGGAACTGGTAGTAGGACACCACCAGGTCCTTGGGGTTCCGAGCCATGTAGATGACCTGGGGGTGGCAGGGACTGGTGAGCCGCCGCCCCCCTCCAGGTCGCCGCAGTTCTGAACCAACACCATTCCCACACCAGCAGGGACCCGGGACTCTGCATCGGGAGACGGCTCAGTGCCTGCCAGTGAGTACTGAGCACCGCTGCCTTTCTGTCCTCTAGAACCACTTCAAAAGAGAAGACTAGAAAGTTCTGATGTGGCGCTGGTGACAGAACTACAGGCCTTAGGAACGTGGCTGGCCAGAGGGCACTCAATGCCAGGAAGGGAGCGGGCAGCAGCTGCCCCCCTGGAAGGCAACCCCAGCTGAGGCCGGTGAAGGACTGCAGTCCCCGGATGCAGGGTGGCTGAGCTTCAGAGAGGAGAACCCAGGCCAGTGGGTGGCGTGGGTCTGGGGTGACCGCAGGAGGAGGGCATGGCAGGTTACCTTGGAGTCACCGTTGTGGAGGTCAGAGGGCAGGAAGCGGTAGGGGAGGTGGCTCTTGATGAGGCGGGGAGACGTCAGTTCCTGCGGGCAGGAGAGGAGGTTTGGAGAGGAGGCTCGGCTCACGCTTGTCTTTTTGAAAGGCCCTTCTAAGGGGACCAGAAGGAAAGGGTCCAGACAGAGCAGGACCCAGCACGACACCTGACCAACTTCTCATGTAGATGTGACCCCACCAGGCTGGACCCTGGGGGTAGACGTGAGGGTCCCCGTCCTCAGCCTGACCAGCTGACCTCTCCTGGCCAGAGGTCGCTCAGAGACCTAGGAGCTGCTGACCTGGCCTAGCGTGGCCGACAATGCGCCACCAAGGAAGGGCCCAGGAGGGGCCTTCAGGGCCAGCAGAGGCAGCCCTGAGACAGGGCGACGCCAGCCCGGGTGCCTCACTGCATCACACACAGCTGCTTCTCCACACAGCAGCCAGCTCAATCCCGTGAGGCACCTCCAGCTCCCGTGCCCGTCGCCCAGGACAAACCCAGTCCTCCACGGGCTCTCAGACCCGGGACCTGCTGCCCACAGCCTCCCCAGCTGCCAACTGCAGCCCCCAGGCCTGCTCTCTGCTCAGGGGTCTCTGTGCCCACTGGTCCCTCTGCTGTGCCCTCTCCTCTCTCTGGGCTGTTCTAAGCAGTTCCAGGCCTGTCTTCCTGACCTGCTGCCGGCTAACGCCGATGACTGCTGTCACTACCAAGACCTCCTGTCCCACGAGACCAGCTGATATGGCCAGCTCCCTGCTGCACCCAGTGCCGAGCAGGGCCAGCACCAGCACAGCCACACCGCACACTTCCTGAGTGATTCACAGGGGAAGCCGAAGTGGCCAGGTCCGGGCACAGGTGGCCAGGCCCGCACAGTGGTCAAGGAGGATCTGCGGAGTGGGGATTTCTCTCAGAGCTGCATTCCAGAAGCCCACCCAGCAGAGAGCAGGCAGTGGAGACCACGCTGCGGTGCAGTGCTCGCAGTGGAGAGAGATCCAGAACGCGGAGGGGCGGTGCACAGGGATTGGAAGCACACGCGCGTATGCAAACGTGTGTGTACAAACGTGCATTCAGGTACAAACACACATACATACATAAATACATGATTTTTTTTTTAGAAGTACTGGGCATGAACCCAGGGCACTCAACCACCAATTTACATATCCACCCCTTCTTTATTAATTTTGAGACAGGGTCTCGCTAAGTTGCTGAGGCTGGCCTCCAACTTGTGACCTCTTTGCCTCAGCCTCCCAAGTCAGTGGGATTACAGAGTGCGTCACCACCGTGCCTGGCTTATTTCATTCTTGATACCAAATATTTGACGAAAACCCACGTTGCCAGCTCCCTTGACAGATGGGGAGGGGCCGGGGAAGGTGGTCCCACATGCACACCCTCCCACCCCTGGGCATCTACTTCCCCACTCCGGGGCTCTCTGACCCTGATGGGCCCCGACATGCTGATCAGGTGCCAGGTCACATCATGGGCTCAGGTCTAGGGGTCTCTCTCTCCCAGCTGTCTGGGACCACCTGGGCTCTCTCCTCTCCTGTGCCCACAGAATCCTTTCACCCCCTTCAGCATCCACTGTCACCAACCAGGCGTGACTGCCAAGCCCAGGGCAGGGTGGTGAGGGCTGGGGCTGCCTGCTGGGCATACCTTGATGATGTCCAGGCCTGGCTGGGGGTACTCCAGGACCGGAAGCTGCTCGTCGATGTTCATCAGGCCAATCTCATCAGGGTCGGCACCTTGGCTCACCAGGTAGACCACCTCCTGAAGCAGGCTCGTGCCTGGGGAGAGGCCAGAGAGGGCACTCAGGGGTCCCAGCCAGCCCCGCGGTCAGGCAGCACCATTGCCCAGGGAACAAGCCGAGTCTGACGAGAAAGCACTCCAGTCTGAACCCCACTTCTGCTGGGTGACCTGGAGTTCAGAGGGGCAGGATGTTTGTGACTCAGACCCTGGAACCTCCGGAGGTGAACTTCTCAGCTGACACAGGAGTGACCAGGGTCCGGGAGAAGCTGCCAGCCACTGCTTTTTCACGTCTGCCCGGCATTCGAGACTAAACACGGGCAGCCAGGACCCCGAGCGCACACCAGGAAGCGACCCTGTGCTGGTCTGCCCAGGGACGTGTCCAGAGCAGCCTGGCCTCGTCCTTCACAAAAGGCCAGGCCTCGGAGACACCGACATCCGTCAACAACTTCAAGGACTGCACTGTCGATCACACGACACCACAGCAAGAGACACTGCGGCCGCACACGGCATGCACCCCGAGCGCCCAGGGCGTGTGCTGTGTGTGCTCCTTTCCACGAGCTCGAGAAGGTGACAGGCGAGCACAGCAGGAACGAGGGTGGCCACTCACTCGGAGACACCAAGGGGACCTGGGGTCCTGGATGGTGACCTTGGTCTGGCTGGAGTTCTGGAAGAACGCACGTATGGGTTACGTTCAATCATAGAGAGAAACCCCACTGCCTGCCAGCGCCCTGCTCACGCCCAGGCCGTGGGGGCCGGGCCAGGCGGGGCTGCCAGGCAACACGGGCTCGCGCCTGCTCGAGGGGCACCGCTGCCCACAGGGCTACAGGCTACAGGCTGCTCCGGACTCCCCTCACCTGGCACGGACAGTCCCCTGCTGGACCTGGGGACCATCCCTCTGGGATAAATAGCACACCTCAGACTCAGGGTCTGTGTCCCCAACCTGGAACCCTCTACGGCTTCCCAGTGCTCACAAACCAAGGCCCAGGCACCCCCTTTGTCAAGGTCTTGGCGCTCCCCACCCAGAGGTCCAGGTTCCTCCACCCTGAAAGCCCCCAAGCTTCCCACCCAGAGGGCTAGGTTCCTCCACCCTGAAGGCCTTGGCCTCTGGCTGCTCCCTCCTCCTGCCTCCAGTGTCTTCGGAAGTCCCCGGCTACAGGGACCCCTGTGCAGGGCAGCACCTGCAGACCACGCCTGCACACCCTCCCCTCCCCATCTGACCCATCTGTGCGCAGCTGCGCCCAGCAGGCAGCCCGAACAGCTCAGAGCCGAGCAGAGGCGGGCAGAGGCAGAGGCCCAGCCTGGACACACAGTGGACAACCCCATACTCGTGGGGCACAGTCCTGTTCGGGCCCTCCAGGGCCAGATGGGACACCACCTGAGAGCCAGCAGGGAGCCCAGGGCATTGCCAGGCAGGAGGCCATGTGCTTTCTCCAGCCTTGCATTCACGCTCCTGGTACCCTGGTCCCATGGCCAAGCCGCCCACCACCCCAGGATCCACGGAACAGATGGGCCCAGCTTAGCACTCTGTCCCTTCACACTGTCCCTGGTGCCTCCTGCCTCTGGCCCAGACTGCAGCGCCCGGCACCCTCCTCAGACGGCCTCAGCCAGTCTCGGGCGCCACCTGCCACCCAAGCCTCGCCAGGACCCACAGCTCCTGGTGCCTGGCCATGGCAAGGCTCACCTACAGCCCACACCATCCACCCAGCAGCGGATGTGCGCTGCCCACCTGCCTCCCATCTCAGCAAAGCCCACTGGCCCAGCCCTCACCGGCCTGAGTGACCTCTCCTCCCCCATCTGAATGGCGCCCCGCCAGCGTGCCCCACTTCAAGCCTGCTTTCAGCGCAGCCAGACCCGTGGCTCACACGTGGAGATGAGGGCGCCCTGCCCACCCATGAACCCTCGATGACTGCACACTGCCCTTGAGCAAAGGCAAGGCCCGAGTGCCCGAGCCCCCTGCCCACTATGGCTGGCTGCATTTGCTGGTGCCTGCCAGAGCCCAGGCCACACCCCTGCCTCCTAACTCATCTACTGAAAGGTTACCTTCCAGCAAGGGCTCCCCTAACCTGTCCTGCACCCTACGCACCCTACGCAACATCCCACTGTGCCCCGCCCTTCCACCAGGGCAGGACCTCTGTCCCGCTCCTGGCTGCAGTGGGAGACCTGGATGTCACTCAAGGACTGACATGCCCTGGGTGCTGCTCTGATGCTCAGTAGCCAGGGTGGCCAGGAGGCCAACTTGGAGCAGAGGGACAGGAGGAAGGGGCTGTCCTGGTGGGAAGGAGGCAGCAGCTCTTCACAGCCCGATGAAGGGTTCCCAGGCCAGAAGCTGCAGACCCACCACAACCTGGGGGTGGGCACCAATCCCCACATGCAGACGCCGCCAGAGGCCAAAATGCAGCCAGGACACAGATCAGGATGTGGCTGCCTTGCTGCTCCTGGCAAGGACCCTCCCCAGCAGCTCAGCAGCGCCCCTGATGGGCCTGTCCCAGCAACACCCTCTCTATTTTGGGCACTCCTGGTCCCCTCCCATGCTGCGGGCAGCCCCTGTAGGACAATGACCCCGGGGCGGACCCAGGCGGACGCTCTGCATGTGGAAGGAAACCTCTCCATCAGCATGGACCGCCTGCATCCCGTGACCCCCCACCTCCATCACTTAGCCAATGCCCCACGAGAACCTCAGGCAGCACTTTGCCAGCCAGGCCACCAGGTCCCTGGAGCCTTTCCCTAGTCCCACCTTTGCTGCTTGAGCACCCCTGGGCCTCACCCTCTCCCTAAGCCAACAGAGGTCATAAGAGCTGCCCTGAGCCTGACTGGCACCAGACAGAGGGGACATGCAGGTCACCCACAGGGTATAAGCCCTGGCCTCCTGCAGGCACAAAGCCACTGACCTGATCAGAAAGAAGCACAGCTAGAGCCAATGATGACCACTGACTCATCACCTGGCCAGCCCCAAACGTGCCCAAGCACCTGGACCCAGAGCCAGGTGCAGGCTTCGGAGCACAGGCAGCCCTGCAGGCCCTGGGCCACACCACAGTCCCCCCACTGCTCACTCCACCCCAAGGTCACTGTCCTCAGCCCCTCACCCAGCTGCAGCTCTGGAGGCCACAAGGCTGCCAACCCATCCACCCACAGTCCCTCCAGCACCCCTGGTGGCCACCTGTGCCCAGGACCCTGTGGTCCCAGCAAGGCCCTGGCCAGCCTCGGCTCCTCCTCCAGCAGCCTCTGAGCTCCAGCAGGTCTCCCACCTCCTCCAGGGCGAGCAGCCCATGGCCTTCAGCAGGCTGCCCTCTGCCTGGCCCACATGGACTTGACCTGTGGGCCACTGTCCCCAAGAAGCCTTCCAAGTCTCACCAACGGCCTGCCCTGCTCCAGAGGCCTGGAAATTCCTGTCCTACTTGTCACACAGGGCCTGACTGGGGACACCTCCCAGGGACAGGGAGCTGGTCTCAACTGAATCTACTCTACAGCTCTGGAGGCCCTAGGGAAGGCCACAAGGCTGCTTTAGGCGGGGACAAATGGGACAGGAGTGTGGTGGGGGCAGCCACGTGGGAACAACTGAGGCGACCACGCTGATGCCAAGAGGGGAGACTGCAAGGGAGCTGGGAGTGCGGGCAGGCTGCCAGCCGGATGCCCTGGGAAGTCTGATCTGCAGGAGAGAAGAGCTGACAGGGCAGGACGCCATGCCAGTCAGTAACATAAGCCACGCGCTCCTCGGGCTCAGTGTGCAAGCGCATCGGCCAGGATCTGCTGGCGAGGCTGAACTCACTCGGAGGGCAACCAGGCCGATACTCCCTGTGGTGGCAGACAGCGTGCCCTGACCCTGGGACCTAGCAGACCACAGGGAGCCCCTGGGGTTCACAGGCAGCCTGCCGGCACCACCCTGGAGCCCAGCAGAATTCCCCACGAAGGACACTTGGTCCTGGGGTCGGAAGCATCAGAGCAGGGCCCAGAAGCCCAGGACCTGCGGCTGAAGCCTGACCTGCACCGCCTCCTTTCCCGGTGACGGGGGAGGCTGTGAGCACCCGCTGTGGGGGCTCTGGGTCTGAGCAGCCGCACTGCGTCCTCTGAGGGAGGACCTTCCCTCCACTCTGCAGGGTCCACCAAGGCCAGTGAGGCTTTTCCTGGAGTCACCTTCTGCAGGGAGGATGCCATCAACCTCCAGTGTGGAGGCTGGAGCAGGGGCCAGGGCACCTGGGAGCAAGGAGAGGAGGGCAGGGTGCTCACGAACCCCCTGCATCCCGCCCCCACCTATGCTCCATGTCCCCGTGCCCATGGCCTCTGCATCTGGGTCCCCAGGGAAGAAACCTCCTCTCTGCAGTCGCCCCACCTGACTCCCGGAGCTCTGCGGTCAGAACCGGGCTCTGCCCACCACCGTCCCCTCCGCAGCCCTTGAGGCTCTCTGCCCAGGCCTGGATGCCCGGCACCTGCACGGTTCTCCCGAACCTCTCTTCTGCTCTTGGGGTTGAGCTTCCTGCCCCTCCTGTCAGGTCGCTGAGGCTTTCAGGGCAAGCTGGGATCAGCACGTGAGCTCCACCTGCCCTGGAGCCATGCACAGCCCACGGGGACTACGGAGGCCCCGACATCCTCCAGGGACAACCCGAGTCCTCAGCTCCCTGGATGGTGGCAGTGGAGTTGGGCCTGACGGCAGGCTCCTGTGGACGGTGCCCGCCAGCACTCTGGCCCACCAGGAACCTGCTCTCCCACCTGTGCCAGGCCAGCCCCACTCCCTGGAGGAGCAGGCGCACTGCCTGCTGGTCCCTGCGGCACTTCCCCCCTCCAGCCCATGCTCTCTAGAGAGTCCCCACGCAGAGGAGGACGGGCCAGGAGGAACACGGAGCCCCAGGTCACCCTAGGGGCTCTGGACAGGGAAGCCCCCAGCAGAGTTCAGCTCACAGGCCCACCCCGGCCAGTGCCCCCACACGGGGCCAACAGACACCCCAACAACCCCAAGGTGCCACCCCGGGACCCACTAATGATGCCCGAGTGGCACAGCATGGAGGGATGGTCCCCCCACATGCAGGCTTCTGACCTACAGCGCCTGGATGCAAATGGCTGGCACCCCAGGCACCCAGGGCCAGAGCAGGACGCCTGGCCCGCTGCCCCGCTAGGGAAGGTGCAGGCCCACCCCACAGGCACCCCTTCCTGGCCCTCTCCCCGCTCGCCTGCTGAGGACACTTCCTACCTACTAGGGAGCCCATTCTCCAGCACCCAAGACCCCCGCCCAGGCCTGGTGCTCAGGCTCTGCAGGCTGCTGGGCTTGAGGGCCCCACTTGGAACCAGCCCTGCCACCACCTGGAGACCGGGGTCAGCAAAGTGCAGGCCCTTCTCCATGAGGGGAGCACAGCCCAGCAGAGGACCTGGCCATGACCCAGGGCTGCACCCCCTCAGGCCAGGTCCACTGGAAGGAGGGCAGAGTAGGGGATGCCACCCGAGCCAGGCCAGCAGCATCCGCGTCTCCACAGGGCCCCGGTCCCTGTGGCAAGGACAGGCAGGCCACCACAGAGAAGAGAGCGCACACCTGGCAGCCTGCCTCGGGGCTGGAGACAGGCAACGCCCGCCACCCGTCCAGGCCATGGTCCCTGCCACTGGCTGTCTTGGTGCAGGGGAGGGAGCTTGAGGAGAAGAACCCACGCCTCAGGGAGCACATGGGAACCACCCCGGGGCCTCAAAGTGACCATTCAGACTTCCAGAAAACCCCAAGTCTGCAAATCACGTTTCAGGGAGGCGTCTCCCTGCCCATGGCGGGCCTGGCTGCTCCCCACTGCAAGGCAGAGGCCCTGCCACCCACACGGGACGACGTGCAGCATGCCAGCAGCACTCTGAGGGCCAGCGCCTCGCCTGGTGGTCGGGACACCAGGAGGGACCACTAGGGACGCTTAATCCAGGGTGGAGAACGCTGGGCACAACAAGAGGCCAAGCAGGCCACAATGCTGGCTCCACTCAGCCAGGCAGGGCGACCCATCTGGAGAGGCAGGGCTGGCCTGAGGCAGGGCGGAGGAGCGGACCCGCAGAGGACAGAAGGACCAGGCCAGAAGCTCACAGAGCGCCCAGGCCAGGGCACAGCTACCCAGGAGCTCAGGGGGCTGGCGGGAAGGGAGGCCTGGGCCTGCAACCACCTCTGCAGGACAGGCTTTGTGCCTGGCGGAGGCAGCAAGCCCGCTGCCCCCCAGGGCACCAGAGGCGGGAGTGGAGTGGAACAAACCCTGAGACCCTGACCCCATCTAGGCCGAGCCTGGCGGCGCTCGGGCAGGACTGCTGGGGAAGTCCCCACGAGACCCAGTGGGCAGCCTCCCTCCCTCCCTGCGAGTGCACCAAGTAACAAGGGCCAGGACAGCTGGGCCCGGGGAGGGCAGGAGCCGGGGCAACGGGACTCCACCTTGGGACAACAGAACCAAAGCAGCCCCGAGGACCCCACCCTGCGCCGTGAACACAGCCTTCTCCACGGAAGCCCTGGCCGGGGAAGGCCACTGATCCCCCAGTGGGGGCTGGAGGCGGGTGAGGGCCTCTGCAGGATGGGGGCCTGACCGCCAGGGAGCTATGGTCTCTTGGGCTCAGGGCTGGAAACCCGGGAAGGGGCAGCTGGTCCCAGAGACTCGCCCCATCCTAGTGCCAGCCAGGTCCCGTCTCCCCCAGCAGTGTGCACCCAAGGCAGCCACCAGATGCAGCCTGGAGAAGGCCTGGCATGGCGGGTGCAGAGGACAGCTGGTGGACACCCACGGCCACCCCGTGCTGCACTCCCCAGCCTGCCCGGCAGGCTTGCCCTCACAGCCACCTGTCAAGGGTGGGGAGGCAGAGTCTCCTCCCTGGGAAGCCACAGCTCAGAAGCTCCCGGCACGGCCCGGGCGGCTGTGGGCAGCAGCAGCACTGCTCCAGCCCAGGACCCCACGGGCAAGGCCAGGCTCCTACCCTAGCTCAGTGCGGCAGGGTCAGGAGGGGACGCGGGCAGGGGAGGGAGGAAATGGCAGCGACATACACGTGGGCACTCGGTGCTCATGAGAACCTCAAACCCCTCAGTGACCCAAGACCCCCAGCTAAAACACACTTGAGAGAAGACTGCCCCCACCCCTCCCAGGGCCGGTGCCCAGCCTCCATGGCCACCCCAAGGCAGCAGACAGGGGCAGGGGCGAGGCTGCCACGGACCAGGAGACCTGGCCAGAGCTGGCCCTCAGCAGCCGTGTGACCAGGAGCCACCTCGGCCTCCTCCGAGGTTCTGAGATGGAGGTGAAGGACCCCTCGCAGACCGGCCCAGCAGAGCTTCCGCCCTCGGCACTCGGTGATGACCGCCCCCAGAAAGTTCCAGAACCCCCAGCAGAAAACCAGCATGTGTTCCGGGTGACGGCCTGAGGATCCCAGAGCTGGCTGTGCAGGTGAACGGTGACTTCAGGTGGCCGCAGACCTTCCCGAGGGCATGGCACCTCGCTAGAGCCCAGACACGGCTCCAGGAGCCACTGGGATGGTGGCCAGGTCCTGCCCCGTGCAGAGGTCTCAGGGCAGGGTCAGGCCAGCCCTCTGCCCGGGCTCACCCCACGTCACCAGCTCGAGGCACGGCAGGCAGGGAGTGTGACTTCACTGGATTTGAAGCTCTCCGAAGGCTCCTCCCTGCCACCCAAGCATGAGAGGAGCCACTGGGACGGAGCAGGAAGTGAGGCCGGACCAGAGAACCCAGCGGCGCAGCCCAGGGTCCAGCCTGGGAGCAGCCAAGCCTCCACCTGTGACACGGGCCTTCCTGGCCGCTCCACTCAGCCCCTGGCCCTCCCGCAGGCTGCCTGCCCTCAGGGGCAAAGGTGAGGGTCAGCAGAGGGCACAGGGAGACCCGGAGGGGAAGGCCTGGGTGACAGGACACCACTTCCCAAAGTTTTAGTTTTAGTTTAGGACTTGTGAAGGGACGTCCGGCAGGGCCTTCAGGCCACCGCTGGGCTCTCCTTACCAGGGGAAAGAGGAGCCAAGGTCCCTCCTGCTGAAGGCGAGGACGTGCCTCTGTTTTCCCCAAGGAGGCCAGGAGGCTCCCAGCAGAACCCCAGGCCCAGCACAGGGTCCCTCTGAGTGCCCAGCTGGGCCTCCTGCCCAGGCGGGGGAGCCCAGGCGCCAGGTCCTCAGCCTCCGCCTCCTGGCCAACGTGGAGCAGGAACACAGGACCATGGCCCCCCAGGGACCAGAACCCGGAGACTCCAGCGCCACGGGCACCCCGAGTCCTCCAGAGGCAAGCCCTGCCCAAGCCCACGGGAGGAGACAGTGCCCTTCCCTTACACAGCCACACGTGCGTAGTCACACATGCAAGAATATCATAAACCCGTCACCCCAAGGGACAGCCTAGCTCGGCCTGGGCCTCATTCAACATCTGCCCCACACACCCTGCTTCTCCTGCATCCACCAGGGACCCAGGGTTGGAGTGGAAGGGCTGAGGGAGGGTGGAGGCCCGTCCCTGGCCACAGCAAGGGTCCTGTGCCATCTCTGTCCATCTCCCCTTCCCAAGAATGGCCGAGGAGGACCTGTGGTCAGCCCACCGGGAGGGCATCCATTCCGCAGCCCCACTGCCCTCACTGAAAGCCCGCAGGCAGCCTCCCCAAGGGACACCTGGGGCTCTAGAGTGAGAAGGCCAGCCCACAGCTCTTCCAGCCACCTGCCCGGCCGCTGGTCCCCCTCCAGTGGCCCCAGACTCAGACGGTTCCCTCCCATACTGTGACGGCAAGGGAAACCCGGGCTCCGGGTCCTCCCCGCCACCCTCAGCAGAGGCCCTGGGCAACCACCTCCCCTGGGCCTGGACGCAGCCCACCTGCTTCACACCCCAGGTCTGCCACCCACCAGCTGTGTGACGTGCACAGCCACCTCCCCTCTCTGAGCCTCAGTGCGAGCCTGCAGAAGTGGGAAGGGCCATCCCTAGCTCACAGGACTGCTGCCGGGGCTGGGCACTGGGAACGCCGGGTCCTGAGTGGGTGACGGAGGCAGCCCTGAACCAAGGGAGGGCGCGGGGCGCACGCTCCGGCCGAGGAGCCCCATCCCCCACCGGCCCACGCTGGGAAGGAGCCCGCTTTACCCCCTCCCCAGTGACCACCGAGACTCTACGCTCCTCAAAGGCCGGCCGGATTCAGGACCAGAGAGGTTAGGTGACCCGCCCAAGGTCACACAGCCGAGCAGGTACCGGGCGGGGACGCGGGATGGGTGGCGGCCCTGGCCCGGCCCGCGGCGGCACCGCACCCGGCCGGGTCCCCGGGCGGGCGCGCCGCGGTCCCCGCCCGCCCCGGCCCCGCGCGGCCCTCACCCGACTTGGGGTAGGTGACGATCCACACGTCGCTGGGCCGCACCGGGAAGTTGGCGATCTCCTCCATCTTCCCGCGGCAGAAGGGCGGCAGCCGCACGCCGTGGAACTCGAAGTACTTGCTCTCG
>JAJEJO010001252.1:268608-308008 GCA_020662805.1 Glaucomys volans
GGGCATGACGTCATGGCCGCGCCCGACGCACGGCGGCCGCTCGCCGGGCATGACGTCACGGCGCCGCCCGCGCGCCCCCGCCCCCGGCGCCCCGCACGCTCGCCAGCCGGCGGGTCCTAGAGCGGCGGCCGCGCGCACCTGCCCGGTGGTGACCGCGGCGACGGGGGCGCAGGTGCCAGGCCGAGCCCCGCGAGCCGCCGCCCGGGCTTCGGTAGACCCCTGGGCCGGGCGTTGGCGGCACGGTGTGAGCTCCTGCTGTATGCGGGGGCTGGGCGCAGAGATGGCACGGCCCGGGCCAGGCCTCCGGGAGGGGAGGGTGGTAACCCGCCGGGAGCGAGCAGGTGCAGTGCGCGAGCCCTGTGCCCTTCCGCGGCGCTCCCCGAGGCACGCGGGCTCAGCGGCACGCGTCCCGTGTGCACGAGGACCCAGGGAGAGGACAGCAGCTAACCCTGGGCCAGAGGCTTGTGGGCGCGTTTGGGAAGGGTAGTGGACCTTAAGAGCGACTGGCGTCACGGCAAGGGCATCTCGTTCAAGGCTCGAGTGCCCTGATGCCGCTGCTCACCGAGAGGAGCGAGCGAGAAGGAGAAGGACGCCGAGTGGGAGGAGGCAGGAAGAACCCTGGGGTGTTGGGTTGGAGCTAGAGGCGTCGACCTGCAATCGTGATTTTTTTTTTAACAAATCTGTTTCCTATCTTTGCTGGAAAGACCGTTAGGTAAGGACATTACAAGAGTGTGAGGGGCACCTCGTGCACCCATCATTCCTGAACACTACCCCACCCCGAGGAGCCAGGGTTCCTCGGAGAAAGGCCAGTTCCAGGGCCGGGTGGGGAAGTACAAGATGAGTCTACAACGTCTTGCTGACCTAAAAGAGAAGTCGGTGTTCAGAAATGATAGGAGTGGGTCAGAAGGACGCAGGCCACGGCTAAAAGGGTGGCCACAGACCGATTCTGGAACAGTTTGAGCACGTTGGACAAAAATGGAAACAACTGAAATCTCCATCAAGAGTAGAATGGGCAGCTGGTGGTACAGTGCATTCATACAGTGGTGACTTGCCACTTGGCAACCAAAAAGAATGACTTGGTATATGAAACAATTTATGGAGTCTAGCTGTCAAAATGGCAAACCAAACGCAAAAGGTGATACATTGTAGAATTTGATTTGTATGCAGTTCATGGACAAGCAAACCCATCCACAGTGATAGAGGTCAGAACAGGGCCAGGTTGGGGCGCCAGGGATGGACGGGGCACAGACTCAAGGGTAGCCTCCAGCCTGGAGGAGACACCCTCTGTGCTTACCTGACAATATGGACAGGAGAACAGACATGGTTTCATGAGTGTGCACATGGGCTCCAGAGGGGCTCCACACTTGGGCAAGTTCCTAATGCCCACCCTTCCGTCCTCTAGAATTCCACCCTCACCCAGCCTCTGTCCCCATTTCCCTCCCCCTGACTATCAGGATCTGGGC
This sequence comes from Glaucomys volans, assembly GCA_020662805.1. Classification (NCBI taxonomy): domain Eukaryota; kingdom Metazoa; phylum Chordata; class Mammalia; order Rodentia; family Sciuridae; genus Glaucomys; species Glaucomys volans. The sequence continues at coordinate 270,072 of JAJEJO010001252.1, forward strand.
ACAGCCATGAAGAGGGTCAGTTTGGACACTCATGTCAATGTCATGAAAGACCCCCCCAAAAAAAATGGCTGAAAGAACTGGTCTTCTAGATAAAGGAGACAAGACATTTGACGACTAAATCCAGCATGTGATTCTGGATTGAACTCTGCATCATTGAAGGAAAGCCAGAGAGGACATGGCTGAAACAATGTGCAGGATTTGAACATAGACTATGTTGGATAAGAACATGGTAGTGACTGTAAATTCCCTGAATTTGAAACCCGCACTGTGGTTATGTAAAAGAACCTGCTTTTGCTTAGATGGCTCACACTGAAGCACTTGAGGGTGAAGAACTGTGTCTGCAACTTGTTTTCAAATGATTTTTACCAAACATGCTGCACAAACATGACACTACCGCGAACACACGTGTATATACACACCAGAGAGAAAATGTGGCCGCAATGGTTGGGTGGGGTGGAGATGTATTCGTTTCCATTGCTGCTGTGACAGGTGACCACAGACTCAGGCCTGTGGGTCAGAAGTCTGACACAGGTGTCACTAGACACAAATGAAGGAGGGGACAAAGTTGTGCTCCTTTTGAAAGTCTCCAGGAGGGAATCTATTGCTCACTTTTTCCATCTCTTCTACTTGCTTGTGACTCTTTCCTGAGGCACCCACAACCTTCAGCTCATGGTCCCCATCCATCTTCAGATGCAGTGTGGCTAGGGAAGGCTTTCTCACAACACATCACTCTGACACGGAATCTCCTGCCTCCTCCTTCCACTTTTATGGACCCTTTGATTACTTTGGACCCTCCTGAAAATCACAGTAACCCCCATTTCAAGGTCAGCTGAGGAGTAACCTTAGTTTCCCTTTGACCTACAACATAGTTGCAGGTTCTGGGGATTAGAACATGGACATCTTGCTAGGCACAGTGGTACACACCTGTGAGCCCAGTCACGTGGGAGGCTGCAGTAAGAGGATCACAAGTTCGAAGCCAGCCTGGGCAATTTGCTGAGCCCCTACCTCAAAATAAAATGAAAAGGGCTGGGGATGTAGCTTGGTGGTAGAGTACCCCTGGGGTTCAATCCCCAAAACAAAAAAAGCGGACATCTGTGGAGAACCCTAATTCTGCTCATCACAGTTGTTCAATAGTTTCATTTTTTTTAGGTTAAAAACCTAAAGAAACACTCATATTAACAGAAAATTCCTAGAAATGTGTGAAAAGACTGGTAAAGCCAGTGAGTTTAGCAAGATCATGGGATAGAAAGGCCAAGAAATGAAAAGCAAGACAACTGGAAGTTAAGTTTTTCAATGGCATCAAAAAACCATTAGTATTTGGAATAAATTTAAGAAAATCTAAGCAAGGTTTTTATACCATAAGCTACAAAACATTGATGAGAGAAATTAAAGAAATGCAGAGGTGTGCCAGGTTCATGGACTAGAAGCCCCGACATTGTTAGGAAGCCCCTCCCCTGAAACCACCGTCTAGACAGTGCATCCTAGTGCAAAGCCCCACTGTACTCAGAAATGGATGGGCTGCTTCTGAAATTTGAAAATGCAAAGAACCTACAAGAGTCGAAAGAATTCTGGGAAAAACCGAAATTGGAGGGTCATGCCTTCTGATTTTAAGGCTCACTCAAAAGCTTCCTAGCTTAAAGCTGTAAACAGGGACCGAGTGGAACTGCGTAGGCATGGAAATGCAGATAGATGGACTCCATTAAAGATCCCAGAAACAAACACGTAGTCAATTGCACCCTACAAGGAAACCCTTAAGGAGCAGGATGAAAAGCGTCCACCAGCGCCTGGGCTTCGCTTTGAGTCCCCGGAGGTGCACGAGAAGTCTGCAAGGTCTTTAAAAGGCTCTCCGCAGACGCTGAGCGCGCCCCGGCCGCTGAAAGGCCGGACCGCGGGTCGCTGTCCGCGGTGCTGAACGCGCGGCGCGCTGATCCTCTGGCCCTCCCCGTCTGCTCTCGGGGTAACCCGGCTCCGCCCCGGGTCTGCTTTGCTTACGTTCTGTCTTGGGTCAGTTCTCCTACTTGTGTGTACTTGAGTGTCTTAAGGTTAATTACTCGTCGACTATGAAAATGTCAGACATACACAAAATCAGGACGGTGTCGTGAACTTAACCAGGGCAACCGGCATCAAGCCCTGATCCATCAGCCCGTCCACACCACACACGCAAACCGTGTTTTATCACTTACCTCATAAATGCCTGATTCGTGGATCACTAAGGGATAAAAGCTTTGAAAATACGTTCCCAATACGCGAACACACCCAGAGGCGTGACGGTTTCTTAACCTCCCCAAACACCCAGCATTGTCATGATCAGCTGTACAGTTGGGACGAGTCCCGGGGCTGAGACCTGAGGGCTGAGACGCCTGCTGGGGGTGCCTAATCTAGCCATGCTAAGGTAGAGGTCACCCACTCACGGCAGGTCACCCCGGCTACACATGACATTGTGCTAGTCTGGGACACAGGGTGCTGCCTCAGCAGGGGGTCACACCTTGTGGTGGACCCTGAGGTCACCAGTGTCTGGGGACTACAGGTTCCAAGCACACTCCTGCCGGGACAAGTCAAGGTCAAGACTGTTACCTCAGAATCCCTGTAGAAGAATCAGCATGTGTTCCTGCTCCGCCTTCGAGTGTCCAGGCAGGGCAGAGCCACCGCCCGGCATGGCCAACATCTGCTCTCACCGTTGGCTGGCGCTGTGGCCTGAAGCAGGGAGCGGCAGTTCTCTAAGCCCCAGGCTCCTCCTCGTCTTAGCTTACATGGGGCTGCCCCCAATCTAGCTCTGCACCTGCAGTGCCCACCCAGGAATGGTTTTCCTGCCAACCCAGCCCTAGTGTCCAGGAAGACCCAGTTCAGAACCTGCTCCTCTGTGGTTCCCCCTCCTGAAGTTGTCACTCCTCCTCTTGACCACAGGGCCATTGATTAACCATGTTGGGGCTCAGGGGGAGCTGGAGGGGCCTTAGAAAGGAGCTGATCGTAAAGACAAGGGGCCTGGTGCTGACCAAGGGCAGGACCTGCTCAGCATCACAGAGCAGGCCACGAGGCAGCCATGGTGGCCCAGGGAGCTTCCTGCTGCCCGGAGCACAGACTCGCCTCACCGAACTTGGTTCTCCTCCTCCGGGGAGGGGCAAAGCCTACCTCTCAGGTTTGCCATGAGGATCAGGTGAGATGCTGGGCTGGATACGCTGTGAGGTGTGTGGGCCTGGGGTGGGAGCAAGGAGCAGGGGCTCCTTGGGGCAGGCATGTGCCTCAGGGTCAGGAGACATCCACCAGGTGGCCCTCATTTTCAGCACTCAGTCTGGCTGGGTGTGTGGGCCAGGAATGGAAGCCACAGCTGCCTCGGGCTGCAGAGGGCCCCGGTGGGACAGTGGGAGACCCATTGCCTCAGCACACCTGATAGGAGGCCACGGCTTGCCGGCCAGGCAGCTCCAACATCCACAGACCAGGGCTCCCTCTCAGCTCCCTGAGGCTCCCTCTAGCCCCCCACCAGGGCTGCTGTAGGTTCAGGGAAGCCCAGTGGTGACCCCTCCAGCCTGGTGGCCAGCGCACAGCAGGACATACTTAATGTCCCTTCATGCCCCCACGAGCCCTTCTGAGCACTGACCCTAGCATTTGACGTGGACTGTGAGGAGCATTCAGTTTTCTCAAGTAAACACCCCAAGGAGCGCGTGGCATTGGCTGCATCTGTACCGGGGGGAGGTGCGGGCCCTCCCTGGCCACAACCATCTGAGTCGCAGAGATGGGACTCAGAGCAGAGGCAGCCTGACCAGAGCTCAGGGAGTGTCCTCCGCCTGGAGTATCTCAGTCCCTGGGTCAGGCATGCACAGGGCAGGGACCTGGACCTGGATTCGTTCTGGGGCTGTGAGCTGGGCCACCCCAGGCCAAGGAAGGGCATGGCTATGTTGATGCCACCAGCCACAGGGGGGGCTGGAGTCCAGCTCCCTCATTCTGAGCCCGTGCAGGGGGGTGGGGGTGGTTTAGGTCCGGTGCTCTCTGTCATCCCGGGCTGCTGCTGCACCCCTTGCTCCTGGAGGGACATGGAAAAACCAGGGGTGAGGGCGGGAGCTGACTGAGCTCCCCTAGGTTGGGGATGTCCCTGAAGGGTGGTCACAAGGCACAGCTGTTGCCATGCAAAGCAGCCTCAAAGGGCCAAGGCACCACTCTGTATCCCTGCCAGACTGTCCCCAGCAGAGGGAGCAGGCAGGGTGTGTGGCCCAGAATTCAGAGCTGGATCCGTGAGGAAAGCCAGGGGCAGGGGGACTTTATCACCACGTGAGAAAACCCCAACCCAGGAAGGAAGCAGGACAGCGCTTGCAGGGCTGGAGTACTGGGGGGGGGCTTGGAAATGGTGCCCAACTGTCCATGCAGGTGGGTGACCTCATGCCTGAGCCTCGGGTAATAGAATCAAGGGAGGCTTTGAGAGCAGAGTGACTGTCCCAGCAATGGAAGTGTCCCATCTGACAGCATGCTGCTGGGCAGAGGAGGGTGGAGAGGGAGGCAGAGTGGCCTCCTGTCCTTCCCCATCTCAGGCACCAAAGAGCAGTGGGGACAAAGATGCCACTGAGTAAAGAAATGATGGGGGCGGGGTGAGAAGGGGAGGCTGAGTGTCCCTGTGCCTGTTGCCTATGTCCTGACCAGGACAAAGGACCGGGAGCAAGAATGTCCCCCAAGGCATCCTGAGGTCTAGACCCTCAGCCTGGAGCCCCACATGGCCAGGCTCCCTTTGCCCTGGCTGCCCCACACTCAGCATCTCTGCCTTGGAGCTGGGGACCACCCACCCCAACTGGGACAGCCCCTTCCTGATGCAGGGGACTGTCTGTGCCAGGAGACAGCAAGTAGGCAGAGGCCCGCTCAGCCCTGGTGGCGCTGCAACGGGGGTGTGCAGAGCCTCCTGCAGGTCCCCACGGCCCACCCCTCACCGTTCTCAAGCCCGACATCCCCAGGGTCCCCTGCCCGAAGCCCAGGGCCTCCACGACCAGCCCCAGTGTCCCTGCCTCATGGCTGGCAGTGCGACCCACCTCCCATGGCTCCCGCCCTGCGGAACACAACCCCACCCCCACCCCATGCCTCTGCTTCCAGCTCTTGGCTTCACCAACGCCAGCGGCCCGGGTGCCCCCTGCCCTCCTCGCCCTGCGGGGCTGAACTGCAGCTCGCCGCCCCCGGGAGTGCGTGGGGCTGGTTTCCTGTTCGCTGCTCAGGGTCTGCTCCCCAGCCCGAGTGGAGGTTCTGTTGGCAGCTGTGTCCAGGAGCCGACCACTCACTGGGTACAAGCCGCACAGGCGAGTGAGCGAGTGACTCCTCCTCTCGTTTGTTCGCCTTTATTCCTTGGTCCTTCCCACCGTGGCCTCCCTCTCCCCACCCTCCGCAGCCCCACAGGGCCACACATCCCCTCAAGCCACTGGCACAAGGAGGGTTCTGCTCTGACAGGAAGAGGCCTGACTCCCAGGAGGGCAGAGGCGGCCTGCAGGCCCGAGGCCCTCATCCTCTCTGCCCACAGCGGACTGGCGCGATGGCGGCCCCGCACCATCAGGAACCTTCTGAGGAATAGGCTGCGGTGGAGGCGGAGCCTCGGGCCCAGCAGAAGCACCTGCACTGGGGTCCTGAAGACTTTGCCCCCGGGCCTTCCTCCTTCCACCTCCCACAAGGCCCCCCACTGGGAGGACCCAGGGGTCACTAGACATCAAGACTTGGGGTGAGGGAGGCCTGGGGCCCCACCCACACATGCATACTCGGGCACCCAGGCAGCTCAGGTCACAGAAAGGCGGCAGAGATCCCGTCATTTCAATGTGCTCCCTGAGCCAGGCGCTCAGTAGCCCCGACTTCCAGACAGCGTGTGGCCAGCAGCTCGTGGCAGGGCACCACCCGCTCTGCTCCATGCCTGTGCTCCCAAACGCCCAGGGGTGGGGGACTCCAGGGCTGGGCCTCCTGCTGGCTCCTGCCATCCTCTCTCCAGGATGAAGTGGGAGGCAAAGAGGACAGGGTGACCTATTACCCACGGGCTTGGCCTCTTCCAAAAAGGAAGTACCAGGCACCAGGTTCCCAGGCAGGGGCTGCTGAGTGGCAGGGCCATCCCATGCCAGGGAGTTCGCTGCCCAGGTGGCCTGAGGCAAGACTCAAGGACTGCGTGTTTCCCGTCACAGGAAAGCTCGGGAGGAAAAAGGAAAAGTGAGGTGGGGTGGTGCATCTCATGAAAACAGAGGGGATGGGTGGGAGGCAAAGGGAGCGCAGGGGTGGCACCAGCCCGGTCATCCTGCTGCATGTGTGCACAGATGGACACGTGACAACACACCCCACCGTTGTGCACGACCATAACGCACCAATAACAACATGGGGGAAAGGGGGGCTGTCCTCACTGGACCAACAATCCCAGCGTCCTCCCCGGGCAGGGGCGGATGAGGCCAGGACGCCGTCCGGAGAGGCCAGTCACTGGGCTGACCCGGCCCAGCACCCTACAGGCCTGAGGGTGGACTCAGGCTCTGTGCACTGGGCCATAAGGAGCTTCCCTGGGCTCGAGGAGGCTGCGTCCTCGACGTTGGTGACCTGCAGGCTGCGGAGGGAGCCGTGGTGAGTGTAAGTGCCAGGGCCTGGGTGGTGGGCAGGGGCACATGGGCAGCCCTGCCACTGAGCCTAGGCCAGCCTTCTGCCTGTCCTGCCCAAGGCCCTCAGGGTGGCTGAGCTGGGAGTGGCAGGGAGGCTCCAGGCTGGTCATGCCCAGCTGGCTTCCAGGTGGGAAATGATGATGGGATTCCTGCAGCAGGGAGGGCAGGCCCCGGGGGACTCCCAGGCAGCTCCGGGGCCACAGAGGGCTCATGGGGACATCGGGAACAACACAGAACTGGCAGAGACAGCAAAGTAGGGGTTCCTCCTGTCCTGCATATGGGTGTAGTGGCTGCCCCTGCAGGTCACATGGACTGACCAGGACACTGGCCACAGAGAAGTCGACCCAGGTCCACCTCACAGCATGACCAGGGCATGTGTCAGAGGTGTGAATGGCCTGTCCAGGGTCCTGGGAAACAGCTGGGGCCCGCCCGCCCCTCTGCTCACTCACCTGGCCAGCCTGAGCAGCTGGGCCTTGGTCCTGGAGTGGACCTCCAGAGCTACGTGCTTCAGAAGGCCCCACATCCACCACAGGTCTGTGGGCGCGTCCGGCAGCCACATCACCAGCCTGGAGGTGGACAGCATCACTGTGGCCCAGTGACCAGCCCAGATGCCCCCGCCCCCAGGCCCCAAGGGGTGTCACCAGCCCACAGGAAGTTATGGGGCTGCCCAGGGGTAAGGCCACTGCTGCAGAGCAGATCGGAACCTGGGGCACCCACATGACTGGGTGTCCATGATGGGCTTTGGGGCAGAGGAGGCAGGCCTTAGGTCCCAGCCAGGGCACAGGTAGGAAGCCCAGGGGTGGGAAAGGCAGGGCGCTGGGGTAAGGCTGGCTTGGGGGCCGCCGGCCTCTCCTGCTTATTAGCTCTTGAACTGGGAAGGTCAGGGGACCTCTTGGGCTTGTTTCCTCCCCTGTCAAATGAGGACAGTGGCCTGCGTGCAGTTCCCAGCCTGCTCCGCATCTGCATCCCGCTGGTCTCCGCTCCTCCACTCCCCTCCATCCACTGTCCTCTCAGAGCCAGTGAAGTCCCTGGAACATCATCTGACCGAAGCCCTCTCTGTGCTTCCCTGCTGCTGCCCTGACGCAGCCAGCAGAGATCCAGGTCTTACAGTCGCTTCTTGTCCCCCCACAGAAGAAGACTGGAGGCTGTCTACAGAGCCACCACCCCACAGGACCCACAAAGGGCCAGGTCCTCCACTTGTCACCAAGAAAGCACTGGCTGGACACCTCCGCAGACTCACTGGATGCTGCAGGTCCTCACTCATTATCATGTTGCCCTGGGAGGGGCCTAAGCAAGGGGCTCAAGCTGGGCAGACAGTCCAGAGGATGTGATGTAGCCAGCCAAACACAAGCTGGACCATTACCTCCCTTATTCTGGACCTTCTGCCCCTACTAATGCAATCTACATGCTGAGCATGTGCATTATGGAAAAAACTAAAGTGAATTCCCCTGTATTCTGGGAAGACTCTCCCTCAGTGCTCACATGATGGATTTTTTTAACTGAAAAGGTTAGAGTTCACTCTCATTTCAACTTGTAGTTTCAGTAAATAGCTCAGCATTAGGAGAATCTATAGGTAGAACATTCTCTCTGGCTTTGGACCACTGGCCATTTAAACAGCAGGGCTGACCCAGTCATCAGCTCAACACGGAGGAGGACAAGGGCCACACTCACTGTCATGGACCTTACATGGAACACTGGATTTTTTAAAGTGCAGAGCTCCCTGTGACAGTCCCTGCTTGAAGCCTCCCTGTCTCACACCAGGATAGAGAGCACACTCAACTGACTGCACAGCCCGAGTGTGGAGCAGCCTCCTGCCCCACCAGTGTGCCAACTTCTCACTCCAGCTGGTCTCCCTTTCCACTCCTTGAATGTGCCTTACTCCCTTCTGCCCCAGGACCTTTGCAGATGCCTTCCCATATGCCTAGAGTGCTTTTCCCTTCCCCTGTGCCTGGGGGGCCTTCACACTATAGCTCACAAGTCATCTCCTCTGGGCAGCCTTCCTGGCCAAAGAGCTACTAGCATGAGCTGCGCCAGCTCAGGGTCCACACTGACCTCTCCCAGGTCTCTCCAGGAGGACCCAAAGTTGCACAGCAGTGCTTGGTGGGTGGTGAGCTCCAGACCAGGAGCTGGGTCTAGGTCAGTGCTGCCCCCCTCGCCCCAGCCCCTCAACGGCAAGTGATGGAGTGGATGGAAGGGTCATTCAGCACATCAGAAGGACCGATGATGGCCAAGTCACAGCCAGAATGCCCTGGGAGGGTCTTGCTTTAGAGAGGAGGCGCTGTGACCCAGAGTAGTCGGGAGGGCCGGCCCAGGCCACACAGCTCTGAGAGGTACCCAGGAGCAGCACATCGGCTCCCAGGCTCTGGTGAGCCAAGCAGGGGCCGACCATCCTGGACACAGGCAGGGCCAGGAGCTGCCCGGGGTCCCGTCACAGCTGCCACCCCCTCCACCCGGCCTCCCCTAGCACCAGCCAGCCCTGCCCACCCACGTGCAGCCCCAGCCCGCCATGGGCCCTGGTCTCCCCACGACCTCCCCAACAGGGCCTCACCTTCTGCCGCGGAAGTAGACGTACTCCAAGGGCAGCGTGCAGGGGAGGAGTAGGTACGTCAGCACCTGCCCTGGCCCCGACCGCCGGAAGCGGGCCCAGGTGCTGGGGTCCCTCCTGACCGCCTTCCTCAGTGCTGCAAGAGAAGTCACCGCAGGGCCCTGTCCATGGTGCCGGCCCACCTCCAGCACCCCCTCCAAGTCACCCTGAGAGCTGGCAGCCCAAGCCCCTCTCTGTCTCATGAGGGTCACAGATTGTGCCTCGCCTGCCCCTTTCTGCAGAGCAGGACATGACAGTGATGGAGCCCAGCCATGTGCCAGCATGTGCCCAGCCCTCTGCACATGTCCTCTCATCCGAGTCCTGGAGGGGAACATGGTATTCCCGTCATAGACGAGGAGACCAAGGTTCAGAGTGGAGAAGCGACCTGACTCAGGATCATCACCAGGCAGTGCTCCTAAGCACCCCCCACCTCCCCTGCCCCTCTGGGAAGTCTGTCGAGTCCCCCTTGGATTGGACCAGTGTCCCCACCACACCTCCCTTAGAACAGGACCACAGGGCAGATTAGCCCCAGCAGCAGCTGTGATCACAGCCACCATTTCCTAAGTCCCCTGTTCACTGACAAATCCAGAGCCCAAATCCCAGCTCCAGACCTCCGCACATCCTAGCGGCCTCCATGCCAGCTAGGGCCAGCGCGTGGGAGCTCACAGACCCAAGACCGGCTCCACCCAGGACCAGCCTTTCCCCTCCCTGAGCCTCGATAAAACAAGGACACGGCACAACTTCCTCCCTGGACAGGTGGGTGAGGACTGGGGGATGTGGACCGGGCCAGCACTGCCCATTCCTCCCAGCCAGTTGCCCCATGAGGCTGTAGGGACACTGCCAGGGCTCTAGCTCCCAGGATTGGACCTCAGGGGCCAGTGCAGATCCAGGACCATCAGGAACCAGGAAGAGGCACCTCCCCCAGGCATCCTGTCACCCCCGCCCCCCACTGTCCCTGACCAGGCCTGGACCACCCCACCCCCACCCACAGTGGGTGCACTAGACCTCCCGGGGCTCCCAAGGCTGCCCACCAGGCCCATCTGCCCCCTCACCTCAGCTGTGCCCCTCAACCACTGTGCCAGAGCCCAGTGAGCCTCCCAGCGCTCCCTGACCCTTGGAGACCTTCCCAGGTGTCAGCTGGGGCCCTCGACCCAGATGCTCGCCCCTTTGAAGTCTCAGGCTCCCCACCACCACTGGCATGTGCCCATGGGGCTTTGTCCTTTCCTGTTGCTGAGATGGCGACGCTTGGTTAAACCCAACGGGTGGGGAAACTAAAAGGTTCCAAGCAGAGCTGTCCTGCCAGGGGCTGGCTGTGTGGTCTCCACAGGCCCCTCCCTCCCTGCCCCCCCACGCCCCAGTGGGGCACCCACACAAGCCCGGCTCCCTCACGGGAGCCCAGTGTCCCTCATATCGCCTGCCCTGCCCTTTCTCAAACACAGACCTGGATTCGATTCCCCACCCCCTGCAGGCTCTGCGACCTCGCTGAGTCCCTGTCCCTCTCTGAGCTCCAGTTTCCTCATCAAAAGCCAGGGCGGGGGTGGGGGGGATTGTAAAAGGCCCTTCGCAGTCTTGGCGCTTAGCAGGTGCTCACTGAATGAGTCCTGACCCCTGCAGGTCACCAGCACCTCAGGGCAGGGTCCCTGGCCCCAGTCCCCAGTGCAGGAAGGGGCAGTACCAGCCTCTAGCTCTGGGGAGAGCTGCTCCAAGCTGGGCACGTCCTTGACCAGCAGATTGGGCACATCGCAGTTGACAGACGACGGCCCGGCATCCGGGGTCCTAGCAGCTGGGGCTGGAGGATCCCTAGGCACCAGCGTCCGCAGCACGGGCTCCTTGGTGAGTCCTGGCCAGGGAAGAAAGAGGACCGACAAGCCCGCACAGCTGGACCCCCGCGCGAGAAAGGCCCCGCCCCGCGCCCGCCCACACCCGGCTGGCGAGCAAGCCCCGCAGCCCCGCAGCCCCGCAGCCCACCGCGCTGCCCTTTGCCGCCAGAGCCCAGACCCTGAAGACACAAGCAGGTGTCCACGTCCTGGTTCCACCGCTTGCAGGCTGGTGGCCCAACCGCCCTGTGCCTCAGTTTCCCTCTCTGTGAAAAGGGACATGAAGACCTGCCTGACAGAGTGGCTCGGAGAAGGAAGCGCCATCAGGACGCGACGCGGCTGTGCTCCAACGCCGCTCCCGCACCATGGGGCGCAGCACCTGGGGTGATGCCCAGCTCTCTAGCCCAGGAGACCTGTCCCCCCCCCCCCCCCCCCCCCCCCCCCGCTCGGCTGTCCGGGGAGCGCACCCGCCTCCTGCGTCCTGAGCTCACCCCTGCGGGCTCTGTGACCTGGCCAACTCCCTGTCCCATCCCAGGCTGACTCAGCCTCTCCCTGGGTTCCAACAGCCTGAGCATCCCTCTGTCACTGGACCCCATGCCCTGCAAGGTCTCTCTCCACACCAGGGGCCTGTGTGTGATTCCTCGCTGGTCCCCAAGTGTCCCCTAAATGCCAAGCACAGAGCAGATGCTGAGAGCAGATGAATGAGCCCAGGTCCCCAGGGGCTCAGATGCCTAAAAGGCAGGGTCCACCTGGCGCCCTTGGGGACACAATGACCCACCACCCTCCCCTGCCACTCACCACGCATCTCCAGGAACCTCAGAGCGTCCAGGTAGCCTTGTCTGCAGTTGTCGGCCACCACCTGCCAATACACAGGGCAGGGCGGGTGGGCCAGGCCTGGGCTCACCCACACCGCCATTCAGAGGCTAGAGACTGGAATTCAGCTGGATGCAGTCTCAGTCCCACCTACCCTCCCCGAGCACCCCCAGGCAGGGCACAGGGACCCTGGCACCAGGAAGGGAGGCCCACAGGGCCTACAGATCTGCTCAGGCCTTGATCCTGCCAGTGGCCCCACATCCTGCTCTCCTTGGGGACACCTGGCTGCCAGTTCTTGCCCCAACCCTCCCTTGGACCTCAGGGACCTCCCCTGGGGGATGGGGTAACAAGGATTGGCCCAGGACAACGGGCCTGCTTCGCCTGGCTCTTGGAGGTCAGCCGATGGCCCTTCCCTCTGGCCCTTCGGTGTTCATTTCCAGGACCAGTCTGAGGCGGGCAGAGGAACCAGGGTCCACACTGGCCTGATCAGAGTGCCACGGGCAGGGCAGGCCTGCAGGAGGGGCCCCTGCTCGCTGGGTGACCTGGGTCTGCTGTGCCATTTCTCTGAGAGCCTCTCTTCCTTGTCTACAACATGGGGCTGAGTTTCTGCCCACTCGGTGGGAGGAAAGGGCCTCACACGTGAGTTTGTTTTTTATCCATTTGTTTGTGGTTTTGTTTTTATTTTTTAGTTCTGGGCTCGGAACCCAGGGGCACTTTATCACAGCTATCTCCCCAGATGTTCTTATTTTTTTATTTTGAGACAGGGTTTCACTAAGTTGTCCAAGCTGACCTTGAACTTGTGATCCTCCTGCCTCAGCCTCCCCGGTTTCTGAGAGTACAGACATGTGCCACGGCACCCAGCACGAGGACACGGCAAGTGAACACGACCTCACTGCACAGATCGCACAGCACCAGGGCAGCAGCAGAGGTGGGAGGGACCAGGGAGCAGGGAGGCTGGGGGAGGAGCGTGTCGCAATGATCAACTTCCTTGTCCAGCTATTCATTTTCCAGAAATTGCAAGGGTAAGAAGCAGGAAACGTAGGGTTCTGCCCACTTTTTTGTATACTTTTGCCTTGCTATACGACAGATGGCCAATAGAGCCACAGTCCAGGGCAACAGTGGAGACCGAGGGTCTGAACTGATTGAGAGTCTAACTCTTAGCTGTGTGACTTTGAGCAAGATGCTTAAGGTCTCTGAGCCTTGCGACCTCTGAGAAATGGAAATGATAATAGCACCTGCTCACAGCGCCTGGCCCAGGGGAATAAGGTCAAGGTCCAGCTGCAAACCAGTTCAATAGCACTGGCGTCTGTGCACTCACCCAACTTGGGGCCTGTCCTAACTCAACACCCCCTTAGGGAAGGAGGAAGGGCAAGAACCATGCTTTGGATGGGAGGCTTGGTGGGCGCCTGGGCTGCATCTGCCCTGAGTGGTGCAGAAGGGACATGGCCACAGGCTCTGAGCGTGGGGCCCTTGACCATGGCCCAGCCTCTACCAGTGGGAGGAGCCAGACCTACCTCCGGTTTGGGGGGTATGAGCGATATGAACCCCAGGAAGAAGTTCTTGGTGGAGATTTGGAAGCTGGCGTTGAAAGCGTTCAGCTCATGCAGGCTGGCCGAGGTGCTCCGGGGACAGATGTCCACTGTCCCATGGAAAGGGGACACGGTGATGGTGGAAGGGGAGTCCGCGAAGGGCAGGTTGTTGCTCAGCGCCCCATCGATGTAGCGCTGCAGTTCAGGTGGGCAGGTGGCTGCGCTGCCCAGTCCAACGCCCACCTCCTCCCACGCCCCGAGAACAGCTGCAGCAGGTGACCCTCCCTGCTGGACCACGAGGCCCACCCCAGCCCAGGAGCGGAGGCCCCAGCAGCAGGGAGGGCCGGGTACGCAGCAGGTGCTCCAGGACACAGGAGGGATTGTGTCCCCAGCCGCCCAGAGCTGTGGCCCTGCGCCCCAGGCGGCACTCACCTGCCCTCTGAACTCGGGGGGAATCGTCCCGCAGTAGAAGGGGAAGTACAGGGTGCAGACCAAGGCCTGGAAGACAGAGCCCCGCACGCGGTCCTTCCGGGCAGGAACCCTCCTCCCCGCAGAGGGGCCACTTCTGTCCCGTGGGCAGGCGTGGAGGGGCCCGGCCAGGCCTCACACCACCAAGCCCTCCAGTGCAGAGGGGCTTGAACTCCCCCTCCTTTCTGCCAGAGGACCCTCTGCCCACCAAGGGCCTCATCTCCTTCACCGGCCCAGCAGGAATTTGCCACCGAGAACGCAGGTATTTCTCCCAAAGACTGTCTCCAGGGCGTCGGTCCACAGATGCATCTCCACCAAGGAGTCCGGTCCATCTACCCACCAGCAATACGCCGTCTACTCTTTTCCGCAAAGGTGCTGCTGAGTCCCGCAGAGCAAACCCACCCAACGCAGACTGGCAAGGGGCCGAGTGGGGCTGGCCCTTTCTGTGCTGGTGGCCTGCTCTCCATGGGGCAGGATGTGTGGCAACATCATACGCCAGGGGCAAACCCACTGCTGGTTAGGAACCACTGACCTCATGCTCACCACACTCATGGGACACAGACCCTTCCTAACAGGACACCAGGAAACACCCCTCCCACCCTCTCTTCGAGACGCAGACCTGTCCTGGCCCCGAGCAGCTAGAAATGCAGGCAAGAGCCTCTTTCCAGAGATGAATTATAATGACAAGAGTCAGGTCTACTGAGCACTACGATGGCCAGGCCTGGACTCTGCACCCTCCAGAGAGGAGGCTGGGACACACTCTGGGGTCCCCAGCTGTCTTCCTCAGGAGCCCAGGGGCCTCAGCTTGCAGCAAGTGACTGGTCCCCCTCTCTGCATGCTAATAATCAGACACCTACAACTTGGCCACCTCAGAACTGGGCAGTCCCAGTGCTGGGGCAGGGAGCACCAAGACGAAGCTCCCTGTATGGGGGCCCCTGCAGGGGGGAGACGAAGCCCATGATGGGAAGGGTGGACACGGCTGCAAAGGGGGGCCCAGGACTCCCCACCCCAGCCACTGCCTCCCGGGAGGCCTGTCTCCCACCCGTGTGAGCTCTCCCAGGGTCCGGCCCCACTCAGCCTCCGGACCACCCTGCAGCCGTGCCTGCAGGCGAGGAGGGCAGGCCTCCCCTGCCCTGTCCTTCCCTGTGTTCTCCTGGTCTGTGCTGGCTCATTTCTAACATGTCCTATCAGATGTGAGTCTCAGGGAGGCCAGGAGCTTTGTTCAGTTCCCTAGTGATGACCACCATGCCAGAGCCGGCCTGGCACAGAATAGGTGCTCATTAAAGGCTTGCTCTCGGACTCAAAAAGGGCCTGGAGGACTGGGGCTCCAGCTCAGTGGTATGACACTTGCCTAGTGTGTGGGAAGCCCTGGTTGGATCCCTAGCACTGTGGCAAGCAGGGCACCAGCAGGATGGGGTGGGTGAGGCTGGCCAGAAAGAGCAACCCAATCGGTCCGGACTGAGGAAGCCTGACCTGACTCTGCCCCTCTCCAGCGTGGTCCTCCGAGGGCAGCCAAGGGAGCCTCGGGGCAGGCACACACCCCGCCACCCATGCACCTGTCTCCTTATGTATACAGACTGGGGCCTCAGCTTCCTCTCCATGCACACCTGCCTGTCAGGCTCCCCACGTGCGTCTGCCCCGGGAAGCACCTCGGTCACTCTCCCTCTACCTGCCTCCCACCCTGGGTCCCAGTTCCTGCTCACCTGAATGAGCTCATCTCTGGTGGCAAAGTCAGTGACGATGGAGTTGCGGCCATCGGGCCAGTGGGTCAGCGAGATGCCCAGCCGCTGGGAAGCCAGGACGTGGCAGTTCTCTGGCAGCGTGTCCTGCAGCTGCTGCTTAATGTGCTCGATGGGCGCGTAGGCAGGGTGGAAGATGCCCAGGCTCAGCCCCTCCACCTGCTTCACCATCCCCAGGAGGTGGGAGCAGCAGAAGTCTGCGGGCAGGGAAGGGCCCTGAGTGCCTTGCAGGTCCCCTGCCCGGCAGCTCTGCAGGTCTGTGCCCAGCCCTGCATCCAACCGCTCCATCTGCCTAGGCCCCAAGTGACCTTGGGAACAGTCTTCCTGCCTCTGAGCCTGGTATCCTGTAAGCAGCGAGAGTGACCTCCCCAGATTAAACAGGGACTTGGGGACTGGGGACTGTTGGGTGTAGTGACTTCAGAGCACAGAGACAAGCAGGAGCCCTCTGGACTCCCCGGCCCCGTCAAGAACCAGCCTGCCTTAGGATGGGGACGCCCCTCCCCCTTCCCCCCACCCCCGCCCTGGGCAGTCGGGTACCGGGACCCCGACCACACGCACCGACCGACTTGCCGCAGACCACGCTGACGGCGTTGAGCGCCCCGGACGAGGAGCCGTAGAAGCGGCGGGCGCCCTGGAGGAGGCGCGGGGCGCGCTGGCTCAGGCAGTGGGTCACGCCCACGTGGTAGAGCCCCAGGAAGCCGGCTCCCGCGAAGGACAGGCTCCAGCTGCCGTCCTCCAAGAAGTCCATAGCTGGCGGGGCCCGGGACAGGGCCGACGTCGCGGCAGGAAGGGGCATCCTTTGCGAAGGGGGCCTGGATGGGCGTCCGGCTCGGAAGAAGCACTCGCTGGTTGGGGATGCGCGGGGACCAGGCCGGGACGGGCGTTGGTCAGGGATGGTGGCCACAGGTGGCGCTCTGGCGGGAGCCCGCCCTTGGCTCGGATGTCCCCTGCCCCGCCCCGCCCCAGACCGAGTCAGCCGCAGTCCCAACCAATGAGGTTCAGGACAGCGGTCTGCCACTGCCAGGCGCGCTCCAGGTGTGCCCCTGAAGGCCCACAGGCTCTGCGCGGAGGTCCACCTCCGCTCGCCCACTCTGGGCCCAGATCTCAGTCACAGATCTCTGAATGACCCAGCAGGGAAGCGGTACCCAAGTTCCGCCTGATGTGTCAGTCTTAGCAGGCACGTTTCCCCCCCACACCTCCTTCTCAAAGGGGAGGAGGCGGTGCGGTCGGAGAGAGTGACAGCCAGGAAGTGGCAGAGTGGGATCCACCACCCCTGGCTTTTAGGGTCACTCTGGACTTAATTCTGCAGCGGTGCTGCTTCAGGGACCTGGAGAAGTGGGAGACAGGAGCACTGGGGTCCAGGCTGAGGCCCCACCAGCTCTAGGGCTTCCCTGGGCTCCTCCCTGCCTCAGGGTGGTTTGAACCCTGGAAGGTTACTGAGGGCCAAGGAAGCCGAGGGGTGGGGAGGAGCAGGGAATAAAGTCACTGAATGAAACAGGTGAAGGGCAGGTTGGGGGCTAACAAGGGCGAGACACCACTGGAGGCAGCAGCAGCGATGGCCGTGGACCAGGCTCTCTGGATGTGGATGGGATCCCACCCGTGGGTGGACCCACATGGACCCGCATGGACCCACATGGACCTGCATGAGGTTAGGATCCTGAGAGACAAAGAAATGCAAAGTAAAGGAGGCAAATGAGACAAGACCACTCAAACCACACGGGTGCTCCTCCACACGGCAGGGACCGCGACCTCCCCAGTAGACTCCCTCACATCCAAAGCATCCTAAGTCAAAATGCGGTTAACACACCTAACCTACTGAAGGTAACAGCCTCCCAGCACAGCACAGCCCGGGGTATCAGGTCCTGTGGGGAGTGGGGCGCTGGCGAAGAATGGGCCACAAAGGACGTTACCTGGACAGCTGGCAGAATTTAAATATGAACTTTGAATTAATAACAGTGCCCTGTCAATGTGCCTTTTACCAATTATATATAAGAAAAAGTCCTTGCCCTTAGAAAACCCGATGTCGTATTTAGGAATAGGTCCTTGATTACCGGCAGACCTGTCTCAAATGGCTCACAACAGAAATCCTTTTTCTATGTGTCTATCTCTCTGCCTGTGGAGAGACGGACAGATGGAGGTGTGCAAGGAGAGGAGACCGAGAGCGCGGTCATGGGCAGCGATTGGGGACAGGAGGAGGGACTGTAACGAAGCAGGCTGGCCCTGCTGGACCCAGCAGGCCAGGGGGCCTTGGCCATCCGCAGATGTGGGGGGCAGTAATCAGGAACTCTTCGCATCCAGGGAAGGGATGAGGTCAGAGGTTAGTAAGCCACTGGGCCTAGGCCATTGGCAGAGGAGGAGGAGGAGGAGGCGTGCTTAGTCAGCCAGGCCTTGGGAGGAGGTGGGATCCACTTCCTGCTGATTCACACTTCTTGTCTATCCTGGCCGCTGCACCTGGCAGGATTTCCCAAAAGTATTTCTGCCCTGGACCCAAGATCCAGGGATTTGAGAATTAGATCCCAGGGCCCATGGTCCTCAACTTGGCCACCGAGTCCTAGGCAAAACTGCCACCTCTCTCTGGGCCCCAGTCCCCACCACCTGCAAGTCGAGGAATTGAACTGCATCAGCAAATCCCAACCTTTACAAAACGGGGGTTCTCCGTA
This sequence comes from Glaucomys volans, assembly GCA_020662805.1. NCBI lineage: Eukaryota > Metazoa > Chordata > Mammalia > Rodentia > Sciuridae > Glaucomys > Glaucomys volans. Next base: position 288,272 of record JAJEJO010001252.1, read on the forward strand.
ACACACACAAATGCACCCAGGGTGCCAAGGGACAACAGTCGTCATCTTAGGGGCCATTGGTCGAGAAAATACTGGACGACCAACAGCAGCTGTGACCTTGGGAAAAGTCAGCAGTCTGCCCTCGCAACAAGCACGACCAAAACATTTGTGCATGAAGCATTCTCATGACCTGCAGTAGGGACTCTCGGTGTGGACAGACCCCGGCTACACTGGCCCCTCTGCCCGTCTGGTGCCCAGCACAGAACCTGGGCACTGCTGGTGTCAGCTGAGGGACCATGCTGTCCAGATGAACCCAAGGGGAAACAGGCAGGCCTGGGGCCCAGGTGGCCTGTCCACCCACTGGTCCAACCCATGGAAGGTGGACGGGGGAAGCAGAGGGCAGGCCCAAGTCCCAGGGCACAGAGCCTCAGAGTCGGTGGGGAATGTAAATGAACACTGCAGTCATGGAAAGCCACGAGGAGAGTCCTCAAAACCTGGAAAGAGAACTGCCAGGGACTCAGAGGCCTCACTATGGGGGTGGGGAGCTTCCACCCCAAGACCTGGGATGGGAGCACTGAAGAGGCATCTGCAGTCCCGTGCTCAACACCACACTACCACGAGGGTAGTGTGCAAGCCAGGGACGAGCCAGCCTTAGTGTCCCCAGAGATGGATGGATAGAGAAGATGCGGTACAGAGAAGACACAGTGGAATACTATTCAGCCACGTCACTCACAGCAACATGGACAGGACTCAGGAACATCATGCTGTATGGAAAAAGCCAGGCACAGAAAGACCAGCTGTTCTCCCTTATTCTATTCTATTCTATTCTATTCTACTCTACTCTACTCTACTCTACTCTACTCTACTCTATTCTATTCTATTCTATTCTATGGTGCTGGGGATGGAACCCAGGGGCACTCCACCACTGAGCTGCATCCCCAGCCCTTTTTATTTTTTTATTTTGAGATACATTCTCAAAGTTGCCCAGACTGGCTTTGAACTTGAGATCCTTCTGCCTCAGCCTTCTCAGTCACTAGGAGCATGCTCTCACTTATACATGTGGAGGCTAAAACAATTGGGCTCCAAAGAGCAGAGAGTGAACGGTGGTTACCAGAGGTTACCTGAGGTTACCTATGGAGGGAGAGAATGACCCAAGGCCACGCAGTTAGGGGGACGAGTCCCCAGTTAGGGGGACGAGGGGGCTTTCTTTCCTTCCTTCCTTCCTTCCTTCCTTCCTTCCTTCCTTCCTTCCTTCCTTCCTTCCTTCCTTTCTTTCTTTCTTTCTTTCTTTCTTTCATTTTATGGTACTGGGGATTGAACTCAGGGGCACTTAACCTCTGAGCCACATCCCCAGCCCTTTTTATATTTTATCTTGAAACAGGGTCTTGCTAAGTTGCTGAGGCTGGTCTCAGCCTTCTGCCTCAGCCTCCCAAGCCGCTGGGATTACAAGGGTGTGCCACGGCACCCAGCCCGGTGTTCCTCTGAGATAATATTGCAGAGTGTGGTGGGTTGAATATAGTAAATAATCATGTACAGTATTACACATTTCAAAATTGCTAAGAAAACAAATTACAGAGGCTTTCTCATTAAAAAAATAAATATCCAAGGTTAACCAATGTGTTAGCTAACTCGATCTAATCATTCCACATTGTCACCATAACCCTCAACATGTCCTCGTACCCATGCATATAAACAACTGGAATATATCAGATTACAATTAAAATTAAAAATATAAAATCAGCCTAGGAGGACAATTTCCCATGAGCCCTTAGAGAAAGCTTTCGGGCCTCTGAGAAAGCTCAGAGGCCTTGCCTCAGCCAGCAGGCCTCCGTGCCTGGGGGAATAGTCCTGCTCCCAGGATGGGAGGGCCACCTGGGAGCACCCTCCCCTCAGCCCCTGGGGCAGGCACAGGTGCTGCCTCTGGACTCCAGGTGCTGCTGGAACACAGGCTCAGTCCCCCAGGGCAGGGAGGGTTCCTCGCAGAGTCACCAGGCAGAAGGGGAGGTTCCATCCCAGGTGTCCCTGTTCACACTGACCTGGGGTAGAGCAGGTGATGGGGGGAACACCAGCCCCATCCCTCCCCAGAGGCAGGAGGCCTCTGACCACGGTGACTGGGTGCCGTCTTGACCCCTGTGCCCAGCCAGCCTGCCCCACTGCACACCCAGAGACCACAGAGGGGACTGTGGTCCTGGAACCTGCTACACCAGATCCAGGTCACTGCGAGGTCAGAGACCTGTCCATTTCATAGATCAAAACACCAAGGCCAAACCTTTCTGCCTTCTTTGTCTATGAGACCCACCTTGATCCAGAAAGGACTGGAGAGGACTTACAAAATCCACCCTTCATGTATTTTGTATTTTTTCCAATACAAAAGACGTGGGGGACCAGGGGAAGTACCAGTAGAAAAAGGCGATCGAGTTGGGCGTGGTGGTGCACACCTGAAATCTCAGCTACTTTGGAGGCTAAGTCAGGAGTGTCAGAAGCTGGAGGCCAGCCTCAGCAACTTTTCTTTTTGTTTGTACTAGGGATTGAATCCGGAGGGTCTTTACCACTGAGCAACGTCCCCAGCCCTTTTTATTTTTAATTTTGGGACAGGGTCCCACTCAGTTGCTTAGGGCCTCACTCAATGCTGAGGCTGGCCTTGAACCTGATCCTCCTGCCTAGGCCTCCTGAGTCACTGGGGTTACACGGGTATGCACCATGCCCAGCTAGTCTCAGCAATGTAGGCAGGCTGTCCCAAAATTTTAAAAAATTAAAGGCCTGGGGATGTTACTCTAAGGTATCGTGCCCCTGGGTTTGATTCCCAGTGCAAAGGAAGGAAGGAAAAAGAAAAAATAGAAAAGAAAAGAAAAATGAGATGGTGACATAGGGTAGTGGTGCTGGGCACTTGGCCACAGGCTTCAGGAGGAGCATGGCCCGGGGGTGTCCCAGCTGGTCTCTGGGCCCAATGGGACGGGGTCCTGGTCGACTCTCACAGCCGTAAACACTGCGCTGTGGTTTAGCTGCCAGTCTCAGGGGAAGTCCAGGCTGACCCCAGAGCCAGTGACCCTTCCCCACACCACAGTGTCCCCAGAGGGGTGCTCAGTCCCAGGGACACAGGATGTGGGGTTCTGAGGCGGGGCCTCCAGGGAAGGTGGTCCGGAGGTGGAGCTGGGCGCGGCCCTGAAGAAGGGGAGGAACCGGGAGGTGGAGACTGAGGCTCCAGATCCCAGCCACAGAGCGGGAGGCACCAGGCCTGCTGGGGACTCGCCAGGGAGCCCTGGGGTTAGAGGAAGGACTGAGGAGAGGAGCTCCGCAGGAAGCTCTGTGGGGTTGGCCACCAACAGGCAAGTGCGAGCAGGCTCACAGGATGGGCAGCTGACCTGGGCCGCATCAGTCCTGCCAGGTCCGCCCCTCTGGAATGCAGGCCAAAGCCTCAAGAAGGAAGGCAGGAGTCCTGTCCCCACAGGGCAGAGGCCAGCCTCCTGCATCCCTGCCCTCATCCCTACCCGGATGGGCTCACATGCCCCGTAGCCAGCCTCTTTCTGCGGCTGTGAAAAGGGACATGATGCTGCCTCCAACCCCAGGGGCTGTGTGAATGTGGGCGTCACCAGGGGCCACGGCTGAACTGCTGCCAATCACCGTCCCCCCTCTCCAGGGCGGAGGTGCCTGGTGGGGAGCCTGGCTTAGGAGGGTCCTGGACAGAGAGGTCTGAACTCACCAGGCATCAAGGTCAGTGTCACTGGGGGATGAGGCCCCACTATAGTGTGTGAGAGCTCCTCCTTCGTGCCCTGCCTTGGGGCTGACTGGTCCCAGGCAGGCAGTGCCCACCAGGTTCCCTGGGAGGAGCTACGGGAGTGAGTGGCAGGTCTGGGTACTGGGGTCACCACGGACCTGGGGGTGAGGCCCCTGAGGCAGGACCTCACCCCCGCCTGCTCTCTTGGCTGTCTCTCCCTGCAGGAGGCTGCCCACCCCCGGCCTCCCCTAGCTCCCGACACAGGCCCAGGCCCTCTCACCTCTGAGCTCCAGCCTGGAACCTTCTAGCACCTACAGCTACATGGGCCCCACTTAGCCTCCAGCACAGGACGGAATCCCAGCCCCCGGCCCTCCCAGGCCCACCGGAGCTCACTCACCAGGCGGGTCCTCTCTCCCCCCATCTCAGCTCCGCCGGCTCACTAGGCACAGGTAGCCCGGCCACCTCTCACCCCATCTGCTGGGACCACCCCACTGCCTCCTGCCATCCCGCCCCATAGGCCACACGGTGGCTGTCATCCCTGTCACCCCGACTTGTCATTGCTGCTCTGCCCACCTCACAGACACACCCACAGAACAGAGCAGGGCCAGCCCTGGTACCAGTAGTCCATCAGAGACGGGCTGGCTGTGGACAGAGGGACATCCACACGCGCTAACAAGGGCCACTCCAAAGGAAGGAGCCCGGTAACGCACCGTTCGCAAGCTTCGCCCCTGGTGGGCTTTGCTTCTTGTTTGAGGATTACCAACACCTTGGCACTCGGGACCCAGGACCACAGAAGACAAGAGACCCAGATCCACTGGTGGGGAGATGCCCACTGACCCGGAAGTGCTTTGTGAACTGTGAGGCCCGTTTCCTGGATTCCTGCCTGGGTTCCCATCTGGTTCCAGCGTGTCCTGCAGGTGACCTGGGGACCCTAATGCAGGTGCTCACCTGAGCAGGGGGAATGACAGGCTCTTCCCCCCCTCCCCCCAGGTGTGGCAAGGGGCGGAGCATCCATGCAGCCAGGTGTTGGGGCTCCTGACCAGACAGAATCCATGGCTGCTAGGTGTCGCTGCTGAAAGGACAGGCGCACTGCGCGTGCCTTCTCACCTGAGCCCGGGGTGGGGCCACCTCCCTCTGTGCCTGCAGGAAGCCGCTTCACCCACCGCCTGGAGGGACGGTTGTCAGAGGAGGGGTGGAAGGTCTGCTCCCCAGGTGCTCGCTCACCCTTCACCTGGCCCGTGGGCACGGGAAGCCACAGGCCCCAGCCAGACAGACCAGCCTGGCCTCCCTCCCAGGAGTGGGCGGCACCAGCTTCCCTGTCCTCCTGGGCAGGCGCCTGCCTGGGAGACTCGAGCCCACTGACTCCCCGGCTCCTCTCTGTCTCTCAAATGCTTCCCTCCAGGGCAGGCGCCTGGGGGCTCTGGGGGCTCTCTGGCCGGGACAGGCTCCCCAGCTAGATCTGCAGGCACGGTGTCTGCCTGCCGGTCCCCCCAGCTGAGCCGTCTCAGTCACAGCTCTTCCCCAGCGGGCGTCGCCACAATTTCTAAAAACTTAGAAGTTAGCCTTTCAAGTCGGGCACACCTGGAGCCCCAGCTCTCGGGAGGCTGAGGCGGGAGGGTCACTTGAGCAGGGGATCAAGACCAGCCTGGCCACCTAGTGGGAACCCACCTCAACACAAACATGAAAATCCCTTCAAAGAAAATCTATATGTAAATATAACATTGTGTATTCTAATTATAAAAATAGATATGATTTTGAGAGGATTTTTATTTGTGAAGATTTTAACACACGCGTATGAAGAAGGAAAAAGAAGGAATCCTCTCCCTCCAGTCACATGGCCCTAAGCCCCTGGGACACACACACCCCCCCCCCGTCACCTCTGTGGCCTGTCACTTGCCTCGTTACACCACTCAACAGGACCTGGGCTGCTCCAGGAAGTCACCTGCACGCGGTGACTCTGGGACCTGCCTCACACCCTGCTCCACAGACTGCCCACTGGCCGCCCTGCCCACTCTGCACACAACTGCCTCGGTTTCCTCCACTGATAAATGGGGACACGATGGGACGTCCCTCGTAGGCTTACAGCTGGGATTGGAGAGGATGACACTCGTGAAGCTCTTGCTAGGGCGATTTGGCCTTTAATCTTTGGAGAATTCCTGCCCCGCTGTGGAGAGGTCTAGGCACCTGCTCCGCCAGGTTCTGGGGAACCGTGGGCGAACAGGATTGGGTCCAGCCCTGGAGCGGCTGCCTCGTCCAGTCTGGAAGTCGGGCAATTGCAGATGGTCACTGCACTGCTCCTCGGCTCCAGCTGTCCCCACTGCAGCCCCAGGGAGGGAAGGTGGCGGGGAGGTCTGAACTGGCCCCTGTTGTGGACGGACATGGCAGCACAGGCCCCTGGCCTCAGCCCCAACTCCGGTCACCTGGTTCCTGAGAGCAGGCCTGGGCGGGTGGGAGCTGGAGCAGGGAGCTGACTCGGGGAGGGCTGAGGGCCATGAGTGTGCCACCCAGGAGGCCCTCAGGACAATGCGCGGCAAGGCGGGTTCACAGGACAGCGGAGGTTGCGGTTGGGGGGCTGAGGTCGGGGTGGGGAAGGGCGGCACCCAGGACTCTGTGCTGGGTGGAGGACACCGGGAAGGCTGAGCAAGGGGGGTCCCGAGAAGCAGTGGGGATTTGGGGGGCCGCAGGGGCATGGCCATCACCATCCATTTAACAAGATGAGATAAGGAGAGAAGGACGGGCCCGAGTTCCCCGGAAGGCCCAGACCACCCACCATCTGACAGGTGGGGAAACTGTCACCAGGGGCCCCGCTAGCCAAGGCCACACTGTGACTCCCATCTGTCCCTCTAATTCTCATGGACCCCAGACTGCTAGAGCCAAGACCGCCTCCTCAGTGCCCAGATTTGCCCTGAGGCCCATGGGCAGAGGGCTGGGCTGGTGCTGAGCCAACTCACTGACTCAATGCAGGGTCTGTGACATTGGAGGCAGAGGCAGCTGAAGTCCCAGGGCCTAGCCAGCTCCCCTTGGCAGGTGGGTGGGTTTGGCAGGTACTGATCCTACCAAACTGGCAAGGCCTCCACAGCCCTGGCCCTGCCTCCATTCCCACATCTGAGTCCACAGTGTCTCCTGACCCCTTTGAGCCTGGGGCAGTCTCCTCCTCTGACCAGTCTGCAGGTGGCCAGCGAGCTCCAGGATGCCGCCCGGTCTGATGACAGACCTCCTCCTGTCAGGTCACACTTTCCCGGGAGCCTTGGAATTCACCTTGGCTCAGCCCTCCCTTGCTGGGTGCCCCCAGCTTCCTCCCACAGCGATCTGGAAGGTCCTGGAACCAGCTGGGGCCCTGTGGAGACTGCACCCAGACAAGAGCACCCTGACAGCCTGAGTGGTCCTCCTCGCGGGGAGAAGAAAAGCTTCCTGGCTCTGAAGATGGGGTGGGCAATGGAACTGGGCCCCCGCAGGCCCATGCCCAGGGGCTGGCTGGCCAACCCCATGCTGCTAGAGGGAGAGAAGGTCACTCTGGAGTTTTGTCCCTCTGGGTATTGAGTGAGGGCAGGTTGGGGCTCCTGCTGTCCTGCCCAGGGCTCTGCCAACAGTCCTCCCTGGGAACCCGGGCTGCCAAGAGGCCTGCTGCCCAGGCGGGAGAGGCCATCACTCACACTGACCAGGGTGCTGGCCAAGCCCGAGTGTGGCCTGGTGGCCCAGAGAGAAGGCAGAGAAGGCCACATAGGGACAGCTGAGGAGTGTGGGCAGGGACCTCTTCATCTCTCAGGCAGCTGCCAGGCCAGACACCTGAGACAGGCCGTCGGTGCCTTCTGCCCGCACCTTGTCCAGCTGGCTGCGAGTCCCACCGTTCTCTCTTCTCAGGCTCCATCGCCCTCCCCTGGCCCACATCTGTGGCTGCTGTGGCCTCCCAGCTGTCTTTCCCTCCTTCTCCCCGGTTTCCGCAGTGCACAGCCTCCCCAAGGAGAATTCTCTGCTCTGTGCTCCTCCCAAGTCATGGCAGAGCCCGGAGAGCCTCACGCAGCCTCTGAGCGTGTCTTACTTGCGGTGTTTAGAGATAAGCCCTCCTCAGGCAAGGATCACCGGCCCTGAAGTCATGAGAAGGCGGTTGCCAGTCCTGGCCTGGCTACTGAGATCCCCAAGCTTTAGGGATCCCTGCCCCGGCTCCCAGCAGGCTGGCCACCCCTGCAGCCACCCTCCTGCCTGCCTCTCTGGGTGACAGGGCACAGCCACCCCACCTCAGGGCTATTTCTAGAGGCAGAGGCCAGCCAGGACGTCCAAGTCAGCAAGCTGGTATTACCTGTTGCTCTTCATTTGAGGACAGCTATTTGTGTCCTGGCACATGGGATGGCCCGAACCTCACATCTGCTCCCGCCCACTGGGTCCGGCTGAAACGCTCTGCCAGAAAGCGGCCATCGTTCCTCTTCCACCTGCGGGGCGGGGGCGGGGGGCCTTCATTCTCCCCATTTGCCTGCATGAGGCTGCAGGTGTCCCTCCCTCCCTTCCCTCTTTCCTTCCTTCCTTCTTTTTTGAGTATTGGGGAACCCAAGGGGGCTCTACCACTAAGCTACATCCCCAGCCCTCTGTATTTTGAGACAGGGTCCAAGTTGCCCAGACTGGCCTCAAACTGGCCATCCTCCTGCCCCAGTCTCCCAAGTCACTGGGATCCCAGGCCACGCACACCCCCACGCCAGGCTCACTTTGTTTTCCTGGCAAGCGTGTGACCCGTTCCTGCAGCTGGTTTGCTCCACCTGCCCTGCTTCTTATAGCTTCTTCAAAGTGGGCCTTGTTTCCTTCTCACAAATGAGTCCAGGCCCTTCACATAAGACTATAAAAAAGATTGAGAATGTGTTTCTGTGTCCTGATTCACAGTGTGGAAATGAAAATGCCAGGTTTTTCAGTTCACCTTAAGCTGTTCCAAAAGACTGGATTTTGGAGGGGAAGGTGGCATCAGAATCACCTTCCCCCCAATCATACATTCCCTGTGCTGCACCCCAACACACACCCCAATTCAGATAAATCCCCCGACTGGGGGCCACGGCCCTGTGGTCCCTCAGTGCTGCTGATCACCACTAAGCTGAGCCTAGGCCGCTCATAGGACTCGTCACCCCCAGGGGCACCTCAGTGGCAGACTCTCAGAGGAGCATGAGTCAGGCCCTGGGCGGCGGTCAGGACCAACAGTGGGAGAAATGGGACTGATCTGAGGAGGGGGAGAAGGTGCTGGGGACCCCAGGTGTCTGGGTGAGAGGCTGATAGGGACACTGATGACAAGAGCAGTCTGATTTTGTAGCCTGGACTCCTGTCCTGACTGGGCCTGCCTGCTGCCCCAGAGGGAGCTGCAGGTCCAGCAATGTCACGGGGGCACTGTCTGGTCAGGGTCAGCTGCCTCCTACCAGGGCATCCTGTCTTAGCTCTGGCTATCAGGTCCCGCCCTGCATGGGGCTTGGTGCCAGGAAAGCAGACCTTGTGGGATCTGGTGCTAGAGTCATCAGGGCACAAGGGCAGTGGGTTGCCCGTGAGCAAGACAGGGACTGGAAATGGGCATGTGGTGGGCAGTACCAGATGTTGGTGTGGATGAGGTGGACAGGTATGAATGCCCCAGACCAGATGTGTGGCTTGTGCCTGGTATTTGTGCCCAGGTATTTGGGAGGCCGAGACAGGATCACTTGAGCCCAGGAGTCTGAGGCCAGTCTGAGCCATTTGTGACCCTGGATCCCAACCAGAATGAAACAAAAGAACAGGTGCTGCTCCCACCCATGCATTTCCTCATCAGCCCTGGCGGCCAGCTGGGCCTGCACTGGCAGCTGGGAATGGGGACACAGATCAGCCCACCCCCTGCCCCAGGGGAAGGTACAGGTCCATGCAATGTCCCCTCCTCCCAGAAGGCCTCCCTTCCGCATCCTCCCTCCCACCCAGGTGGCTGTTCTGTGGAGGTCCTTGGCCCACTAAAGGGTGCCACTTGGCTGATCCGAAAAGGAATGTTCTGGAGACAGACACTCAGCCAAGGCTGCCCGAGCACGTGTCAGGAGGGACAGGAAGCCAGGCTGCTGCCTGGGCTGTGTCCGTGCCTTTCCAATCTTACCTTGAGTTGCTGCTTGCTGATGTAATGGAATCCAGCAGCTCAGCGCTCACAGTGACTTTGAACCTTGTCTCTGGTCCTGTGTTCCTGAGGACACACACCCTGTTCATTCCTCCTAATAAAAGAAGGAGCCAGTCAGCCTGGGACTTCACTTCATCTTGGGTGAGGCCCCCTGACCCCCAGCTTCAAACCACTTTGTCTCTGTGTCTCTCATTCACTGCATCCAGGGCCCAGCTGGTCTGGTGAAGAGAGAATCAGACTGCCCAGGATCCAGCACCTCTGGGCCAGCTGTGGGTCCTGGGTGAGTCACTGAGCTTCTTCATCTGCAGAAGGGCAAAAACGCCTCAGAGTTGCTGTGAGATTAAACAGAAGCCAGGGAGCGGGTGGGGTGTAACTCTATGCCAGAGCACTTGCCCGGCATGCATGAGGCCCTGGCTTCCATCCCAGCACACCACACACGCACACGCATGCACACGCACACGCATGCACACGCACACATGCACGCACCAGGCACACCTCCTGGCGCTCCCTCGGCAGCACTAGCTATTATAACTATTGCTCTTAAAATTAAGGGTACTGGTCACACACCTCTAATCTCAGCCACTCGGGCAGAGGCAGGAGGACGGCAAGTTCAAGCCAGCCTCAGCAACTTAGCAAGACCCTCAGCAACTTAGCATAACCCTGTTTCAAAATAAAAAATTAAACAGACTGGAGATGTAGCTCAGTTGGTAAAGTACCCCTGGGTTCAAAAATTTAAAAATTTTTAAATATCAAAATTTTTGAATAAAAAGGTTAAGCTATATTTCTGTTAGAGCTCCCATTTTGGATTATAAATTTATATGTCTCGACCACCAGCCTGTAGGCGTCTGGGAGGCAGGGACCATGAGCCTCTGGCCTCTGTAGCCCGCACACTGTCTGGCAAACAAGGCTGACGACAACAGCGATGAGAAGTGCGATGCTATCAGTCACCTCTGCCTGAAAAGCTGCTCCAGGCCAGACGCTGCCCTGTGGCGCACGGAGACGTTCAGTCAATGGACGTCTGATTAACTGACCTCACCTGCTTGGCTCTGCCCTGCCTGAGGACACAGAGCCGTCTGACCCCTGAGGTCAGTACCCGTGACCACCAAGCCAGGTGCCCTCCACTAGCCTACAGGGACATGAAGGGTATGAGGGAGAATGACCACTGGGAGCCCCGTGATTCAGTCCATAGGCAAGGGAGACGAGTTCAGGATGGGGGGGGTCCCAGGTGGACAGGGAGGTGCCGCATCCTGTCCTTCGAGCTCCAGGTCCATGGCAGGGCGTGGACACCCAAGGCTCCTTCATCCTAACCCCTTAATTTTAGGAAGCCACAGTTTGAGAATGAACTTGCCTTGTTAATGAGTGAGACCCTCACGACAGGAGGACAGGGCTGGGCTGTGGCTCAGTGGTGGAGAGCATGGCTCACATGCAGCCGCCTGCAGGCAGGTGCTGGTCTCTGAGCCCCTGTGCAGGGCTCAGCTGTGACATCGGAGGTGGAGTCTTATTCTCAGTTTTCAGGCAGAAAGGGTGTGCTGGGCCCAAGGCCACACGGCAGGTCTGGTCCAGATCAGTGGCCCCTGCTGAGGAGGAGTGGGCTCCAGCTTGTGGGCCTTCCCCAGGGAGGCAATGGGTCCCCGCCGCAGCCAGTGCCAAGCTATCTGGGTGGCCAGTGCTTGCAGGCCCAGAGGATAAAGGGTGGAGATGGAGCCGGTCCTGCTGCTCCCCATCCTCCCTCGGCCTTGGACTATTCCTGCTCTGGGTCCCCCATTTCCAGATAAGACCGGGGCCCTGTGGGGGACTGTGGACTCTGCTTAGGTTTTTTCCCCTAGGGTAACAGTGCCCACTTTAGGCTTTGAGTATCTGCAGATACTTGTTTCTTTCTCCTCCTCTCTTCCCCCCCCCCCCCCCCCCGGCTAATCTCTCCCCTCCCTGATCTTGGGGGAAATAGGATTACCCTCCTTCCCCATCCAGGCGGAGTTATCTGTCCCCAGCACACCCACCACAGGAACAAAGTAATCCAGACTTTGGGGATGGCACCAGAAGATCTCAGAAATGACTATCTCCCAAAGTAACAAGTGGATTTACAATTCCTTTGAATGGCCTCTTTAAACTCCCCTGCTTCCCCGGATGGGGAAAACCACAGCCTCTGGGACAGCGGTCTCCTGTGCTTCTCCTGTGACAGTGGCCACTTTGTGCTTTGATTACAGGCCTCGCTGCTCTGCCACGCAACTTATTTTTCAAGTGAACATGTTTCTTTCTCTTCCTCGCTCCCTGCTCCTCCCTGATCTCTCCCTCTCCCTATGTCAGGGGAAAGAGAATCACCCTTCCCCCCTGTCCTTGAGCACATGCCCCCCACAGGAATGAAGTAATCCAGGCTTTGGGGATGGCACCAGAAGATCCAGAAATGACTAACTCCCAGATGAACAAGTGAATCCCGACTCCAGACAGAACATGTGGCAGACGGCTTTTGGATCACCTCTTTGAAAGCCCCCTGCTCCCCATGATGGGCAGGATTCTGTGTTTCTCCTTTGCTAGCAAAGCAATAAACCTGCTTTTTCCTTTTTCTCAAAACTGTGTCCTTGTTATTGGATTGGCATCAGGGTCAAGGACCAAGCTTTCGATAACAAATCTGGCCACCCAGATGGGACCCGGGAGCAGCCCCGGCTCCAGCTCTCGGGCAGGCCTGGCTCTCCAAGGACCCCACTTCCATGCCGAGGATTCGAGGTGGCAATGGCAGGAGAGTTAGGAGACGGTGAGTGTGCCTCAGGTTGAAGCAGAGGAGCTGCTCCTGTGAGTAAACGGAGGGGCTGAGGGACTGTCCTGGCCGCTGCCAAGCTCCTTTGGCTTTGGGGAGCGCCCACCTTCCCGCCCTGCACAGTACAGGCTGCTCCATCCTCGTCCACTTTGAGAGTAAGGAAACTGAACTCAGCTATGTCGAGACACCCTTGGCCATCCGATAAGCCCCCGGTGTGCATGCCGAGACCCTTGCTCCCATACATCTGGGTCCCCTTCATGGGAACATCTGGTTGCATCATAAGGGGTCTGAACAGTCAGGAACTAAGTTGAAGGTGCCAAAAGGCACTGCCTCTGGTGTGCCAGGACAGCAGGACACCAGAAGAAAGGCTAAAAAGAGTTCAATCCTCTAAACCCAGGGCTGGCGCTCCCAGCATGTTTCTCCGCCTGGTCCCAGGCAGCTGAGGATCATCTCGCTGTGGCCCTGGACTACAAAATAACAACGACAACAAAATCCCAGGAAAGCCGCTTGGGCTATAGAAAAATGGCTGAAGAGAACCTGGCCTCTGCCCTGCCTTCTAGGCTCTTTGCCCATGGTGGGGGGCAGGGGGGTGGGGAGTGGAGGCTGCTGGCCACAAAGGATGTGACAGTAGGCTCCAGCACTGTTAGTTTATGACCTGGGGACAGGAATAGTCTCCTTTTAGGATCTGACAGGACACCCCGTTTGACCAGGGAATATCTGTTATAGCAAGAGAAAACAGATTAAAATGTTGTGCTCCCCAGGGAGATTCTCCAGCGCCATCGGTAGAGTCAGCCTCACCCCAATCCCAAATTCCCTCCCTATAGCCCCACCCTGAGCCCTTCCCACGCCCTATAAAAGTTGGCAACAAAGCCGAGCGTGGTGGCGCACGCCTGTAATCCAAGTGACTTGGGAGGCTGAGTCAGGAGGATCGCGAGTTCAAAGCCAGCCTCAGCAACTTAGCGAGGCCCTAAGCAACTCAGTGAGACCCTGTCTCTGAATAAAATACAAAATAGGGCTGGGGATGTGGCTCAGTGGCCGAGTGCCCCTGAGTTCAATCCCAGGTTCAAAAAAAAAAAAGTTGGCAACAAAAGAACTAACCCATGATTTTCCCGGCACCCCACTTTTAGGTGTAAGGACAATTGTCACTGGCCAGCTAAAATAAAGCCTTCTTTTGGCTTTATGTGATCAATTTGGATGATTTTATTTTCTTTGGGTACAACATATACATCACCAGGCAAAGCAGTTCTTGCTGGGACATGATCCCATCAAACTAAATGCCTGGGGTAAACAGCCGCGCCCAGAAAAGAAAAAAGCAGAAACTAAGGCCAACCCCTGTTTTGTTGGCAGCCTCTGCAAAGGGATGGGAAGGAAGCCTGAAGAAAAGGATGGAAAGGGCCTCCTCAATTGCATGTCAACATGCCTATGATAAGGAAGAGGCCCAGAAGGAGGCTGGGCTACAATTGTCAGCTGGGAACTCACTTGAAGTTGATGGGGTTGTGGTAACGGTAAGGCAGACAAGTCAGGCTCAGAAATATCCTCTGCTCTAACCCCTGGCATGTCACTGGGGAGAGAAAGGGTTAAGGCTATTTTTTGCCTATGGCAGATTGTAAGAACCTCTCCTGGCATGGAATTTGTTGTGTAAGTTAAATACACAGATAAATTCACAAAGATTGTTTCAGAATATGAATTTAAGAAAGGGTCTGAAACTAGAAAAGAGATATATCTCTTTAAGATATGCTCTTAGGGTTTGTGTCTGTTTTAAAGTTTTTTAAATGATTGCATTGTAACTAGTTAAAATAAACAATTCTTATTTTAGGTCATAGCAACATAGTTGACACCCTAAATGTATGTAACAATGCCTATGTATGCATCTGAGACTAAGCCTCCTCTAAATGCCGTGTAAGTTTATAAAATGAATGTTTATGCAAGTTTACCAGCAAGGTGACCAATAAGTGCTCTCTTTGATACATTGTATCTGACATTAAAGGGTCACACCGACATTTGAAGACCTGTCTTACATCTGCTTGCTTTGAGTAACTCTATTTCTGATCCTCAACACTGTTTCCTAAACGAGTTGGGCCTTAGGACTATCTCGATTCTTGCTAATACTGCCAACCCACGCAGACCCGTGATCACGGTTACCGTGCACTGTGGATTCCAAGTTGCACTTTGAAAGTTAAGCTTGGTTAAATGTAAGTCTTAGGGAACAGAACTTTACCAAATTGGTGTTCTCCAAATTAAAGTTGTCTGCAGCAATGGTCTCCTTCGGATTTAGATAGAAATAACAAATTTGGTTGGTACTGATTTATGTCATTTAACGTTTTACAGCTGGATAAAGGCAACCTGCTGTCAGGAAGTTGTCCATACAATTTTATGTCAGTCTTTATACTGGAATCGGAATTTAAATGCATTTCTGGAAGGTAATGAGGAGAGCCTGATTTCTTCAAAGGGTGATCATTTGAAACATGAAAATATTCCCTTTTCCACAAAAGGGAAGTTAGGGGCTCTCCTCGCCTCTCTCTTTGGTTATGTGATGTTGTGTTATGTTAACTGATAGCCACAGACTCCCTAAATACGTTCATGAGCACTTTCTAGAATGATATTTTTAAAGGGGGTGAAGATCAGATTCAGAAATAAAACACCGTTCAAGATGTGTCAACAGGCTAGCCTCATCTGAGTAAAGGTCTGCCTCTCGTCTGTCTCCATGTTAGCGTGGCTTTGAAGTAGGCTAGAATTAAGCTTATTTAAAGTTGAAAAGTTCAAAAGATAGATTGTTTTGGTTATAGAGATTACTATGATCTCAAAGTGTAAACAGGGGACATAATACAAAAACAAAGGTTTGGGTAAATTGTAAAAGGTATTTAGATTTGTAAAAGAGTTTTTAAAAAGTAAAACGTGTAGTAATTGAGTTGATAAATATATGGTTCTTTGTAGAAACTAGATAGACATCAAAGATACATTAGTGTTCATTTTGTATTTTTCTTGTAAAACTTTAAAACTGTCGCCTATTAGTGTTTTGCAGAGTACTAATAGAACAACCTAAATTAATTTGAGACAATAAGTCATCACCTGTAAGACAGATAGGATACAGTGCTGACTTCCAGTCCTAATTCTGACCTCAATCAAATGAAAGGGGTGACTGTAAATTATAGATATTGAAGTCATAACCCACTACTGCCACTTTTAAGACTGGTGAAACTGGCCTGCTGGATGTTTAAAACCAAAAACTTGGAGACCGAAGTCAAGGAAGTAAAAGGGCCAAGGAGAAAGCAGCCAACATTTTAGCCCTTGCTCTCTAAGGTCAAGTCAGCCAGGACTCAGAATGACAGGACCCCCTCTGGGCCCTGCAACTCTGGAGAGTCCCCTGATCTGCCAATCAGGCCGAACGAGAGGACCCTAGAGAATAGGAAGCCAACCAGTGCATATTCTGCAAGAGGAGGGTTGTTGGAGAGGAAATGTCCCTGATGCTTCCAAGAGAAGCCACATAGGGTCAGCAGGACCCTGACCCATCCTGGGAGGTGTCACCACTGGTGGAAGAAAGCTAAAGGAGCCAAGAAGCTTTGCACATGTCCCCAAGAGTGATCTCTGAGGAATCTCAGTAGTTTCTTTTATAAAAAAATTTTTTTGTAGTTGTACACGCACAGAATGTCTTTATTTTATTTACTTATTTTTATGTGGTGCTGAGGATTGAACCCAGTGCTAGGCGGGTGCTCGGCCACGGAGCCCAGCCCCAGGCTCCAGCTGATAGGAACAATGTTGGCTTTGACCAACTTGGTCTTAAACACCTGGCAGGCGAGTGCAGCCAAAGCAGAGTCCTTCCTACACAGACACTTAAAAAGAAAAACAAGGCCTTCAGTGAAGATGGACTGTCAGCCCTATCAAGAGCAAGAGAGCTGGAGGCCACGGGGAAAGGGTTCTTGCGTGGGAGTGCCCAGTAATAATGATCACAAAGGACTCTAGAGTCAGGTTTGTCCTGAGTCTATGTGAGCCTGATCTCAAAGACTTACAAACCTTCCTAAACTCCTCCTAGATAAACTCTATCTGTTGTTCACTGAGATGACTAGGAGTTACTGTCTTCGTGGTTTGGGGAGACTGGCTGAAATGCTAATTGCTTTTGTGCTAATTGTTTACAAAAAAATAATGCTTTGCTGTCTTATGTATTGTTGTCTTAACAAGATCCCTGCCCTGTGTGTGCCTTTTCCAGTCACCTGCCAACTGCCACCCCGGACCTCTGGACTGCCCCAGAAGGACTTTGGGTGGCTTCCCCCAACTTCACCCTCCTCCAGCAGGAAGCAGCTTGGAGATGTTGTTGTGTGTTTTTCCATAGAAACGGAATGTAGAAATTGACAGTGGGGAAGGGACAGGGCCCACTTTATGTGTTGAACATGGCCCTTGCTGCTCTGCCACTGCAACTTATGTTTGAAAGGACAAGTTTCTCCTCCTCTCTCCCTGCTCCTCCCTAGTCTCAGGGGGTACAGGATTGCCCTTCTTCCCCATCCTAGGCAGTCCCTAGTCCCCGAGCACACCCACAACAGGAACAAAGTAATCCAGACTTTGGGGATGGCACCAGAAGATCTCAGAAATGACTATCTCCTAAATTCACAGGTGAATTTACAATTCCAGACAGAGAACATCTGGTCAAAACCTTGAATCACCTGTTTCCTCTGTTGGGGAGAATCGCAGCCTCAGGAACAGGGTCCCCTGTGCCTCTCCTTTGCTAGCAAAGCAATAAAATTTCTTTTTCCCTTTTTTTCTTTTTCATATTGGGGATTGAACCCAAGAGCACTTAATCGCTGAGCCACATCCATAAACCTTTTTAGTATTTTATTTAGAGACAGGGTCTCGCTGAGTTGCTTAGCGCTTTGCCAAGTTGCTGAGGCTGGCTTTGAACTCATGACCCTCCTGCCTCAGCCTCCTGAGCTGCTGGGATTACAGGAGTGCACTACTGCACCCAGCTCTTTTTCCTTTTTCTCAAAACCATGTCCTCATTATTGGATTGGCAGTGGGGACAAGGACCAAGCTTTTGGTAACACAGTACTGGGGACTGAGCCCAGGGGTACTCTACGGCTAAGCTACATTTGTTTGTTTGTTTGTTTGATTGTTTAGATGGGGTCTCACTAAATTTCCCAGGCTGGTCTTGAACCTGATCTTGTGGTCCTCCTGCCTCAGCCTCCTAGGAGCTTGGTTACAGGTGTGCACTGTGTGTCCCCAGCAGGGTTGGGATCGGGTTCATGTTCAAAGAATGAACACTGTGAAGGTCAAGGAGGTCAGCCAGCAGCGGGAATTTCATTAAAAACAAAGTGAGAGAGATATTCGGACCTCCCTGCGGAGTGTGCCAGGGCGGGGCACGTGTGCCGCTATGTCTTGCCACCGGACCTTCTAAAGGCAGAGAAGGGGACATCGACAAGCTCCTCTTGACTGGTGTTTGGTATTTCAATACCAAAATCCCCACAGTGGGACTAGGCACCACGCAGTCACTTTTAGCACGATGGAGACTGAGGGCCCCTCTGAGAAGCAGGGACTGACTGACAACAGCCAGGTGTGTTGGAATGACTGTCCTCCTGCCTGCCCTCTTGTCACCCTACTGTCCCTTCCCTACTCTCCCCTGCCTGGCCTTTCCTACCTCAATGGTGCCTGGCCTGTGGGCTCCTTCTTCCCCAGGCCACGCAGTCACCCTCACCGGCTCACCAAGGGGTCGAGCTGGGTCCCCAAGAGAAGAAGACTGCCCAGGGTCCCAGCTGCCTCTGAGTCCCCCAGAACGTGGGCCTTAGATGATTCCGTGGACGGTGAAATGGCTGAGGGGTGTGGGCTGACGTCTCCCGTGACGTACCCTGGGCAGTGTGCTTTCACCCTTTGGGGTCACAAACCCCTTTAAGACTTTGAAGGAAACCCTGGAGCTTCTGCAAGAAAGAGCTCAAGTGCACGAACTCACGGCACCGGGACTGAGCTTCTGACAACCTTCAGGGCCCAGTCAGCCCCGAATCCCGGGTCTGTGCCCAGAGAAGAAGCGAGCCAGCCTCTGCTCCTCCCTGCGGTCCTCTCTCGCCTGCTGGTTACCGTGCAAATGCCCTTCAGTAGACAAACGTCCAGAAAGGCTAAATTGAGGGCGTCCCTTTCCCAAGGTGACCGTGCCTACATGACATGAGCAGTTGTCTGCTGGAGGCCAAGCCAATCTCTCCCTCCATCTCCCTAGCCCAGAGATGCTTCCCCCACCAGGAGGCTGGGTGACTCCTAGCATGTCCTCCTGGCTCGGCCTCTGCCCACAGGCTGCCCCTCCACGGCCGTGACTCACCGGCCACTACCATCTGCACCTGTCCCTCGTGTTGCCAGCACTTTGGTGACCTCACCCCTGGATCCCTGCTCTTCACTCCATCCCCTTCATGTTCTCATTCATGGAGACTTTGCATGCCGGTCTCTCCCCTGTGACCTCCTGAAGATGGCCCTGCCCTTCACCACACCCACTCCCATGCCCTTCTCCTGTCTTCACCTGGCCACCGCCTCACTACTCCCAGGGCCCTAGATACAGTCCTCCCCTCCAGGACCCCCACCTGTTCTCTGCGGTCTGAAGAGGGCTTCAGCTGCTAACACTGGGGGCTTCCCTTCAGCCAAGGGGGAGGGGCTGGAGGGGAGGGGCGGGAGCACAGGACCATCTCAGGGAGCCTGCCACAGTCGCCCCTTCCCATCGTCTGTCCCTGGATCTTGAGGGATCTGGAAGACGATCAACCTGAGATCTGGTTAGAGGAATGAAGGAGCTGGGCGCCCGTCTGGCTCCTGGCTAGGTGGACACCAGTGGCCACAGGTTCAGACCTGAAAGGGGAAGAACCATTTTCGACTGGGGATTTGTTGTTTTATTTTTTACTGTGTCTCTCCAAACAGAGGGCACATGACAAAGCTCTGGCACTGCTTCTGCGTGGAGGGGGCTGGGGGCTGCTGCTTCCCACAGCAGGCAGTCAGGCCTGAGGGGCTGTCCGTCATCACCCCACCCGGCCTCATTTCCTTTCTGGCAGGGCTGACGTCAGGAGTCCCTGTTAATTCTGACAAACACCCAGACAACGCTAATCAGCCATGTGGTTGGTTCTGATTGCTCCTCACAGCCGGGGTGGACCTGTCCCAGCTGTTGGTCTGACTGCGTCCCATGTGGAAGAAGTGACAGAAGACTAGGAGTCAGTGTCCAGGCCTTTGAGCCAAACTGAG
>JAJEJO010001252.1:308408-328873 GCA_020662805.1 Glaucomys volans
CTGTTCTGAAGTGACGTCCAGCATCTCAAAAACATCGGGCTAGCCGGTCGTGGTGGCGCACGCCTGTAATCCAAGCGACTTGGGAGGCTGAGTCAGGAGGATCGCAAGTTCAAAGCCAGCCTCAGTAACTTAGCGAGGCCCTAAGCAACTCAGTGAGACCCTGTCTCTAAATAAAATACAAAATAGGGCTGGGGATGTGGCTCAGTGGCCAAGTGTCCCTGAGTTCAATCCCTGGTTCCAAAAAAAAAAAAAAAAAAAAACCCATCGGACTAAGTTGCTTTGTTAGAAGTCTCTCCTCTGCAGAATGTTAACCGGCAAGAGTTACAAAGTTTTACAAGGAAATGAAAGCAAAGCCCACGAGAGCAGCACAAATTTGCTTTGTGTAGTAGATTCAAATGCAGAAACACTATTTCCCTGTGATAACACAACGTACCTTTGATATCTGGTCCGCCTTGACAAACACCCATAATTTTTGTCAACTTGATTACTTATAAACTCTTTTACATCTTCCATTTCCACCTCCTCCTTTACAACTTTTAAAGTGTATTTTGTACTGCTTGTGAAACAACTTTCTTAGCTCTGTCTCTGTTTCCTATTTGGAATCAGTCGTTTTTAGGACACAATTTTACTATGATGGACAGAATTATGGGTTTAATTTTAGCCCATGGTGGGGAGCCACTTCGTTATGGGAGATCCGGTTGCACTCTTCACGCTGTGTTCTTGTAAAATAAATTTTCAAGCAATACACGAGGTATAGAGTAAAGGCAAAGCACAGTTGATAAGGAGAGAAAGAGGCGGCAGCACCCTGGAGGGAGGGAGTGGGTCGCATCAGAGAGGAGATCTGCAACTTCCTTTTTTTAAAAAAGTAAAGGTATTTAAAAATAAATTTCTTTTTAGATGCTGACAGACCTTGCTGAGGATCGAACCCAGGGCCTCACACATGCCAGGGAAGTGCTCTGCCACTGAGCCACAACCTTAGCCCAACAACTTCCTTCTTTGCATCCCAGATTTTACTGGGTTTCAGGGGCAGTTCTTGGAGAATCCTGTCTAAGCACCACGCCTAGCTCTTGATTGACAGTCGGACAGTCATATTTTTAAATCTCTACTGTGCATGTTTCTACCTATAAGTATCTAAGCGAGACCCATGCGTGGGGGGTGTAATGACAATAAGATCAGAATGACACTCGAGATCCTGAAGGCGACCCTTGGTCACCTTAGCCTGCACCGGCTGATTTTACTTGGAACTTGTTCACAGGGTCATCTCTCTTCCTCTTATTTAGGGAGGAGCCTTGGACAAACATCCCTAGGCCCTGGGAATAACACTGTTTGTTCCAGTCTATTATCCTAAGTTGCAGCAGGGCCAGGAGGGCTGGTGCACGTTGTTTCCTTAAAAGCTGAGAGTCAGCAAAGTGAGCAGGATTAACCCCTCATCTTCCATCTTCCCA
Source organism: Glaucomys volans (assembly GCA_020662805.1). Lineage (NCBI taxonomy): Eukaryota > Metazoa > Chordata > Mammalia > Rodentia > Sciuridae > Glaucomys > Glaucomys volans. The sequence continues at coordinate 309,854 of JAJEJO010001252.1, forward strand.
CTGCTCATACCTACCTGCTACCTATCGGTCCTAACAGGGCAGGGCAGGAGCAGGCTTTTAAGCCAATCCTAGCTAACGTTTCTGTATTTGAAGCTGCTTCTCTGCACACAGATCGTGGCCAGCAGGCTGTGCCCGGCCCTGACTTCCTCTACTTGGTAAAGCCATGCGCTGGCCATCAGGTACTCCAGTTCCACAAGTGCTGAGGTCAAATGACTCTCTCCTTGTTTGAACAAGTCAACCACCACCGTCTGCCTGGCACAACCACCAGGCACACACTGGTGAGTACGTGGACGGTGTTGACAGTGGCCAGCTGTGGACCTGCCAGATTACTCAGAGCACACGGCCGCATGGGCGAGTCAGGCTCATGGGGAAAACCAGGCCCATGAGCGTATGGAACACACCAGACCACCAGAGGAAGCAACCCCAACCAGAGGAGGCCCATAAAGGAGCCCCCCAAGGCTGGACACAGTGGCACACTGACCATGTCACCTGGCCACTTGTCTTGAGCCTCACCCAGAAAAATTGCCCCGGTGATGAACCTCTGCATCTCTGTCCTCTGGCTTCTCCTGCTGCTGGCCTCCTAAGCTGACACTCTGAGACTGCCACCCACCTGGACCCTGGCCAGCACAAGCGCCGTTCTCTGCAGCTCTGTGTCCTTCAAAGCAGACTTTGAATTTCTGTCTGCTCTCTGCCCGGGCTCTTGGTCCAGCTTCCTGAGCTCCTGGGCCACTGATGGAGCACAGATGAGGCTGAACACGCGAGGAATTCTCAGGAAGCAGGTTTATTGAAGCTGCAGCAGCCTAGAGGGTCTAACGCTAAAATCTCTGGCCCCGAGTCTGGCAGCGTGTGTGTGGGGGGCTGCATAATAGTGGGCGGACACAGGGCAGGTACTCTTTGTCCCTATTCATAGGCGAGACGGAGGTTTCATGAGCTTTTTTTTTTTTCTTTGAACCAGGGATTGAACCCAGGGGCACTCCACCACTGAGCCACATCCCCAGCCCTATTTTGTATTTTATTCAGAGACAGGGTCTCACTGAGTTGCTTAGGGCCTCGCTAAGTTGCTGAGGCTGGCTTTGAACTCGCAATCCTCCTGCCTCAGCCTCCCAAGTCGCTTGGATTACAGGCGTGAGCCACCACGCCTGGCTGGTTTCATGAGTTTTTACCAAGGGAAACAGAAACGGTAACTTCTGTCCAGCAAGCTCTCCTGAGACAGAGTCTCTCACATCCTTTGTCTGCAAACCTAGCATTTTCAAGAAGGAGGAAGCTTCAAACCACAGTGAGCTCTCTGCAGAATCCCGGGAAATGCTGTTGACACTATGGTGGGGGGTCCCTGGAGAGGCTTATGTATTACAATTATGGTGAGGGTCTCCTTGGTGGCTGCTTACCAGCATAACCCTTTCTTAGTCTTTCTGTAATACAGACACACACGCCCAACTGTGTGGAGTGTGATGTGTGACTTGAGTGTTACAGGATCAGAACTTGTGATCATCCAGCTTGTGACCATCAGGTGGCCCACGAGTATTTGTGGACTGCCATTGTGGAAGGCAGTGTGGCCTGTTAATTCAAGGTTATTCAATAAAGTCCAACTTGTGGAAGGACACGAACATGCTGGTCTATGTTAACCGCAGCTCACTCAGGACACCAGTCCATGTAGTGGAAGAAAACAAAGTCCTCACCGTGTTTCCTGAAGGTCAGTGCCGTGAGGTCACCCTGGAAACACAAATCCAACCGAAAGGCTGAGAGAGCTCTTGGCTTCCTTTCATTGTGGAAAAAGAGACAACATACTTCCATGTTTCTCAATCTGGTTCTCATTGCCTCTCCAAAAATACATTTAAATTCTCATCCCAGAACAAAGAATAACATAATCCTCCATATATAACTTATACAAAATATAAAATGACAGAAATAAAGCCCGTGTGCATGCTTGTAATCCCTGGGACTCTGGAGGCTGAGGCAGGAGGATTGCAAATTGAAGGCCAACCTATTGGCTTATGTAGTCCCCAAATGATAGAGATGCAAAATTCGCATCGTGCACCCAAATCTGATGGAGTTGGTAGGGCACCCCAATACCTCCCACCAACAAAGGACTGAGGCTGATGCCATGAGTGGAAGAGAAGAGAGAGCCCCCAAGATGGAGACCTCCTGGCCACGGCGGGGACTTCCCTGCAGTTCCATCTGGAGGTGGGCACACCATGAGCAGCGCCTTCACCTCATCACATGATCGGGCTCTTCCAGGTGGTGTTCTTCAGTCAACTGTGGAGTGATCCTGGGTTCCGGGTGTATGCCTAAGAGCAAGGCACTGACCGGGTCAGAATGGGACAGCCAGGCAGGATGGTTCGTGGAAGGCTGAGGACCAGCAAGAAAAAGTAGCTGCGGGAGATGGGGACAAAGGGTGCCAAAATGCTGGGCTTTGGGCTTTCTCAGGATGGGCAGTGGGAATGTGGGGCAGCAGGCAGCCACGCCCCGCAGGGCCTGGGCCTTGCATCCCTGGGGGGAAGCAGGGCACCTGGCCTGGTGCCACTGACGGGAGGTCACATAACGGTCAGCTGACCCTTGGAGCAGCTGGTGGGCACATGTGTGGCTTTGGGAACATGCAGGGCCGTGAGTGGGTGGATCGGAGCCCCTTTGGTGGCGTTGGCCCATGGTGGCTGCCCACCTGCCCAGATGGGTTTCTCCCAAGCCCACCCACACGAGCAGGCGGATTATCTGCTTCTGGTGTCGGTTGTGGGTATTGAGTCCTCTGGGTCAGTTGCCAGTCGGGGACTTTTTGCAGAGCACCTCCGCCTTCTCCCAGTCCTGTGCATCTCCAGGTGAGTTCCTGTGCCAGCAGTGGAACCCGGAGGGCCCACCCGGGGCACCCTTCTCCTGGCTAGGTTTGCCGGAATTACGACTGGACCCAAATGTCCAGGCTGCTGCCCACCAGCCAGCACCCCTGCTGGGAGGTGAGCGTTGGGAGCAACCTGTCAGCGTTGCTGAAGAAGGCGAGGGCCCTCCAAGCTCTAGGGGCACAGGGGCGCAGGGCCCGTGTCTCCTCCCGAGCCTCTGGGTCATCTCCACCTGCTGCAGCTACTTGCCAAGATGGGGTGAGCCATGGCCTCTGGGCTCTGCAGGTCTGAAGAACGCTCCAGCAGCTGACATCTGGGGGCTTCCCTTCAGCCAAGGGTTAGCAGGGTGGGAAGGGGGGCAGGACAATCTCAGGGGAGAAAACAGCCGAATTTCCCCAGCAGGCTGGTTACAGTTGACATGAGGATGAACTTCCCTGCCTTGAACTTTACACCAAGGGAGAAACAACCTGATATCAGCCCCTCCCACCCCTTAGCAGGCAACTTTGACACGACCAATCCCACTGCCCTTGTGTGTGTGGTACGGGGATGGAGCCCAGGGCCTCCCCACTGGGCAAGGCTCTACCACCCAGGGACACCCAGCTCCACCTCCATTTATTGTTTGGCTTTCCTCAACCCCTTTCCTGTCTGCAAAGCCGGCCTCTTCTGCTCCATTCCTAGAACACTGAATTCCCCGTTCTAGAACTGAAAAGAAAGCCAATGAAAATTGCCAAACTAGGTTGTTGTAACTCGACCCTTTGATGGTGGCATAGAAACGCCAGAGACTCCCGTTAGCAACGAAGCCACAGCCTCTGCTAATACTGCCGTAGTGTGCTCCCTGTACTTTTTTTTGGGGGGGGGGTACTGGGGAGTGAACCTGGGGGCACTCCACCCCTTTTCATTGTGAAACAAGGTCTATCTGAGTTGCTGAGGCTGGCTTTGAACTTGCGATCCTCCTGCCTCAGCCTTCTGGGTCCCTGGACTGCAGGTGTGTGCACTGTGTCTGACTTGTTCCCGACGCTTGAGTGCTTGCAGGATGTGAGAGGAGCACTGCAGAGCCTCCCAGCAGGGACAGCAGGACTTCTAGTGGGGACACTGCACATTCGCATGCCTCCCCCTGCAGAGCGGGCGCATCTGTGAACATGCTCAGTTCAAGGTCACACATCACATGTTCAGAAAAATGGTGGGCAGGTTCGCTTCTGTGGGGGTGTCGAACTGTGACGGCGCTGTCGACTGAGGTCACCTAAGAAGATCAGCCAGAGTGACTCCGTGATCCCTTGGCTGGTTCCCTGCAAGTTTCTACGGCAGGCCTTGTGGGAAGCAGAACACCTTAGGAAGACCTCAAGTCCAAAGGCCCGTGCATGGGATTCAGCAGGTCCATCGCCTTGGCTGGGAAAGACTCACCCCTTCATCGTTTGCCCCCCAGGTCTGACTGGACTCTGCTGACTGGGTAACAGATCCCTCTGCAACCCAAGTCGCCTTCTCCCACAGAACTGAGTGTGAAAGCACACGGACAAGCATCCGGACACCGGAGCTCACACGAGAGATTTTATTAAGCAGACAGCAGCGTGTCTGCCCCTTAGGGTGGGAGAGTGGGGTGGGGGGCACGCAGATGGCAGGGGAACTGGAAGTATTCTTTTTTTTTTTGAACGAGGGATTGAACTCAGGGACACTCGGCCACTGAGCCACATCCCCAGCCCTATTTTGTATTTTATTTAGAGACAGGGTCTCACTGAGTTGCTTAGGGCCTCAGCTAAGTTGCTGAGGCTGGCTTTGAACTCGTGATCCTCCTGCCTCAGCCTCCCAAGTGCTGGGATTACAGGCGTGCGCCACCGCGCCCGGCTGGAACTATTCTTAAGTAGTGGAAGTTCTCGGGTTAATCAGACCCATGACGAGGAAGCTAACAATCCAGACTGTAAAATGGTGTGTGTGTGTGGGGGGGGGGGGCAGAATCAGGGGAGAAATGGCTGCAGCCTTGTTCCCTTCCTTCCCCGTTTTTGTTTTTATAAGAAGACCCCTTGAGGGCTTATGGCGAAGATCCATCTTCAGTAACTGCGACCTGCCGGGCAAGGACACTGATTGCTTGTAGCTGTGCTGGGCGCGGGGCGGCGCTCCTCCACCAGCGTCTGCTCCCGGGATTGGTGCGGGGCGTCCTGTCCCCCAGGTCAAACGCCGGGATCTTCAGCAGCACCTGGGCCACCTGCATACCCCAAAGACCCTCTGGCCTCAGCTGTAGCAGGTTCAGGCCTCCTGTTGCCTCAGGAGCATCAGCTGAGTGAGGCTGGAGGAGTGTGAGTGGCGGTGCCATGCTGTCTGTCTACTCCAGCAGGTACGTGAGGCAGGTGTGGACCTGGGGCGGGATGCCCAGGAGGAAAACGAGAGGGAAGCATAAGGGGAACACGGTGGCCACGTCTCGGGCACAGAAGAAGAAAGAAGCAGAGAAGAGCGTGAGGCCACAAAGGGAGACGGGCGGGAAGGGCTGTGCCGAGCCCAGGGCATCCAGCAGCCAGCTGAGCAGATGCAGAGGTAGATGGCCGGCTGTATGCGATCACCCAGTTGTGGCCAAGTGTGGGAGATGGCACATCAGGCTGTGGGATCTTGGGCAGGGAGTTCTGACAGGAGGCAATGACCAGGCAGAACTGGAAGACCCAGGTGTCAGGGAAGAAGCCCTTCAGCAGCAACAGGTACCCCAGGAAAGCAATCAGGCTGCGTAACCCAACGCTGAAGATGTTCTCCACCCCACCCCCGTGTCTGGTCCTGCAGGGCCAGCAGGGCACGCCGCTGATATGTGCGTGGTCTGTTAGGTGGGAGGACTGGGTGGCTGGGTGGCGGGGGATGCAGAGAAAGAGTGGGGCAAAGGAGATGGAGGAGCAGGGGCCGGATGGGGCTCTGCTCAGGAGACTGGGATGGGGGTGGCATTAGCTGGGTCAGAGTCGGAGAAGGAGGAGGGATTAGGAGGGGATAAAGCAGTGGAGGAGGGGGGAAAGTGAAGGTTTCATTGCCAAAAAGAGGTGTTCAGTTTGCCGGAAGAGCAAAGATCCGGTTTAGTGTACAAGAAAGAGAAAGCTTGACGGTAAGGAATCTCTTTCCATTTGCCCGCTCGCTCACAGAAGTTGTATAAGTCCCGTGGAACATTGGGATCCAGGGTGCCATTAACTGGCCACTTGGATTGATTATCTAAAGGACACTGTGGCCAAGGATCATTACACAAGCAAATAAGTTTTAGTGGCTCTAGGCCAGGGTCAGGCAAAGGGGTTTAAGATTGTCTAGTAGACACCCAGGGGTGAATCTGCCGGAATGGAGGACCCAGATCCCATGGTGGACACTGATCAACAGCCAAGTCAGTGTCCAAAGTGTCCCGAGGTCACAGTTGGTTGGAGACGAGGAGGCAGCACAATGATGGGAGTCGTCACCCCCATCAGTGTGTGCCAGGCAAAAGCTGAGTGGGTTGAGGACCTGGCGTCAGGAATTTGAACAGGGGCCTCAACCCAGAGAGGGAATCTCCACCATAAAGATCGGGGGCCCACCCATCAGATAAGGTCAACTAAGCGGGCCAGATGTACCTGTAAAAGTCATGGCTGGGGGACCCCCACTCCTCAACCGCCTTGAGGGCACCAGATGATCAACAGTCACGTCTCAGGTCAGCAGAGGAGTGCTTAAGTCGACTCACCCACCTGAAGCTGGTGGTGGGTGTGGAACCAGGCATCCGGGAGAATGGAAGGTGAGACCAGTGTCCAGGGGTCTGGGGGTCAGATGGGATTCCACTCACCGAAGTGGTGGGAAAAGAGCCCATCCGAGTCATGGCACCAATGAAAGGACCCAGAAAACCACTCCGAACTCAGGAACTCACACAGGAGATTTTATTAAGTAGACAAGCGGTGTCTGCCCTTAAGGGGGAGGGGGAGGGGGAGGGAGAGGGAGGGAGAGGGAGGGAGAGGTGGGAGAGGGAGAAGGAGGGGAGAGACAGGGAGAGGGAGGGAGAGGGACAGGGAGGGGAGGGAAGAGGGAGAGGTGGAAGGGGAGGAGGTGGGGGAGGGTGGGGGAGGGGGAGGGAGAGGGAAAGGTGGAAGGGGAGGGGGAGGGGAGGGTGGGGGCGGGGGAGGGGGAGGGAGAGGGAGAGCAAATGGCAGGGGAGCGATTCTTAGGCAGTGGAAGCTCGTGGCATAATCGGACCAATGACTGACAAGGAAGTTAACAATTGAGATTGTAAACTGGTGTGTGTGGGGGCAGAGTCAGGGGAGAAATGGCTGCAGCCTTGCTGAGGGAGTGCCAAAATGCAGCTGATAAATCAAGAAAGAAATATCCCTTTCCTGACGGACTCCTGTGTGATTTTTGTATTCTTGAGTGACCCTGCAATGACGAGCTCCCCACTCCAGTTTTTTCTCGGCATTTTTGCCATGTAAAAATTAAAATATGAAAGGAATTGATGCTGAACCCTGCCTTATTCTAGTAATAAGGGATGTTTGTAGATGGAGAATATTTGTGATAACTTGGTGCAGAAGGAAAAAATGGTTTAGTCCTTAGCGCCTTATAATCACAGAAAAAAATGTAAAATTCCTATTTATTTCTTTGTCAAATAAAGATGAAATGGATAAAAGGCTTTTAAGAATAAAACCTACATTTACATGGACATAAATTACATAATAGAAGTGGAATGGGGAGATGAGCTCATGGACAGGCTGGGTGTGGTCAGAGGGAAAGCACTTATCTATGCACACCCCACATCATGCCTTTAAAAACACACCAACAGTGCCTGGCTCGGGGCCCACCTGCGATCCCAGCAGCTCAGGAGCCTGAGGCAGGAGGATCACAAGTTCAAGGCCAGCCTCAGCAACTTAGCGGGACCCTGTTTCAAACTAAAAAGCAAAAAGGACTGGGGATGTGGTTCAGTAGTAAAGCACCCTGGGTTCAATCCCCAGTAATGCACGCGCGCACACACACACACACACACGCCAGCTCATCTTCAATAGCAAAAAATGTTTCATTCCTTTTTTTTTTTTTTTTTTTTTTTGGTCCTTTAACTCTTTTAAAAATCCAAGGTGCTAGGTTTCAAATCACTGGGGAATTAGATTCTGTGTTAGCTTTTTTGTTGCTGTGACCAAAACACCTGACAAGAACAACTCAGAGGAGGAAAAGTTTATTTGGGGCTCACAGTTTCATAGGTCTCAGTCCATCGGTGGCCAACTCCATTGCTTTGGGCCTGAGGTGAAGCAGAACGTCATGGGGGAAGGGCCCAGTGGAAGGAAGTTGCTCCCCTTGTGGCATCAAGGAAGCAGTGTGTGTGTGTGTGTGTGTGTGTGTGTGCATGTGCATGCATCAGAGGGAAGATGCACCCTTCCAGGGCCAGGGCATGCCCCCTGCTGCCAGCTCTCACCCAGTCATGGGACCCTGGCTGAGAGGGCCTCCCTGTGCCCAGAGGGAGAGCGTGTCCTTGTTTCTCACAGAAGAGGAATGAAAGGAATCTGAGCAGCCGGCATTGCTGAATTCCCCAGTGCTCTGTCCTCAGCTTATCCCCCTCTGTCCCATCAAGTTTTCCAAGATTCCCCACTTTTGGCAAAGCCTCCTATAAAGCACCCAGCTCAGCCACGTGTGTAGCTCTCCATTCCCTCGTGAAGGCTCCCGTGTCACATGAAAACTGGCTGAAACACACTTGTGCCTGTCATTCTGTCCATTGATTCACAGAGTCCCAGCCACCAGCCTCAGACACTGCTCTGGTCTGAATACTGTGTCCCCACCCCCCACTCATGCTGAGACTTGGGAACTGAAGTTCTCTGAAGAACCTCATCTGTATTAAGAGCTGCAGATGGACCCTCGCTGACCAGGATGCCATGACTGCAGAGAGAGGGCACCTGAGAGATCAAGAGCCACAGTCATCCGGAACCATCTTTAGTTGCTTTTGATAGCCATTTGCTATCCACCTTCGTGTCTGACCTAAAACCCCCAGGGCTCCTCGGGGGAGCTCTTGGAATGTTTCCCTAAGATTGCCACATCTGTGGCCTCCCTCAGGCCAGAGGCTAAGACTGCGTGAGACCTCCCCTGAATCCTGGAGAAGAGGTCTCCTCACCCTGCTGCAGGCCACCTGTGACGTCCCCATTGAGGCATCTGGAAATACACTGAGGCTTCCTGACTCTTTGTTCTGTGGTTTTAAAAGTCCATGTAACCTCTTCCATGGTGGAACCTGTCATTCAGGGTAACTTGAATCCACATTCCTGGCCCAGGGTCACTCATATTTAGCTCAGAATAAACAATTAACTTATCTCATTTGCTTTAGAACAGAGGTGTTACTGACAGCAGCACACTTAGTTCCCTTAAGGTGTTGGGAGGTGAGAGCTAAGGGAGAGTGTCAAGGTCACTCTCTACCCTTGTGAATGACTCAGGCTGCTGTAAAGGGCTCCAGGGGATTGTTCGCTCTTCTGCTTTTCTGACACATCAGGACATGACATTCCTCTCACTTGCCCTTCCGCAGGCTGCCATGTGAGGATGCAGCAGGAAGACCCTGACCAGGTATCAGAATCTGGTGCCTTGATCTTGAACTCTCAGTCTCCAGAACTGTGAGGAGTAAATCCCAGTTCTTTACAACAGTTCTTTACAAATAACCCAGTCCCGGGTGTTCTGTTAGAGCAGTGCAAAACGGACTAAGACAGGTGGGTAGAAGAAAGGTTAGCACTTATCCTACAGTATTGACTTAACAATGCGGGAGGGATCGAGCTATTAGGCGTGCGGTGGCGCACACCTCTAATTCCAGCTATTAGGGAGGCTGAGGCAGAAGAATCCTAAGTTTGAAGGCTGCCTCAGCAACTTAGCAAGACCTTGTCTCAGAATAAACATTAAAGAGTGCTGGGGATGTAGCTTGGTGGCAGAGCGCATGCCTAGCATGAGCCAGGTCATGGCTACATACCCAGTACTGTCCCCCCAAAAAGCCTGGCTGAGCCTGGGGGTGTTCCTCAGTGGTGGAGCGTCCGCCTAGCACGTGTGAGGCCCAGAGTCATCCCAAGCACTGCAAAAAATAAGTGAATAAATTTTAAAAATAGTAATAAACACAAGGGTTTTGAAGGCCAGGAAGGAACGTGCTGGAGGAGCCTGCAGATGAGGTGGGGGTGGAGGAGGTGAACACTGGGAGGGATCTTAGGGCAAATCCCAGCGGGTTGGCGGGTTGGGTGTCCCGCAGCAGGTGAGATGCACGGGATGGCCTGAGGCTCCCGGGTTAGGACCCAGAGGGCTGAGATCTGCTGGGACTGGGAAGACAGCCGGGGAGATCCCGCTGGCTGGAGGAGCAGACGGATGTCCTCACACGCTCTTCTCTGTCATCCCTGCGCCCAGCACTGCGGGCTCCAGAGTGTCAGAGTGGCTTCCAGGCTTGCTGCCATGTGTGGGCCTGTGGCTGGTCCCTTCCCGTGGGAGCCTCTTGGTTTCCTTTGCACGAGGACGCCCTGCTCAGGAGTCAGCCAGCGGGCCTCATTCCCGTTGCCCCCGCTGATTCCCGGAGGCTCTGCCCTTCTCTGCTTCTCCTACGTGACCACCTGCTGCTCCCTAGGGGACCATCTCCACAGCATCCCTCTTGTCCCCTTCCCGGTTTCTTCACTTGGTGTATCCAATACCCAGGACTTTGAGGCAAGGCTGCCAGAGTGGACTAGGGAGTGGCTTAGCCAGCTTCTGCATTGCTGTGACCAAAATATCTCACAAGAACAACGTAGAGAGGGCTGGGAATAAAGCTGGAGAAGAGGTCTCCTCTCCCTGCTTGCAAACACAAGGCCCTGGGTTCAATCCCCAGCATGGTGCAAAAAAAAAAAAAAAAGAAAAGGAAAGAAAAAAAGAACGTAGAGGAGGAAAAATTTATTTGGGACTCATGGTTTCATAGGTGTCAGTCCGCAGATGGGCGACTCCATTGCTCTGGACCCAAGGTGAGGCAGCACACCGTGTGGCAGGAGGGCTCAGTGGAAGGAAGCTGCTGAGCTCATGCTGGGTGCAGGAAGTGGTGTGGAGGGGCCCAAGATGCACCCTGCCAGGGCATGCCCCCCGGTGCCCACCTCCTCCAACCATGCCCCACCTGCCTACAGCTCCAACCCAGGCCATCCATTCAAACTAGGATGGACGATGAGGTCACAGCTCCTGCAGTCCAGTCATTTTACCTCTGAATCTTTCTGCATTAACAGGAGTTTGGGAGGATACCTCATATGCAAACCATAACAGGAAGATTCCAGATCTTCCATAAAAAGCAGAGGAGATGTTATTGGTCCAGAGGTTGCACAAGACTGAGCTGGCTCTGGAGGTGCTGACCCAGAGGTGCCCCAGCACATCTGGGAGAAATAGCAGGGGCTGGGGTTCCATCAGAGGAGAGGAGCTGCGCAGGATGCTGAACGGAGGAAACCCCAGCACTGAGTTCTAGGTGCACTAACCTGCAGATGGCTCTCGTCACATCCTAGACAGGGGCTTGGAACCCAAATCTTGGCCAGCAGTGGCCACATCTCCTGGGGGGTCCAAAGGCGGTGTCTTCATGGAGTATCCTGAGGGTATGCCCACCATCCCTGGTTACAGGAGGGTGCTGGTCAGTGGTAATGTGGCCTCTGGTACAGAGCAGGACTCATCCCTCTGACCTCTCTGTGACTCAGTGAAGGCCACCAGGTTCCCCTCCATCTCCACCACTCACCTTGCACTCTCAGCACCGCCAGTGAGAGATTCTGCTCACCAAGAACCAGGGACCTTGGGACTGGGCATGTGTACAGGATGGGGGACAGCCTGCGTCTTGGTTTGGGGATAAGGCAAACCTGGGGGATCTCTATTGCCTAGCACACAGCACCAGAGAGAGGGCTGGAGGCCTGGGCAGAGCAGGGAGGGTTTGTTTGTTTCTGGTGCTGCGCGCTAGGCAAGTACTCTACCACTGAGCTGCATCCCCAGCCCTTTTTATTTTTAATTTCATTTTGAGATAGGGTCTTGCTAAGTTGCCCAGGCTGGCCTCAGACTTGAGATCCTCCTGCCCCAGCCTCCCTAGTAACTGGGATTATAGGTGGGTATCCTAGTGCTCAGCTTACCACAGTTTTTAAAAGAAAAAGGTCATGAACAGACTTGAGAGCTGGGACACTGGGAGAAGGCTGAGGGGGTGGGGCAAAGCTGAGACAGGATGACCCAGACAAATCAGGATGAGTTGATCACCCTCCAAATAATGTGAAAAATACTGAAAAGTTTTAAACATAAATTATTTAATATAATTGGAAGTTTAAGTCTTGTTAGATGTTTTTATACAAAAAAAAGGAACAGTTTGCCAAAAATCAAGAAGAGGTATCACATTTACCAGACCTTCAACCATACAAATTCAAGAGCAGTATGAAAAATGTTCCCTAGCCTCTGCATACAGCTGTTGCCAATCAATGCCACAGTGTATCATGAGGATCATGAATTAGAGCAAGAGTCACAAGGAAATGGGTGCTTTTCCCCTGAGAAAGGGCACTTTGTTATGCAAGCATCAACTGCCTCCTCGTCTGATGAGGATCTGACACCTGTCTTGGTTTTTCCTCTTTCCCAAGCGTTTCCGCTGCCAAAACAGCGTCTACGTGAACACCGGCCGGGCTCAACCACGAGCCTCTGAACCACGGACAAAGCAAGCAACCTTTCCTTTTTAAGCCTTTTTTTTGGGGGGGGGGGATTGAATTCAGGGGGCACTTAGCCACTGAGCCACATCCCCAGCCCTATTGTGTATTTTATTTAAAGACAGGGTCTCACTGAGTTGCTTAGCACCTCTTTTTAAGCCTTTTTAATTGGTGTATTATAATCTATACATAAGAAGGGGAGTCTCACCTTTTCTTTGGTGGGAATAGGTCAAGAGATCCAGAGAAGTTTCCCTGGGGCCTGAATGGTGACCTCATGATTGCAGATGTTTCCAATGTAGGCAAACAAGTTCTGGATCTTGACTGCAGAAGGGGTCAAGTTGTGGGATCATGGGCAAGAGAGAGAGTGAGACAGAGATAGGGGACCCAGGGCTAAGGATGTGCTGCCAGGCACTGTGCTGGGAACTGTCCAGCACAGGTCACTTCACACCACCTTTTTCTCCTCCAGAATACAGACAACTTCAGTTCTGAGAGGTCAGACCTTACTCACCAGGTCTAAGGCAGAGGGCTGCCTTGCCCCTTCTGTCTGAATGCAGTGAGAGGGTGACCTCTACAAGGGACGCACCTTCACTAGACATGGAATCTGCCAGCACTTTGAACTTGGACTTGTCAGCCTCCAGAACCGTGAGAAGTAAATGTTTATAAGGCACCTAGCTGATGGTATTTTGTTCAGCAGCCCGAATGGGACACAGACAGGGCACCAGAAAGCGTCTAGGCTTCAGCTTTCCACACTCCCACGACCTGCACTGCTCTCTAACCCCCACTCCCACCAGCACCTGTCTACCACTATTTTTACTTTTAAGTGACACTTTGAAATGGACCCTTCACGTCATTGTCATTAAATGAAAAATTCCTCCCACTTGTCATGAATCGAAGACAATCCTACCAAAATAAACGAACCAACCAAACACACAAACAAAAAAAAACCCGCAAGGAAACAACCTAAATTCTATTCACATGGTGCCTAATTTCGACTGCCTCTCCCGTGCGATGAAGGCAAATGAGAAAGAGTCACAGGGATGTTAAGGACCCCAGTGGGCACCAGCTGCGACTTTCTCCCGGACTTGAATGAAAAGAATCAGGAGAGCGAGCCTTCCCTGCCCGCATCACCCAGGTCTGCTGGGGGTTTGGAAAACTCCGGAGACCGGCGCGCCCCGGCTCCGCCCCCGGCCGGGCTGGAGGGAGGGGCGAGCGTCCTGCCCGCCCATTGGGCCGGCCGCCGGCTCATTTGCATGGTCCGAGGGGGCGGGACTGGAGGGTGACGTCACGCAGGGAATGCCTGGGGGCTGCTCCCGCTCAAGGCTGCGAGCGCCAGTCGGTGCCTAGAGGAGTGGCGGCGGCCTCCGTCGGACCCGCACCCGCACCCGCATCCTGCCCCGCACCCTGCCCCGCCGCCGCCATGTACGACCCCGAGCGCGGCTGGAACCTGTCCTTCGGGGGCTGCGGCTTCTTGGGCTTCTACTATGTCGGGGCGACCCGCTGCCTGAGCGAGCGCGCCCCGCATCTCCTCCGCGACGCGCGCATGTTCTTCGGCTGCTCGGCCGGGGCGCTGCACGGCGTCGTCTTCCTGTCCGGGATCCCGCTGGGTGCGTCCGGGGCCCCGCCGGCACTCGGCGCTGGGAGGGAGCGTCTGCTAGGCTCGGGTGCCGGGGACCCTCGGGGCCTCGCGGAGGAGCCGAGATTGGTCACTGGACACTGCGGGTGCATCTTGTAGGTCCCCTACCCAGTCCGATTGCCTCCTTCGCAGTGTCCTTTGGAGTGTCGCAGAGTCTCTGGTGGCCGAGGGAGCTGTCACTGGAACAGGGAAGGAGGTGCACCCGAGGGAGGCTTTTCTGGCGTGGGAACCCTGAGTGGGCCAAGCCAGAGCGGAGGTTCCCAGAGTCAGGGACGATTGAAGGTTTGAAGGGAGCTCCCCGCCCCTGGACTGAGAGTGGGACATCCCGGAGCGGCAGGGAAGAGAGAGAAGGGCTTCGGAGTGCGGAGTGGTGCTGTGGTCCTTGAGGTCTGAGTTGCCCAGGGACTGATTGGCCCTGGATGTGACAGATATCCAGACTTTGACTCATGTCCCAAGGTGGGCTTGTACTGGAGGAACTGAGGACACCCGCACCTGCACGCTGTGGGTCCCTGGCCAGCTCTCAGGGGCAACCTTTGGGTGGCCTCCGAGGCAGACCAGCTGTTTTGGAGTCGTGATCACGGGGGAGGGACGTGGAAGAGGGAAGTTGTTAACTCTGCGCTCTTCTCCAGTGTTTGGGACCCTTCCTGGGAGTTGGAATGGAATTCCTGGACATTCCCCCACCCCATCCTCTTTTCCACCCCTCCCACCCCGCCTCACTGTCACTGGCAGTGAAATCCCAGACATTTGATTTTTGGCCTGCTGAAACATCCATCCACGTGTTTGCTGTGGGAAGTTTCGCCCCAGCCCAAACTGCTGGGACTTGGCATCCTTCCCAGGGACCACATGCCTTAGCCCAGGGGTCCTGAGCCAGTGGGCAGGGTGTGGGGCAAGTGGCAGCATGGACCGGATGACACCTAAGCATGGCAGGTCAAAAGTGCCCCTGGTTGTTTACCTGGGCTCCTCAACAGTTTACTCTAGGGAGTGACTTTGGCTCAGTGGGGAAGCCCCTGCTGGTAAACGGTTTGCCATTGGGTAGGATTAGTGAGCAGACCCTGTGCTGATTAGGGTTTGGGGATTAGAGAGAGGCTGCCCTGACTGTAGGCCTGCTGGCTGTCTCCCCTGTAAGGGAGAGGAGAGCAAAGGGCAGACAGTTTGGCCTCTAGAGGATTAGACTGGCCCCACGACCATCTGCACACCTGGGGTTTTAGCGATGATAAAGCCGGCTCTTGTGTTCTGGGTGGTCTCCGGGTCCCTGCTTGGACAGATGTTTAATTGGAGCAGTTGTTTGTTTGTTTGTTTGTTCATTGGCACTAGGGCTTACACCCAGGGATTATTCTACCACTGAGCTACATCCCTAGCCCTTTTTTGCATTTTATTTGGAGACAGGGTCTCCCTAAATTGTCTAGGCTGGCCTCCAACTTGTGATCTTCCTGCTGTAAACTCCTGCGAAGCTGGCATTACGTGGGTGGGCCACCACACCAGGCTTGGGACAAGGTTTAAACGCACTGATCCAGGGAGACTGGATGACACTAATCCTTTACAGAGGGGGTTTCTAACTGGGTGGAGGACAGTGCAGCCTGGGGTTGTGCCTGGCAGGACACGGGAGGCTCAGGGCCATCAAGTCCTGCAAAGTGGATCTCAGGTTTTGCCAGGAGCTGCTCCCTGGGGCCTCAGGTTCCAGCTCTAATCTCCTGTCCCATGGGAGCAAGCTGCTAAGGAACATTTCCCAAGGCCTGCAACTTGGGCCCAGGTCCTCAGGGCATCTGAGTGGAGGCTGGGTTTGGCAGGAGAGATGGACAGACTGCCAGCAGTGTGCAAGTTCAACCCACAGCCAGGCTCAGAGCACATGAGTCTGAGTTGAAGTCAGGGTTGGATCAGGACAGGCTGCCTGTCCTTGGGCAGCCCTGAATTCTTGGCTGGCCAGGTCTGAGGCTGGAAGAGATGGTCCCCATGCAGAACAGAGGGGGCCAGACCAGACGGAGCGTGAACGGGCTCCGTATCCACACACCGTCTAGTATTTCTGGCATTAGAAACTCGAGGTTCGGACTAATTATTTATTAGCAGTCTCTTCTGGGTGGAGCATCTTACTGATCATATTTTACCTAATCTCTGTCTCTAAAAGATGGATGGATCTTGTCCTACATGAAGAAGGTGGCCTGAGATTTGGGCAGATGGTAAGGGGCCTGGCCAAGGTCGCTCCGCTAGCAAGAGCTGGAAGCGGGATTCCAGCCCCGGCCCAAGGCTGCGGTCTTTCTCTTACACTCTCTGACGTGGAGACCGTCAGTGCCGAGACTGAGGCCGCTGTGTTCTGGCCTGGGGGTTTGTGGGTGTTGCAGCCGGAAGCTCTCAACCACATGGACCACTGCGAATGGGAGGCAGCCCTGTCCAGTAGAAATACACCACGAAGCCCAGGGGTCATTTCGTGTTTCCTGGTGGCCTTGTTGAAAGAGTCAGAGGCTCAGTGAAATTAATTTCATTGAGTCCACGATACTCAAAATATTATCATTCTAACATCTAGTCAAAATAAAGCATTATTTTTTAAAAATTTTTTTAGTTGCAGGTGGACACAATACCTGCATTTTATCGATTTATTTTTATGTGGTGCTGAGGATCGAACCCAGGGCTTCACACGTGCTAGGCAAGCACTTTACCACTGAGCCACAGGACCAGCCCCAATAAATCATTATTGATGAGGTATTTCCTACTGAGCCTCTGAGATCCACAGCTCGTTCTCCATGTCTTGCTTTGGACTAGCCACATGAGGGCTCGGTGGCCACAGGGGGCTACGGCATGAGGGGGTGCAGAGAAGCTCTGCAGGTTCTTTGTGTCTGTTTCTGGTCTTGTCAAAAGGTATCCATCTCCAGGGTGGTTATCTTTTTCTGTGCCTTTGCCTCCTGTCCCCAGACCGGACCCTGCAGATCCTCATGGACCTCGCCCGGAAGGCCAGGAGACGGAACTTGGGCATCCTGCACCCGTCCTTCAACATGGGCAAGTGCCTCCGAGACGACCTGCAGGAGCACCTCCCAGACAACGTCCACCAGCTCATCTCAGGCAGGATCAGCATATCGCTCACCAGGGTGTCAGACGGGAAGAACGTGTTGGTGTCTGACTTCCAGTCCAAAGATGAAGTGGTAGATGTGAGCACTTAGCTTATCTGGGTGTCTCCACCTAAGAAAGCGACACTGAGGCTGTCGTGGGCCCTGCTCAGAGTGACATGAATTCTCTGCACATCGGGCGATTTGGTCTGTAGCATTTGTAAGCCCCACATGGCCACCCTGTCCAGGGAACCACTCCAGCCTCTGTCCCTCAGCTCAGATGCGTGTTTTATAATGAGGGTGGCTTCTCGACAAAGCCCCTCCGAGGTGGCTTCTGGCTCAGGGTCTAGCACAAAGAAGGTAATTTGCAATATTGAAATGCTGCTGATGTCCTCCTAAGAATTCCGTGAGCGAGTGACTGCATTGTACTTAACACGGGGCTGTCCTAGGGCACAGCCTGGCGGTACGACCAGGGGCCTGGCAGGCAGGTTCTAACCTTGCTTCTGGAAGCTTTTGCTAAACAACCAGCCCCCGGCAGTTCCTACACGTATCCATCCCACCCACCCCTCACCCCACGAACCAGTGTGGTATTCATCTCGGGCTTTAGCACCAGGGTCTCCTGGGAGCTTGTTGGAACAAAGAATCTCAGTCCCCACCTGCCACCTGCTGTGGCACCCCCTGGGGGCACAGAACCTGAGGTTCCACCAGCTCCTGAGGGACCTCATGTGCATCAGCATTTGAGAAGCACCATTCCAGCCACTGAGTGCCCCACTCTGTCCCAGGAGCGATGACCCAGTACACTGTCCTGGAGATCAAGCATGGGGGACGGGGGTGAAGTGGGCAGTGTGGCTCAGGAGCTTCTGCTGTCAGTAGGTACCTGGTGCAGGTGCTGGCTGGTTCATCGCCTGCGTGTGAAAGCACCTACTGTGTGCAGAGAACATTCAAGGCTTGGCGCCGCTGGTGTGAGGCCTGGAGGGGCCGGCTCACCGCCTCTGTCTTGCCCCGCAGGCTCTGCTGTGCTCCTGCTTCATCCCCTTCTACTGCGGCTTGATCCCTCCTGCCTTCAGAGGTGTGGTAAGTGTGCGTGGGTGGCAGGGCAGCTGCGACCTGGCAGCCTCCTTCAAAGTGCTTACTGTGCTCCCACCTCCAAGGTGTGAGGTCCAGGCGCCCCAGGATGGCCTCCGCATGCGGATCCCCATGCCTCTCGGCCTTGCAGACAGAATCCTAAGCTACACCCACTTCCAGGCAGCTGGGTGGCCCCACTCCCTTCACGTGTAATTAATTACCTTGCTGCGTGTAAGGTGCACTGCTGGTCCACTTAATCTGCACGTGAGCACGGCAGGTAGATTCCCACTGGCCTAGTTAAGGTGCAAGAGGCTTAAGAAGCTATTACTCACGTAAGGTGGAGCTTCGTTCTCCAAAGAAAGTAGAGCAGTCACATATTTTATAGCAGCAACAACAGAATCGCAGTCTGGCCTGACGCCAGGCTGTGCTGTGTTCTGTCTGCTGCTTTGAGAGGCATAGGAGGAAGTTTGTGCGACGCTCCCTTTTAGGGTCATTTTTTAACTCATGAGGACAGTAGCAGAATGACAAGATCCCGCAGGCCACACAGGCAGGGCGAGCTTGGAGGTGGTGGTAGGTCAACCCGGCCGAGGTGGACAGGGGAGCAGGGGTGTCAGGGCTCTGTGCCCCTCTCCAGGCAGGGCAGCTCTTGTCCTCCGTGGGTCAGGACCCAGGGCAGGTGTCCCCAGCGCCACTTGGGGACCTGGCCGTGGAGTGACTGAAGCAGGTTTTGGATTTCAGTGTTGGCCCCTTGTCCTGCTAATGGCTCCAGTAGGTATCTCCTGTTCTCAGCAGAAGGGCCCCGGGGACTATGGTGACGACCCTGACTTCCCGGTCACGTTTCTGGCTTTTCCTTCAGGATGTGGCAGAAAAGCAGCCCCGAG
>JAJEJO010001252.1:329273-347139 GCA_020662805.1 Glaucomys volans
GACTTGGCGAGGGTGGGCTATCTTATCATCGTCCTTGTTCCATGGCCTGGGCAGGAGGTCGGGTCGCACCTAGCAGTTGTCCCATCCCTAGGTCAGCTGGACACAGCGATCACCCATTCAGAGTCCTGCGGAAATGGGGACAGACTGTCCTTGAGATTCAACCTGAGTGAACAGAACATTGCTCTTGGGGCGTTCTGAGTGCCTGAGACGTCCACGTTGCAGAGGAGTGAAAAGGGTCACCCTCCTCAGCCTTCACCCAGTCCACGTCAGATTCCAGGCCCAGCGCCATCTGCCGTAGAAATTGTGCGACCACATCGGGGTGCAGGGCAGCTCAGTGGACAGTGCGTGCTGAGCATGCCCAAGGCCTTGGGTTCCACCTCAAGCTCTGGAAAGAGAGGGAAGGAGGGAGGGAGGGAGGGAAGAAAGGGCATGACTGCGATCTGAAGGTGTTGCAGGCACACATCTGACCAGTTTGGGACTCAAGGTGAGTCTCTTGCTGGCCCAGGGTGGCTGCGTGTGCCTAGTCGTTGCTCGACCTGTTCCAGGCTGAGCTCTGCTCCAAGGCCTCTCTGTTTGGAAGGGCTGGCTGCCCAAGGCCTCTCTGTTTGGAAGCCTCCCTGCCGCAGTCTTTGGAAGTCCTCCCTCTGTGGGCTCTGGTAGCTGTGCTCTGGCGGTTGTGACGGGATCATTCCAGACACCGGTGTGGACTGTTCAAATTGTCTTCCCAGCTTAGCTACAGGCAGTAAGGGTTTGTGTCACACTCTGTCCCCAGTGCACAGAGCATCTCTAGTTTTTGTGGTCCCTTTATGCATGTTCTGTGGGAATGCCTATGGAATCCCCCTTGGCCTTGGGACCTGGCCAGCACATGGGCTGGACTCCAGTCTCCATCTGCCTCATTGCCAAGTACCATTGTGCAGTACACAACCTGCGCAACAGTATACAGCAACCCTGAGAGCCAAGGTAGAGCCTGGCCTTTCTACAAAGACTGCAGAGTTGCTGTAGTAAGGAAGACTACAGTAAGCACTGTAGAAAGAGTGCTTTCAGAGCCTGTCTTCCTGCTCTACCAACCTGCTGCGGCTTCCAGGATTCTCTGCCCACAGTTCTGAAAACATTAAATGGCAGGCTGGAGCTGCTGCAGACCATCTCAGTCCTCTTTCCTCCTTCCTTAAAAGCGTTACGTGGATGGTGGAGCGAGTGACAACGTACCCCTCGCGGATGCCAAGACCACCATCACCGTGTCCCCCTTCTACGGGGAGTATGACATCTGCCCTAAAATCAAGACCACGAACTTCCTGCACGTGAACATCACCAACCTCAGCTTCCGCCTCTGCCTGGAGAACTTCTACCTCCTATCCAGAGCGTTCTTCCCCCCAGACACCAAGGTGGGTGGTGCCCGGGGCCGCCCTCCCGATGGCCAGGAGGCACTGCTGTTCTCTCAAGCAAATAAGAGCCGCTCTGGGAAAAGCTGCTGGTCCTAGGAGTTTGGTGATGGCCCCCTGACCGTGGGCATCCCCGGGGTCCCAGGAACTCCAAGTAGTGGGGGCGGGTTGCTTCTTTTTGCAGTGCTGGGTGGAGCCCAGGCCCTGCTCGTGCTGGGCAGGGGTCCACCCCTGAGCTCCGCACAGCCCAGCACTTGACCAACCTGATTCTGACTCACAGCCTCAGTCAAGGGTCCCTGGACTGGGGTGTCCCCCTCCTGGTGGTTGTCTTAGAACTCCTGGCCGCATTTCCACAGTAAGGAAGTGGGTAGGGTGTGTGCACCAATAGCGGTGTCCCCAGAGAGGAGGCCTCAGTGCTGCCCCTGCTCTCCAGCCCCCATGCCCCGAGGGGAGGGGGCCGTGTGGCATGGTGGACTTCCATTTCCTGCTGTCCCAGGACAGCTAGGACGGGCTCCGGAATTTGTTGGTGGAGGCTCGTCCCATAACCAATGGAGACCAGAGAGACAGCGCCTGCCAATGGAGTCTCCAGGGGCTACATTCCAGCCGAGCCAGCAGGAAGTGGCCTGGGAGCACAGCACCCCCAGCCCAGGCACATGCCAAGTGGCTCAGGGGTCGGTGTGGCCTTGAGAGGAGGTTTGACCAAATGGGCTCAGTGCCCCTCACTGCCGGCTGGCTTCATTGCAGGTGCTGGGAGAGATATGCCTTCAGGGGTATTTGGACGCCTGCAGGTTCTTGGAAGAGAACGGTAGGTCGCGCTGGGGGTCCGGGTGTGCTGTCTGCAGCTTTCTGGGGGCAGTCTGGGGAGCCACTCATCCACCCTGGGATGGGTGGTTGATGCCCCATTTCACAGATGGGGACACTGAGGCTCCAAGAGGAGTGCCCTGAGCACACAGCCCTCCCTGAGGGTGGAGCTCCCGATGCCAGGGGCTCCCCTCTGGGATCCTGTGCTCTAAAGGGGCCTCACTGCTTTCTGCTGGGAGCTCAGGAGCGCTTGCTGAGCAGGGGCTGAGGGTAAACGGGGTTTCTGGGACAGGCCAGGTGAAGCAATCAGCACTGGTCCCTCCCCAGGTGTGGGTCACGTCCACTGTACTAGTTGGCTCTCTGGCTCTCCTTCCCAGGCAAGTGCCCACCCGTCAGTTGTCCCCGCTCGCCTGGGCAGCGGGTGGAGCTGCAGACATACAGTCCCCACGTGCAGAAGCCTTGGTGGTCCTGTGAGGTCGGTGGCCTGGTGGTACATCTGAGCCTGTGGGCGTGCACCAAAGGGTGTTCCCATGGTGACGGAATTGCCTGACGCCATGCTGCCCAGCAGTGTCCTCCCTAAGCCACTCGTGGCTGTGTTAGGGAGGGACTGATATTAGAGGTTCAGAGCCGTCTGTCTTTAACACCAAGAGTCGGGTCAGGTGTGAGCCTTGGCTTGTTCTGCAGCTGAGACCCAGGAGACAAGAGAAGGACTTAGGTGGATTCATCTGCTCAGAGAGCCAGTGCTAGGGACAGTGCGGTCAGCAGACGGGGTGGGCCTGCCGGGCTGTGTGCTGCTGGGAGACCTGGCCCCGGGGCCACGCAGGAGGGACCTGCAAGACCAGGGCAAGGTGGGCTGCCAGAGGGTGTGGCCCCACTGAGACCGTGCGACCCGTGGCCGCAGGCCTCAGAGATGATGAGCGGAGGCCTGGAGCCTGCTGGCCAGGGATGCCCGAGGGCAGGGTGAGGGAGAGGGACTCGGAAGTGACCGAGAGATTCGGAAGAGGAAGATCAAGGTGAAGTCCTGGCTCAGCTTCCACCTCGGGGCAGGGTGACGGGGCTCTGCTCGGTGGTCGGTGGTCGGGGAGGGCCGGGTTGGCCTGGAAGGCTGGAGCGCGTCTGGACCCCGATTCCTTGGCACAGACCTCAGAGTGGGGCGTGTGCGTGGTAGAGGGTCCCTGGGCGCCCTCCTTGGCAGGGTGCACCTGCGCCTTCTGACCTGAGCCTGGGAGCCTGGGTCCTGCCCAGCCCAGCATGTGGCCACTCACTGGGGTCAGTGGCCGAGTCCAGGCCCCAGGCAGGGCACACACAGGGGCCTGACACTGCCTTGCCGCTGCTTCTTTGAAGGCCATGTGATGGCCCTGGCTTTGCCATGCATTAGCTGTGTGGCTTTGGACAAATCTCTTGACTTCTCTGCTTTCCATTCCTTGGCAGGAAGATGATGCTTATGAAAGTGGCGGGCGGCCCTGAGGCCTGACGGCGCAGGTCCTGCTCAGGGCCTGGGGCGCAGGGTCCACCCGCGGGATCGCATTAGAAGTGAATTGTAATCCTTGTCATTGGACCTTAAGAATCTGGGTGTAAGGAGGGGCTAGCGAGCTGGTCACTCTGTCCACTCGGAAGCCCTGCATGTGTCCCCAGCTGACCCTCGGCCTGTAGGCCTCTGCTGGCCTCCTGTCATCCTGTGCTGTGTCCCTGGCCCTCCTCTCAGGGTGCTCCCTCTTCCTCCTAGGCATCTGCAGCCGGCCCCAGCTGAGCCTGAGCCTGTCCTCAGAAGATCTGGAGCCGGAGGCCACCTTGGGACTGGAGGAGGGCGAGGAGCCACTGGAACACCTGCCCTGGGATGAGCACGTCCTGGACACCCTGTCGCCCAGACTGTCCGCAGGTGTGGGTTCTGCTGGGGGCGGCAGGAACGTGAACGTGAGAGCGGAAGTGCTTCTTCTCTCCTGTGTCGTGGAGCCGTGGGGCAGTGACGGGGACTGGCCCGCAGTGACACCAGCTCCCACCTGCGGCAGAGCTTCCCTTCCTCCATGGCTCATGACCAGGAGGAAGACAGACCCCAGGGGAGACTGGGCTCCTGGCTGCTGTGCCCTCAGCTCCCTTCCTGACTGTCCCCCGGCCGGGCTGAGCTGGGCTGGTGTTCCAGGATGCGGGGGCCAGGTCCCTGGACGGGCACAGTCCTTCAGATGACTTTCAGGCCCCTGCCTCTCCCTGTCCCCCCGTCCCAGGCCCCTTTCTCCAGGTCTCCTGGTTTCCCTTAAGTTGGACCTTAGCCGGGCACTGCTGTGTGTCACGATGTCATCATTGCTGAAGGACAGTGCTGGGGTCCCAGGGTTTTGTCCCCTCAAATTCATAGGTTGAAATCCTACCCCCTCCCCAGGTTGTGGCATGAGTGGTGGGGACTTGGGGGTGAATAGGTCGGTGGGGAGAGTCCTTGTGAGCTTACCCCCCATAAGGAGGTCTGAGAGTGAGCCTCCATCCCTCCCCCAGGGGAGGACGCAGCGGTGCCGCCGAGTGGAGGGCCCTTGCCAGACTCCCAGACACTGGACTGCTGGAGCCCGAACACGGGCCTGCCGGCCTCGGAGCTGAGAAATAGGCTTGTTTTTCAGAGCCGCCGGCTCACGGTGTTTTGTGAGGGCAGCCTGGACAGGAAGTCAGAAGGAGGAGCCTCAGGCCAGCTTCTGAGTCGGGCACCTGGGGACAGCCAAAGACTGAGCAGATGCAGTTCCTGGGCTTCAAGGCACTGGTGCCCCAGGAGCCGGGAGACGCAGCTGCCCTGGCCAAGGGGTCCCCAGACCCACCTGTCAATCCACACGGATGGCTACCTGCCACGGGGAAGCCTGCCCTGGCCAGCTCAGGGGCTGCGCTCCCCATCTGACAGAAGGAGCCCCCGATGACTGCCCCACGCCCGTCCTGCTGCTCCTGGGCTCCCGGCTGAGTGGGCGCAGGCTCTGGGCTCCGCCTGGGTGACGCAGTCGCCTCTTCACTCGGTTCTTCCTCAGCACTGACCAAAGCCATGAAGGACAGAAGCGGCTACCTGAGCAGGATCTGTAGCCTGCTGCCCGTGAGGGTGATGTCCTACGTCATGCTGCCCTGCACGCTGCCCGTGGAGTCGGCCATCGCCCTGGTGCACAGGTGAGCTCGCCGTCTGCCTCCCGTCTCCCTCGAGGCGCTGGGGTGAGGACTGAATGAGGTGACACAGGAAGGCCCTGGCCCGGCCTGCCTCCTGGTGCTGCAGGGTACGGCTCACAGTCCACATGCAGTGTCCTGAGAGTTGTCCTGCTGTCCCTGGGTCCCCAGCTGCAAGTCAGTGGGAACTCAGAAACCCCGAGACACCTGCAGCTGGCTGCCACCTCGCAGCATCTGGTTCAACAACTCGTGACCTCATGGGGACTGAGGCCTGGGGATGCTGGGTCACAGCTGAGGTCCCAGAGCTGGCTGGTAGGACCCGGCAGGGCCTAGTGTCCTGTCTGCCCCTCGCTCTTATTTATTTACTTATTAAGTGGTGCTCAAAAAATCAAGCCTCACGCATGCCAGGCAAGTGCCGTGTGACTGAGCTCTGCCCCCTGCACTCCTTTTCCCTTTAAATCACGTGAAGATGATAGAAAGCAGGGAACCCCATCTTCTCTGAGTCATAGTTTGTTCATGTGATTCTGACTCAGCAATTAGGAGATCAGAGTGAGATGTTCCTGGAAGTTATTGTCTGGGTGCCTTCCAAAACGGGAGAGAGCCGGCGGCAGCATAGCTCATTCATCACACTGTCTGGGTTCAAATCCTGGCTCCCATTCTTAGCACAGCTGTGTGACCCTGGACAATTGAATTTACTGCTCTGTGCTACAGCTTCCCATGTAGAAAGTGGGGAAGGGAAGAAGAGATCACCTGGAGCAGAGGGTGGTCAGAAGACTCAGTGAGGACTAAGTGGGACTAAGTGGGAGGTGCTGATCACAGAGCAACATCTCGTTAGTGATGTTCTTGATTCCGTTTTCAGATCCAGGCTGCATATCTCTTATCCCAAATGCTTGGAAGTAGAGTATTTCAGATTTGGGAATTTTTTAATTTTGGAAAATTTGCGTAGACTTTACTAGTTGAGCATCACTTATTCAAAAATCCAAAATCCAGGGCTGGGGCTATAGCTCAGTTGGTAGAGTGCTTGCCTCTCAAGCACAAGGCCCTGGGTTCAAACCCCAGCACCGCAAAAAAAAAAAAAAAAAAAAAAAGATCCAAAATCCAAATTGCTTCAAAATTCGAAACTCTTTGAGCATCAGTAAGTTTTAGATTCAGCTGGGCTCAGTGGTGCACACCTATAATCCTAGCTCCTGGAAGGCTGAGGCAGGAGGATCTCAAATTGCCTGGGCAACTTAGGGAGACCCTGTCTCAAAATAAAAATAAGAAGGGCTGGGATGTAGCTCGGGGTAGTGTGTCCTTGGGTCCAATCCCCAGTACTGCAAAAAAAAACCAAAACGAAATCATGTTTTGTATTTTCAGATTGAGTTTGTTCAACCTGTAATAATAATGAGAGGAAAAAATGAACAGGGCTGAGGATGTAGCTCAGCGGTGGAGCACTGATAGCATGTGCTCTGATAGAGAGTGGTAGCGTGCGTGCATTAAGCCCTGTAAAAAGTAAAATTAGACAAGAGACATCCCAGCCCTTTTTATTTAATATTTTATTTTGAGACAGGGTCTTGCTTAGTTGCCTAGGTTGGCTTTGAACTTGTGGCCCTCCTGCCTCGGCCTTCTGAGTTGCTATTATAGTGTGCTGCCTTGCTCAGCTTGGAGTGTCTTTCTGTCCCTCATGGTCTGAAACGTCACAAGGCCATGTCTGGTGTCCGTCTTTCATCTGGACACTCACTGTCTCACTCGAAGTCATCCGTCTCCCCCTACAGCTCTGGGAAATGATCTGTTGCTACTTCTGCAGTCCTTCTCTTCCATTTCCTTTACCCCTCTTTCCAGGGTTCTTTTTTTTTTTTTTTTTTTTTGGTACTGGGGATTGAATTCAGGGACACTCGGCCACTGAGCCACATCCCCAGCCCTATTTTGTATTTTATTTAGAGACAGGGTCTCACTGAGTTGCTTAGGGCCTCACTGAGTTGCTTAGGGCCTCATTAAGTTGCTGAGGCTGGCTTTGAACTCTCGATCCTCCTGACTCAGCCTCCCGAGTCGCTTGGATTGCAGGTGTGCGCCACCACGCCCGGCCTCCAGGGTTCTTATTAGTAAGTCATTTGACTTCCTGGGTTGGATTTCTGTCTTACTGACTCTGTATCTTTTCCATATTTTTCATCTCTCTTTGTCTTTTCGTCTCTGATCTGAAATTTCCTCAGATTTTATCTTCCAGTCCTAGTGTGTAGTTTTTAATTCAACAAACATAATTTAGTCTCCAAGAGCTCACTTCTGTGCTTGTTCTTTTTTCTTAACATTCTGTTCTTGTTTTTTTAGTGATCTTAAACCTTTACTTAGTTATATATTATATCCTTTGTTTATTTTGAGATCACAATAATCTTTACAACAAAATTTGATTTTTTGAACACAACTCTAAATGAGCTGAAGGTAGTCTGTTTTGGAGCCATTCTAACATGGAGTAAGGTGGGAGGCAGAGTCTTATTTCGGGTAAGATGGGGCTCTTGACAAAACACAGTACAACATTACATCTAAAACATGACTCAAACAAAGGCTAGGAGAGCTTTTAACTTTTTTTTGTAGAAATGGTGGCAAATGCTTCCATGTTTCACAATGTCACCTTTAAACAGATCAGGTTCCCCTTATTACTTTCCAAAAATACTTTTAAATTCCAATTTCAGCGGGAAGAGTAACACAAAATTGTATATAACTTATTGACAATAGTTTGCTCTATCCAGCTATTAAACATCAAATGACATAAATAAATACCAACCAAATTTGTTATTTCTATACAAATCTGAGACTTTTGCTAGAGATGACCGTAGTTTGTAGCACACCTCTGTTCTTGTTCTGTGGGTGTGGTATTCTCTTGGGACACTGCTGTCCTCTGAATGTCCCGTCTGTTTCTTCTTGGACCAGTTCTTCAGTTTGTCTTCCTCCTCCACGCTCCTTGTCCCAGGCATTGCCTGGTGGCCTCGGTCCCGGTGTGGACACCCACGTCTGCCCGGCTGCGCTCAGGCACTGTGGGAGGGTCTGTGGGCTCCCATCCAGGTCTCCTTCCTGTGGGGCCGTGGGCCTGTCCCCAGCAGAGCTCAGCGGGGATGGCGGCCAGGGCTTCCCGTCCTCCCCCTGGAACCCTGTTTGAGTGGAAGGCTCACTGCAGGGTTACTTTCTTCTTGGCAGGTTCCCCAGCAGGGCCTCCAGCCCACCCTCTGAAGGGCAGTCCCTCCCTCAGAATCCCTGGGCGAAGCCCCAGGTTGTCACTGCCCTCCCGAATCGACCTCCTCCACCCACCCGGCGTTGCCCTGGTTGTGGTCTGTGTGGGTCCTATCCCAGCCCCTGAGGTGGGGTCCTCCTTGTGTCTGTGGGGGGCTGGTCGGTCCCCCACGGCACCCCTGCTGCTACCGCCCATGGAGCCCAGTGGCCCCTGGACAGCCGAGGCTCTTCCTCTTCATCTCCACGAAGTCCCTTGAGCTCTCCAGAACCGAAAGTGGCCTCGCTTGGCTCTAGGTTTCAGTAGGCCCGTCTTTGCTGTGACTTGTCAGAGCTGAGGCCGCCGCCCCAGGACCCAGGGGCCCTTGCGGGAGAAACTGCTTAGGTTTGCTTTTGCCTGGGCCTTGCTGGCGCGGAGCATCTCTGGGTGCCTCGCCTCTGCACGCCTGGTGCATGGTGGCCTCGGCTTCATCCTCGCAGGCTGGTCATCTGGCTTCCTGATATCCCAGATGACATCCAGTGGCTGCAGTGGGCGACCTCCCAGGTGTGCACCCGTGTGACGATGTGTCTGCTCCCCACCTCCAGGTATGTGGCAGGCTGAGGGCGTGGGGCCAGGGCGTTCTGGAAGCGCCCACTCATGCCAGGTTGGTTCCTCCTGGTTCCTGGGGCCACTTCCTGTGCCCTCTCTGCTTTCGGTGAGGCTGAGTGCGTGGCCATGGGGGGCACTCGGAGGTGGGGCCTCCGGGGTCACCATGGTTGTCACTGGCAGATGTGGCAGGATTGAGAAGCTGGACCCTTAGTGAGAGGGTCTGATTGTTCTGGGAAGGTGACCAAGGGCTGTGAGGACAACCCATGGGCCTGGCTGGCAGCAAGGTCCCCAGAGAGAGGACTGTGCCCACCACTGGGCAAGGCCCAGCAGATGGTGCGACTGACAGGCGTCCCACTGCTCCCAGACACGAGGGAGCCTCAGTTTGCACAACCAAGGGTCAGTGGTGCCAGGTGGTGCAGTAGGGCAGCCTGGCGGGCGAGCAGGTGCGTGGGACACCAGCAGGCCCTGTGTGGACTGGGGGTGGTGGTGGGTGTTCAGCTGGAGGGGTCCAGGTAGCCACAGGTGTGGAGAGCAGGATGGGGACCCTGGCCCTGCACCGCGGCAGGAGGAAGCTGTCCTGGGCCTGCCACCGCCTGGGCAGGTGTCGGTGGCAGCATCAGGCCTCCTGCTGGAGCCCGGGAAGGGCAGCCAAGTCAGCCTGCCTCCCTCATTTCAGATTCCGAAGGCCAGCGAGCAGCCAGCCTGTGTCCCCGCACCCTGCAGGATGCACCTCTGCTGGTTTGTAGATGACCTGGCCGCTCACCCCGTGGACAGGCCGGGAAGGCCCCTGGCAGTGCCTGGAGCTCCACCCTCACCACCAGCCTGACCTGCAGCCCGCACAGCGTGGTGTGGGGTGGGGGGCTCGCGCCCCCTTCCTTGCTTCCCCAGGGAGGGAGTTCCCGAGACTCCTGAGGGGCATCTAGGGAGCGCTCCCCAGGTGCTGAGCCTCTCTCCTGCGGCAGCCGCCCTGAGCAGCTGTGCAGTGGCCTGCGCCTCTGACCTCAGGACCTGGCCTCTGCTCAGTGGTGCTCCATGGGACCAGAGGCGGTGGCTTTGGTCTGATGGAAGTCTCCAGCCCCTGTGGAGACCTACCTGAAGGGTCGGTGGCTCAGTTCACTGGGGGATGGCCCCAGGAGTCCGTTGCAGGGGCCACGGCAGGCTGGCGCACACCTGCTGGTAGCTGGACACTGCCCAGGGTGGCCAAGGTTCCTGTAGTGGCCAGAGTTTGGACAGGGGGCTGGGGCTGGCACTGGGCCATCCTGTGCAATCCTGGGAGCAGAAGAGCAGCAGGATCCCCCCAGGCCACGCAGGAAGCCGCCTTGCAGAGGGACGTGGGCAGAGTCCCCCCAAGGGGCCCCTGGAGGTGCCTTCCTTCCAAGTTTCGCTACAGGACGGGCACCACCAAGCCCTGGGTGTCTGGCATAGCCACCCACTGCCACGTGGATGGTGCCTGCGCTGGTCTGTGATCCTTATTAGGAAGGAAATCTATGCTAAGGCGGGTGGATCATGTGGGACCTACGTCCCTTCTGCTTTTGGAAATTTCTCAGCTTTCTTTCAGTTACATCAACTATTTTTCTTAAATTTCAAAGAAAATACGGTGAAATGTCAAGATTGGTGCCGTCTGGGCGGCGGCCCCTGGGTGCCCTCTGGGTGGTGGCCCCTGGTGTCAGTTGGGTTTTCCTGTATGTTTTACACACTTTAAAGTCTCCCTTTTCTACTTGGCAAAAAGTTTTTTCAACTTCCTACCATGAGCATGTACTGTATCATTTTTTAAAAACGTGCACTGCGTTCAGGAATCCAGGAGGTGTGGTCGCACCTGAGCGATGGCCAGGCCTCTCTCCCCTGCCTTACCTGCAAGTCTCCCACCAGCACAGGGAAGCGGCCTCAGCCCCTCCCTCTGCCAGGCCCCGCCCGCCCTCAGGGCCGGTACGGCTCTCAGGATCCATCATGGTAGCATCATCGGAGTCGAGGAGCAGGTCTTGATCTGGAAAACAGGCAAAGCTGGGGGCAGAGCATGAGCCCAATTTTGCTTAAAAAGAACTTCGTGGGGGTGCATACATGCCTATCCACAGAAAGACCACGGCGGGCCCTCGCTGGGACGTCCCTGGTGGTGTCACGGAGCAGTTGTTCGGGATGGTGTGATGCTTTCCACGTTTCCATGGTGACGAGTATTTCTTTCAGCATCAGAAAATGATTCCTATTAAATGTGATTTTAAATGTGCTCCCTGTCCTGCCTTCCCACCAGGGCCCCTGTGCTTTCTCCTCTCGTGGCCAAGTCCCTTGACGACAGCTGCCCCTGCAGGCCCACACCCTGGCCCCAGGTGGCCCTGCCTGGCTAGGTGGCATCTGTGCTGCCCCGGCTCTTTCCCTTGGCCCTGCAGCCAGCCCTCCAGGCTGTCCTTCCCACAGCCCCCCGGCCGGTGGCACTTGGCCAAGGCTGCTCCGCTGGGTGTGCCCAGCCACTCCTCGAAGGCCTCACTTGCTCCCAGGACCCCCGTCCCTGGCTCTGGTGGGGGTCAAGTCCACCCAGGTCCCCAGAGCCAGGAACTGGGGACCAGGGCAGCACCCCCTTGCCGCACTCCAGCTGGCCCCTCCCTGCCCCTGTGTAACTCTGGAGTCTGGGCTGGTCCCCAGTGCCCTGCTGCCCCATTGGGCTGGGCCCCTTCCACCTGGCCTGCTTAATGGCTTCCCCGGGGTCCTGTGGCCTTGTGAGTCTTGGACCATCTGCCTGCATGTTGCGCCAGGCTGGCAGAAGTCCTGGGCTGCTGCCTGCACCCAGCAGCTGCCTCCTCCACCTGCCTCCTGGCATAGTCCTGCCAGCAGCTTAGAGCCTCTCGGCCACCCGCTTCCCACCACAGGCCTCTGCCTTGAGGACTCACCTCCCCATCAGGCCTCCAATGTATGGGGGAAGGAGACAAGGAGGGCGCAGGCCCTGGGGAGCCCACACCATGCTGTGTCCCCACTAATAGGTGACTCCAGTGACAAGAGCCAGCCTGCCCCCAGTTCCGAGGCCAGAGACTTTGGGTTAGATTTCTTTAGGAGAACCACCTGGTCCCTAAGCTGTGTCTCTATGCAGTGGACAGGCCAGCACTGGGCTAACGATTGCCCAGGATGCTGGTGTCCTTGCTGCTGCTGTGAATCAGTCAGGACCGGCTGGTTATGCCGCACTAACAAGCCCCAGAGGTCTCCTCACACGACGAGCCCACCGACTTGGCTGTTGCAAGGAGTGCTCACTCCCAGACCCGCCTGGGCCCGCCCACCTCTGTGGACTGCTGACTGTCAGGCAGGGTGAAGGGCGGTGGTCTTGAGGTTTCCCTCTGGAAGTTCTCATAGGGAGGTTTTCCCATTTCTTCTGCTCCCAGTCTGTTGACCAGATGAGTCAAGTGGGTGGGGGCAGGGGAACGCAGTCCACCCTTGCTCAAAAGAGGAGCACAAGGCACAGGCACGGGGGTGTGGCACAGCTGAAGGCCACAAGAAGCCTCAAGAACAAGAGCAACAACACAGACCCCAATGGTCTTCTGGCCCCACGAATGGTAGGTTCAGGAAACGCGGGTTGAAGCAGGCATGCGCACTGCAGGGCTGTTCAGAGCTCCGAGGTCAGCACACCTCTGACCACGGGTGGTGGCAGCTTGGGGCAAGGCAAGGGACTGGGCAAGACAAGGGACTTGGCTCCTCCGTGCCTTCTGCCATCCTGACCATAGCCCTGCTCACGCGCTCTCTGAGGTTTGGCTCATGACTCCTGTTGTGCTGTGTGACTCGTGGGCGACTCAGAGAATGGCGGTGAGAGGCTCATGCAAGAACAGACTGGAGCAGAAGGCGTTTGCGGGTGCTGGCCTCAGCTCAGGCTCACGAGGCCTCCAGTTTGTGCCTTAGGGCTCGCTGTCAGTCCACTTTGCGGACGAGAACACTGGCAATCTTCCAAAATCTTTCCATCCAACATGGGTTTTTGAGTGAGCTGGGATCAGCAGGACCCCAAAGCCTTGTTCTGGTGGCAGGAGCAGGTTTCCTGTGCCCTGGGACCATTTGTGGGGGGTCTCTCGGCCACGTCCCATGTGGGAGGATGTTGGCTGTTTATCAGTTACCCATAAACTTATCTACTCAATAAACACACAAGAGCCACTACTCTTTTTAAATGAGAGGGGGCGTGACTGTCTGGCCACACCAGGCCTCTGACAACATGGAGTAGCCTGACCCTCTTATTTATAGACACACAGGTAAAGGGGGCAAGACTGGGAGGAGCTTCTTCTGTGATGGACAGGATAGGGTGAAGTAGGGGAGCCATTCTCTTAGGGGGAATATTCCAGAAGGAGACAGGGGACCACTTCCACGCAGCGCCTCATGCTTCCTGGTGATCTGGGACCTCCTTGGCTGTTAGTTCCTCGAGCCAGGCCTCTGCGTCCCATAGCTCAACCTATGATTCTGCTAAATAAGGATGGCTTCCCACACCCATTGGTATTGAGCCCAGAGCACTGGGAGGCCTCCAGAGCTCGGGCTTGTGAACCTGGTTATGAAATAATCGGGAGCACTGGGGGTATGGCATAGTGGTGGAGGGCTTGCCAGGCATGCATGAGGTGTGGGGCTCACTCCCCAGTAGAAAGGAGAGAGAGAAGCAGAAAGGGAGGGAGGGAGGGAGGGAAGAAGGGAAGAAGAAAGCAACCCCGCGTGCAGGGCCCTGCCAGGACCCAGAGCGCACGTGGAGGTTTGGCGCTCACACGGATGCCGAGGAGCTGCAGCTGGTTCCCACACTACTGCTTTTAAAATTGTCTGAAGAGGGTGATCCAGGTGGGGGGGTCATCCGTGCCATCACCAGTTCAGCCCTCTGTCCAGTCCCTGCACCATGTGGGCGTCATTTGGAGGTGGCTAAGAGCTTGGGGCTGTGTCAGGGTCAGTTGGGTCATATCTGACCTGCAAGCTGTGGGGCCGAAGGGAAGTTACTTGCTGTCTCTGAGCCTCAGATGCATCCTTTACTAAAAGCTGCCCACCTTACTGTGATGGTTAAGTGACACCATTTTTTGCTGATCCTGGTGGTTACAGGGATGGCTCCTTTGAGCCTCAAAGCAACCCTAAGAAGTAAATGCTGTGACCAGCCTCATTGTACAAGAGGAGATTCACCCAGAGAGGTACAGACCTTGCCCAAGGACACACAGCTCAGTAGTGGTCGAATTATAACCCAGTGGCAGTGGGTCTGTCCATGAAGCCTGCTCTCAGAACTGCTGAATGGGAACTCTCCGGTATCTGTGAGCCCTGGCAGCTGGAGAGCCAATAGAGGTTTAAAAGCCTGCAAATGCCCAGGACCGTAAATTAAATCAGACTAGAATTAGTCTGAAATCTAAACAGGTTTTTATAAAATATTTTTTTTTAGTTGTCAAGGGATTTTTATTTACATGCAGTGCTGAGAATCGAACCCATTACCTCACACATGGTAGGCAAGTGCTCTACCACTGAGGTACAGCCCCAGGCCCCCAAACAGCTTTTTTAATCTTTTGTAGAACTGGCAGAGTCCTTAGCAATCTCACTGACTTTGGAGACTACTGGTGGAGACATGGAAAGAAATTTTTTTTTTGTTTTTTAAATGAGAGGTTCTTAAACCTAGAGAGCCAAAGAACAAGCTGGCCTACCTTAAAATCCACACAGCCAGTTTCTATTTTCTGGAGATTCTGTGTCAGTAGGTCCTGAGGCCCAGGAATGTTGCTGCTTTTCTTTTTTCCCTTCCTTGCCTGGGACGCCTGGGGGGTGCTCCACCACTGAGTATACCCCGGCTCTGGTCTGGCATGGTCTCCAGGACCCTGAGAAACACTGCTGGGGATGGAGGGCTGGGTGGGGTGTGACTCTGGGGCAGTGTGCATAGGTGTGGGCACTCTTGGGCTGTGTGGCTAGGAAGGGCATCTGAGGCAGAAGGAACCAGTGAGCAAAAGCACGGGGCCCAGGCAGGGGTGCAGAGGGATGGCCCCCTTCCACTTCCCTCCAACATAATGATGACCGTGGCCTATTTACTGAGCCAGGCTCTGCTATCAGCACCAAGATTAAGTCAGGGGGACTGGTGCGTTGGGCGATGGGATCCCAGGACACCTGTCCCTCCTGGGTCCCCTGTGAGCTCCTGACTGTCTTCGGAGAGGGGTATTTCTGCTTGGAG
Organism: Glaucomys volans; assembly: GCA_020662805.1. Taxonomy (NCBI): domain Eukaryota; kingdom Metazoa; phylum Chordata; class Mammalia; order Rodentia; family Sciuridae; genus Glaucomys; species Glaucomys volans. The sequence goes on from JAJEJO010001252.1 coordinate 344,497, forward strand.
CTGTGGCTGAGCATGCCTCAATCTGCCATCCTCTGGGGAAGAAGGGCAGCAACTCAGTATTTACCAGTCTCTGAATGGTGAGGCCCTGTGCTAGGAGCTGGTTCAGACCAGACAGGCTGGGCCTCACCTTCGTGGAGACGACAGTGTACCGGGAAGACAAATGGACAGGTCACCCCCAAGGGGTGCAGTGAGGGAAAGGCAGGGTTCTGGCAGGCACTGGGTTCTCTTTCCAGGCAACAAGGGAAACATGGATATGAAGATCCATCCAGCTGAGGCCTACAGCGCTGCTGCTTAAATGGAAAGGGGGTCAGGATCTCTCTAAAGGAGAAAGAAAGAAAAGGAAGTGATTCCCCTGTTCTGGGGTGAGAGTGGTGATCCCCGTCCACATAATTACTGATGCGTCCTCTTTTCTCATTCTCTACCTGTCTGTCCTGGTTCTTCCATTGCTTTTATCATAACGTGTGGCTTTTATCACTCACTCACTCGCACATTTTTATTTTATGAGGCGGGGGCGCTGTTTTCACCCCCAAAACATAAGCCCCGGGCTGTTCGGCGGTGTGACGTCTCCATCCAAACACCTGGGCGGTCCGGCTCACCCCGCTCTTACCGACCTCGGTGCGGAGCTGAAGGGTCCCGGCCATACTCGCAGGGCTCCCCGAGGGCCGCGCCTTGTGCCGGGAGCGCACACGTCCTCCCTCATCCCGCGCCTTTCGGGTCCGACCCTGTGATGCAGATCGCCGCCATCTGCAGCTGGCAAGGACGACACCGGCCCTGAGATGCCAGGGGCTGCAAGGGCGCTCGCAGCCGGGAAAGGACCTGGGCACCGAGCCATCCGGATGGCCCAGCTCCAGATGCCGCGGAGGCCTCGGGCCTTCCCGGGCGCGACCCCCCGGGAGAGACCTGCGTAACGCCCCGGAGCGCCCACCAGTGGGCTCCATCTCCCGCCGGCGCCCACGCCGGACTCCCGGCTCCCGCGGACCCTCTAGCAGCCAGATCCTCCGCGCACCGCAACTTCCCGGGCGTCACTGCACGCTCTGCGCTTGCGCCGCCGCCAGGCCTTTGGGCCGCCCGACGTCGGTATGAGCATCCGGGTCACGGTTCATATGAACCAATGAGCGAAGGCACCGTGAGCCGGGGGCGTGGCGTGGCCGGGCTATCATGGCCGCCCCCAGCGCGCCGCTTCCGGTGGCTTGAGGTTGCTGCTCTGACGGGCAGCTCGGCCACCGCGGACGCTCCCTCTGCGCTCACCAGCCAAGCCTTGGTCCGGCTCGGGCAGCTCCGCAAGGCGGCGGCTGGAGAGGGAGCCATGGGAACGGTGCACGCCCGGGTAAGAGGCCCGCGTCCGCGGGTCCCGGCGGGCCGGCGCCGCGGGGAGACGCTGCCGGGGCTGCCCGGGGTCCCGGGAGAGAGCGCGCCGAGGGCGAGGGCGGGCGGCCGCGGCGAGGTCGCCTCGGGCAGCGGGTCCCGGGGACGTCGCAGCGGGAAGGCGACGCCAGGGGAGGGTCGTGACTCGCTCAAGGTCACTTGGCGGGACTCTGGCACTTGCCGCGGTGACCTTAGTGTCCCGCGCCCCGGGCCGAATGGCCACTCGGACAGCTCATGAAGTCCGCGGGAAGGCGGACCGCCGGGCCCGGGGCGCGCGCTGCCGGCCGCAGCTCTTGGCACGAGCTGGACCGAGGAGACGGAAGGGCGGAGAGCAGAAACGGAGGGCAGACGTGGCTGGGCGCTCCGGGGCGACTTGTCTGTAAAGCATAAAACGGAGGCGGCTTCCCCCGACTTGTTTGTGAAGCATAAAGCAGAGGCGGCTGCCCTCTCGTGCCGGTTAGAGCTGACTTGAGGCCAGCCAGCCCGCTTAGTCTTCAGCACGAGGAACTCCGTGTTGGTTTGGTCTGTTGGGCTGGTGCAGGAGCTCAGCCCAAACCACTGGCCTCGACGTTTTGTTGAACAGTTACTCGTTAGGTGCTTGGAGCATAATAACTGCTGGCTAAACTACTCTCCTAAAAATCTTCGAGTGCCAGAATGTGAGTAATTAGTCCAAGGTCACGCAGGGCTGCAGAATGTCCTGAAACTCAGACTTCTGGAGTCTGAGCCCCAGCACTAGTTTTCTGTTACAATGTGGATTGTTTCATTTGCACAACTCAGAAGTTTTCAGTGGTTCCCAGTTAACATCCAAAAGACCTTGGTAGGAACTTCTCAGCCTGGCTTCCAGATTTGGAGTTAATGCCCCTTCACATTGTCTTTCCTTCAAACCAAAAGGCATTGTACTTTGGACATAGGCTTTGGACTGTGCTCTTGCACTTATTCCTCCTTCTGTCACTCACTTCCAAACCCAGCTTCAGCTAGCAAAATAGTTCCATCTTCAGAACTAAGTTCAAGTTGCTTCCTGCAGAACCACCCTCTTATCTCCCCCTCATTTGGATATACTACCACCTCCTTGCCTTTCCCCCTCCATTGCCATTTATATTTGCCTCATTTTAGCTGTTTGCTTTTTGTCTTACTGGCCTGTAGGTCTAGGGACTGTAATTTACTTGGCTTCATAGTATCTTGAGCAGTGTAAGCAATCCTTCATTTATTCAACTACTATTTACCAGTGGCCTACTCTGTGCTTGGCCAAGATGAACCCTGCTTTTTTTTTTTTTTTTT